>CM028347.1:17347420-17797637 GCA_016618105.1 Dendrobium huoshanense
GTCGTCATTAGGGCGTATTAATTCGAGTAAAATACCCCCCATGGATGCTCTTCACTAGTAGAATCAAGTTCTAAAGTTTCGTTGCGTTTCGTCCAGCCGTTTGGGAGAACGAAGCGAAAATCCCCCTAAGCCTTCGGTCCGGCCGACTGCATGCATGAGATGTTCTGGGCCGTTGATCCCGTGATCAACGGCTTAGATCTGGTCGGACGGACGTTCCGTCCCACGAACTGACCGATCCCGCGGATCGGCTGATCGTGCGGCTCGATCTGAGCCGTCCGCTGCTTAAGGCGGGAGATCGGACGGTCCCGCGGCCGTCCGACGTGGATAAGTAACCGCCGTTTGCGGTTATCGATTGCGGCATGATTGCCGCAATCATGGATTGGCGGCGCAATCATCGCGCCGCCTCCAATGATTGGCCGCGGTCCCGGGATCCAATCCCGGGCCGCCACGTGTCGCCGACCGAATATTTTATTATAAAATTTGTTTTAAAAGCTATTTTAACTTCTAAAATTCGCCAAAAATTCATTTTTCGTCCGTTTTTGACGTATAATACCTCGTTTTGTTCGTATTTTTATTCTCTACATTATAAAATTTTTTTTATTAAAATAATATATATATATTTATTAATTAATAAAACAGTAAAAATACCCTATTTTTATTATTATTTAAATTATTATTTTTAATATAATTATTATTGTATTATTATTATTTATTTGTTTAGTTATATAAATGTTATTTTGAAATACTAACCTAGTATTTATTATGATTATTATTATTGTTATTATTATTATTATTATTATTATTATTATTATTATTATTTCTTTTAAAAAAAAAAAAAATTATTATTATTTTTTTTAAATAGGCCTTTAATGCCCTTTAAATTTCGAAAATTGATAACTTTTTCGTTTCAAGTCGGATTTTTGCGCACAACGTCTTGTTTTGAGCGTATTTTGATTCTGCATATTCTGGAATTGATTTTCTTTGAAATTTTTGGGTCTGTGTGCAGTTATTTGCAAAACAGCCAGCTGCCCTATTTTAAAATTAATTAATTATTCCTCTTTAACTTTGAAATCACATAACTTTGTCGTTTTAAGTCCGCTGTCAACACACAATACCTTGTTTTGGATGTACTCTGAATTCTGCATATTTTAAAACTATTTCCAGATGAAAATTCTGTCTGTATCTTCTGTTATTTCAAAAACAGTAAATCTACACTATTTTAAAATACTATTTTATTATATTTAAACTTCGGAAATTCGTATCTTCGCCGTTTTAAGTCGGATTTTGACGTGTAACCTCTCGTTCTTTTCAGAAAAGCGAGCTTTATGTTTTGAAACCATTTCCAGCCCTTGATTTTGGCTGTTTTGATAGATCACTATTTGGATTCGATCGTTCGAGTGTTTTTGGCATTAAATATTAATTATGATAATTACTTTCAGGATACAAATTATTTTTAAATCGTTTTGATACCGTGTGAGAGTGGTCAGCGGGTTTCCCTATACTTATGTATTAGGAATTGAATTATTTTCAATTATCTTATTTTCCAAAAATATATTTTTATATTTATAAGTAATTTTAAATTATTTTGAAACTACTTATACCTAAATTCTAACTTTGGGATACCCGCTATCTTATGAAATTTTAGACATGGATCTTATGTGTGAAGAGCAATCATGGAGGAGTAGGTTAGTGAATGGTTGAGTCCCAATCATTCACTAATCATCTCTTTAGGTGTCTTTACTTTTTTATCTTTCGTAGATTGCATGTGTAGGTCGTCGCACTACCACCACTTAGTTTAGGTTCTCCTAGATCTAAGGACATGGTGTGTTTATTTATTTACTGTACTCCCATGCATCTATTATCCCGAGGGTTAGTGTAAACATCACTTTAAACTCCTACAACGTAGTGACACCCTAAGGACAATAATTAAGGACCCGTCTAGCGAACTTAGAAGTTTTCTAGGGACTAGGATAGATCCCGGATTGACATGAAAACTTCAACACTTAAACTTAGTGACATCATAAACCCCTCAGAATTTTCTAGGAATTTTTAGGGCTTGTTAGACCCCTTAGTTAACTAACCCTAATTAACCTGCTAATTAAGGCCCCGAGACCTTCCAGAAATTACAATAAATACACTATAGGTCAGAAAATTACCCATAATACCTTGAACTGACCAGAATCTGATCCTTGACTTTAGATAAATAGGGTTCCCTAGTTTGACTTCAGGTTGACCCATAATTTGACCATAGGTGGAAATTACCTTTTTGCCCCTAATAAATTATTAAAAATTATTAAAAATCCCAAATTTTCTCCAAATACTTGGGATCACTTTCTCAGGTCATCCCTGACTTTTGGGAGTGATTCCAATCAGTTTGGAGCTCATTTGGATCAAAAAAGTAAAAAAGGGCCCTTTCCTAGTTAATTTAGAAAATTCCCTTAAATACCCCGATCTTAGAAAACTCATAACTAATTGTAGAAACCTCCAAATTAGGCAAACTCACTTGCATTAGACTCCAATTAGGGCCTAGTATTTATTAAAAATCTTAGGTTTCCAGAAAATGGCCTAGATTAGAAAGTCAACTTTTTAGTCAACCCCAGCCTATAGTCCAGGGCCCGAAACTTAGAAAATTCATAACTTTGGATAGGAAGCTCCGATTTCAGTCTACTACCTGTCTAACTACTCGTATTAAGGTCTAGTATTTTCCTAAGGTGATAGGAGACTCAGAATTAGCCTTTTTCCCATAGTGACTTTTTGGACCCTTAGTCTAGTTCCTAGGAGGACCTAGAACTTTCCAAAATTGGCTAATACAATTCAAACTTCAAATATGAATACCCTTAGTTCTTAAAACTGATCAACAAATAAAAATGAAATAAAAATAATCAAAATGGATCTAATTCACTAATATTTGAATTTCAATTAAAACATCCTTTTTAGACCCCCAACATACCTGAACTCTACATAATTTTAACTAACTATCCTACTTAGGACTTATCCAAACCACACTAGCCTTACACACACATAGAATGGTTTGTTAGGACACCACTTCTAGATATAGGTTAGGCCGCTGGGTTTTATTTTTGCTGTGTGCCGGAGCTTTTCGTAGTTTTCACTGCATGCTGTTTGAAAATTGAATTGCTGTGTTTGCTTACTTTTCTTGCACTCTGTGATGTGATGGGCGCTAGATTCACCCCTAGGTTAGGAACGTCATATATATATATATATACTGTTCTTCTATGCAGGTGGCCATGCTCAAGCTGATGAAAGGGGGGGCACCATTATATTTTCTAATATTGTCTTATGCAGGTGCTTGCTCAGCCCCCCTGATATAATGAGGGCTAAAATTATTAAATAATTATAATTGCTACAGATGGAGCTGCTTAGCCCTCAGAGCATGGCTTGGCACAGGGTCAATGGTGTTAGCATTTTCATTTTCATATAAACTGCTTGAGATGATTATTAGGATAACCTTGCAGGTGATTTAGAATTTACTGCTTTTTCAATAAATGTAAATTTGTATGTAATAATTGTTAAGAGTTGTGAAAACAACTTTTGAGTTGGGATATTCTTATCCAGCTCGAATTCCAAAAGAAGAAGGCATCCCTAAGGGGAGAGTCTTCTTCCATTTGGAAGATCGAGCTGGATGGCTTTAGATATCCAAAGAGAAAAAACAATACCTCCATATTGGGGGAATTGTTTCTTCGTTTGGATATTCAAGCCACGACGGATTCAAGGAGTCCAAGGAGGAGTGATCCAAGGAGTCCAAGGAGAGGATACCCAGGAGATTGAAAATATTGAAGATTGAAGACCCAATATCCCACTCAAAGTTGTTGGCGTCTGTCATAGGCTTAGAAAATCCGGGTTGTTGGCAGTGGTGCCCGGCCACTTTACTTTTCTGCATACCCTAGGTTGTAATTAAAGGGCAGTTGGCCTATGGACATTTACTTGATTAGTTGGATTTATATTGATGTGTTTACCTGATTGCGCAGTAGAATTACCTGCTTTTTCTAGGTTTCTTTCTTGCATGCCGCTCTTGTTTTCGCCTGGATCGTATTAGGCTCTTTTAAGAACTGAAAAATCTTTTATACTCATAACCAAAATTTAATATTTAAGTTTTAAATAACATAGAAACTTAACGAACCTAGGGAACTGCCGGAACCGTCCGGGGTCGCATGCATATTACTGCATCTCCTCTCTCCTTCTAATAAGACATCTCCCTGCCTGCGGGTAGAGTCCGGATAATCTGGCCTATGAGGATGAAGTGCCGGACCTAGGGAGACTCAGTCTTTTCTAAAAATTATTTTATATTAAGCCTGTTTTTAAAATCTAAAGCATTCATGAGCTGACATTTCAACTAGCATGCATTGCATTAGAAATCAATTTAATTAAAATTTAATTGCATTAGTTAGGGGCATTCACCCAACATAAGTTCAGGACCACTTAGGAAGTTCTCTAAATGTCGGTCCTCTTTTCAATAAACTGTACCTCCCACCCATCTTTCATAATTGACCTGATAGCATGGTTTTGAAGCGATTAGGTGGTTAGCTGGCTCCCCCATCCAGGCCGGGATAAGTCCAGATTTTTGCATCGCATTAGCTAGGACACGGGTCTTAGTGTGTGTCGAACACTAAGTCCAACCTAGATTTAGGATTCAAAGCTACTACATTCGGTCTCGTAGTATGCCTTAAATAGTAGGTATGTCCCTTCCTTTCGGGGACTATAAATCCTACTTATCCGCGTCACAGGATGACGCCACCTCCATCCCTTCTCTCACGCATGTGATTGAGTGTTTGGTTTTAATTTCTCCAGTTTCTTTTTAGTACCCTAGAGCCTCCGAATGCTAGTTTGAGCCACGCATGTTGATTCAGCCTCTTCGGACCTTTCTTCCCTTTGAGTAGGATTTCCTAGTCTATACCCTTATGCCGACCCCACTTTAAGAGAGGATAATGTATGATCCTTAATCGAGAGTTTTCTCAGGCTCCGGCCTGGGATGTAATTAACCACGGGGGCTTGCGCCCGTGGGAAACTTGGTCCCCACAATCTACTAAACCCCATTCGAGCTCTTGCATCGGGTGGGGGAAACCCGTGATTTGGTCGTGTATATTACTACCCATCGAGGTATGTTGGCGTCAGCCTCCATCCTCAATGGTTAGTCGTATGCCCGATCCAATCTGCCCTTCCAATCGACCCGTTCGCGCGGTGCTCTTTCGGAGGTCCACACCTTGTCCATCCCGTTGCGTCAGTCGCATGACCCATTTGAAGGAATTTTTATTGCCTCAGGTTACCTGACATAGATATACATCAGGTAGCCTATAATATATCGCCATGTGGTCTTAATTTTTACCGCACGGCCCGACGACCCAACCCGAAACGAATTCGGGATTACTATGTTCGCCTATTGCTCGGTATTGCTAGTTACTACTCGGTATTTGCTCTGTGCTATTCGGTATTTGCTCGGTATTTTCATCAACGACTGGTAACCTTGAAGAGAAAGTGATCAAGCCGCTCCTGCGCGTTGAGGAATGCCGCGCGGACTCGACGTCGGGATGCGACAATATCAAGGCTCTGAGACGCCACTACGTTGAGCTCTTCACTCACGTCTTCGATTGCACGCCGCTCGGCGGCGATCCTGACGACGGTCGGCGTTCTCACACCCCGAAGTAGCAAAAACCTGCAACGACGTTGTGAGATCGGAGTACCAGAGTTGGCGTTGTGAGATCGGAGTACCGGCGTTGATGTCTCGACGCCACCGGCTTCTCACGCTGCCTGGCGAGACTCGCATCTGAAGCTCCATCCCGAACTCAAGCGACGAAATGCCGCAAATACCGAACAAATACCGAGCAATACCGAGCAAATACCGAGTAGTACATAGCAATACCGAGCATATTCGTTCTGGGTTGGGTCGTCGGGCCGCACAGTAAAGAGTAAGAGCACGTGTTAATATATTATAGGCTACATGATGTATCTCTATGTCAGGTAACCTGAGGCAATAAAAATTCCATTTGAAGAGAGGATGCGTCCGTCAGTCTCATCCGTCATCCCAGCCATCCACGTCACGACGTCAGCCGCTGCCTCGCCGTCACGGCGTCACTCGTCAGTGGCGTAATCACGTCCGGTGTCCGGGAGCTCCGCAATCAAAAGTAATGACGGGAGCTCAGAAGTAGTGGCGGGAGCTCCGTAGTCGGAATTACATAAGTAGTGACAGGAGCTCGGCTCATTAGTGGCTTGCTATTGGAAGTAGCGACGGGAGCTCGACTGCTCCCTATCAGAAGTAGGAACTTGAGCTCGACAGCTCGCAAACGACGCAAAGTGACGGGAGTTTGACAGCTTGCAAAATTGAAAAATCCCTAAATCCATTTGCAAAAATAGTTCAAGTTCGGGTTGAAAAACCGACCCGTTTGCAAAAATTAATCGGGTTATGGTTCATTCGAATAGTGTCCAATTAGTTCCAGATTCGACCCGAGCCTGACCAGCAATTCGAAATTGACACCCCTAAAAAATTCCCCGTATCTAGCAAATCCGAAAGGATATTGGAGAAGAAGCATGCCAAAGGCTGAAAGATCGTTACCTTCGCAATAAGCTCCCATCAAGACTTCTTAGAAGAAACTTTGGGGCTCTTTCAAAATGCTACTTCAGACATGACATGCAAAGATGAAGCAACAACGAAGAAATGACGAGGAAAAGCAAACATTACAGACAAATACCAAAAAGGAGAAATCATGGAAATTGAAGGACAATGATGGAAAAGAATATGGTTCATGTTTTTTGATTTGATCAACACTTTTTTTTATTCTGACTTAATTTTTATTTAGAAGTTAGATGTTAAATATATTTTTTAAGTTTCATTAATTTAATTTTTTTAATTAATAATGAATTATAATATTAATATATAATCAATATGATTTAAGTAATTTAATTAAAGCTCAATTTTTTTTTTTAAAACTAGAATTGATAATATTCAATCATGTAAATTAGATGCAAATAAATTAATCTTAATATTAACCGTTCATTTTTTTTAACTCTGCTTATCTTTAATTATTATACTTAGGATTAAAAAAACAAAATAAAATTATGAAAAACTTACACACATATCTCATATTAGATGCAAATAAATTAATCTTAATATTAACCGTTCTTGACCGGGGGGGGGGGGTCTTTTGAGCCAATTATGAAAAACTTACACACATATCTCATATTCAAACTTCGAATCTAAGGCCTATTAGTTAGGAGCCAAAGCTCTTAACCAACATATTAAGGTGAGATGCGTATTTAATAGGACTTAATATTTATAATGTCAAATAATTTTTAAGATTTAACGCCCCAATATATAATAAATTAAAATTTATAGAATTTATGAGAACCTTCTTGAATTAAATCCTACATCCAAAGAGGACCTTAGCGTTTCGGGTGCATTCTAGGAGTTTCCAAGAATTTCACACTTGATGCAGCTTATTTGATTTGTTGGTTGAGTTATAGCTATCAATCAAGAGTTTTTGAGTTTGAAGCATGCGTATGCAATATGTGTGTGAATTTGACTTAGGAGCTGTTTAATTGACGAAAAATGAATGCAATGTAAAAAGAATACTTTGATTTTATTTGGATGAGTGTAAAATGAATGTATGATATTATTATTATTGATTGATTGATTTGAAGTAAAGAGAATGCAATGTAAATTATATAAAAGTTGTGTCTGGGTTGGTTAGCGGTGGCAGTGGGTGACGACGGTGACGGTCAGCAATGTGTGATGGCTATAACGACTGCCGGCGGTCGAAGATGGACGGTGGTGGGTGACGGTCGACAACGAGGTGGAGGTGGAGACCATAATAGTCGTGGTGGTCAAGCAAGTTTTGGAGAGACGTAAATGGTTCTCGCTCAAAACTAAGTGAGAAAAATTTACCTAAAAAAAGTAATAGAATGAAATACATTATATTAATTTTACTTTATCTTGATTTTTTTTTTCAACCAACCAAACACCAAACTTTTCAAAACATTACTTTCCCTTAACTTTACACTCTATTTTTAGGGGTTATTTGGTTGCCTAAAAAAAGAATCAGTGTAAAAAGAATGCGTTGTAAAAGGAATACTGTTGAGCTGTTTGATGATCGTTATGCGTAGTTAATGAAGCAATTGAGCGATATAAAACGTTCTCTTATAAATTGGACAAGAACGCTTTATTTTAAAAAAAATGAACTAAATAAAATTCACTATATTTATTTTATCTTAAATTTTTTTTCATCAAATCAAATATAAAAAAATAAAAAAAATATTTTATTTTATATTCACTTTTCTTTCAATCAAATATTTCTTTAATTTTCCTAAAAATAAAAAAATATATATTTTTTGCACTTGCTCTGCATTCGTAACTCGAATTTGACTTTTGGCCCCATCTCCATTGAGGACCTTAAAGGTTATCATTGTGCTTGCTCTTAAAAAATTGAGTAAAAATAAAATAGGACCGGACGCAACAGCTGCAGCAAACCATATTTGAATATTGCATCATAAGTCCGCGGCAACTGCGGTTCTGAGCTCATGTAGCCGTTCCTGTTCGTAATCACGGATTGGTCCATCCTGCTGGGGGCCACCGCAAGATATAATGACCCCACTTCTAGACGAATATATTTTCGGCTATAGGAAAGGCCACAGAGAAATACAACTCACCTTCCAGCGAGAGAGCGAGGAGGGAAAGCCAAAATGATTCAGACCTCGCGGCCACGACGATCTCCGGGTCAAGAACTACAAAAAATCGCAATCTTCTCGCCGGTTAAAGAGAAATCAGAGGCTAAAAAAGAAGAGCGGAAGGACGCCAAGCAATTCGTGGGAGCGCTAGAGGCAGAATGGCTGAGAGCTTCCACTAGAATTCGTTTTTCCTGTAGGGTTTTTGCTAGCCGATCTGATTCTTAAGCTTTTGAGTTTTATGATTACAATTCGCCGAATTCTTCTGAGTTTCGATCTATACCGCGCTCGACACTTCTGATGCCCGTTAGAGAACGGTCCTATTCTGTGCTGGATTGGTTATTTGGTCAATCAAGACGGCTACAGCTGATAATTTAATCATTGGAGCGATGGATTTGGCCATCAGTTGTAAGGTATTTTAGTTTTGTGTTTCTATTGAAAGATTGAATGAATTGGTTGAATCTTTGGTGTTTTACCCTTTTTTATGTTTCGTTTGGTTGGCCGAAGAAGAAAATTCGATTACGTATCTAGTCAGTTCTATGAGAGATGTGAGGCAAGTTTTTTTTTTTTTTTTGTATGGACTTTCGCTAAGTGGCATGCTGCCTACTCGAACCTCATTTTTGGAAGCACTATGCGGAACGCATTTTACAAGTGACAATCCTTGTTAGTAATCATAGTAAGCACTTTTTCGGGTGCCTATTACATCATGCCTCACCCATGAAGAGGGTTTTTGGAATCATCACTTCCCCATTGCAACAATCCATTTGAGTCATGAACTTTTATATGTAACAATTCGTTGCCAGAAGTAGTTTTGAATCTTTTGATGGATGATGGGCCGTTCTTTATTTTTATTTTTGAAGGGGTTGAAACCCTTGACCTTTCTATTTGAGAGCAAGGACTAAGGCCTTCCAGACTTCCAGTACTTGTCTAGTGATACTCTAGGTTGCTATTAGTTTATATGGAGTCATAACAGTCTAAGTCTTCGGTTGGGACAGCTTTTTGAATGCTTTTGTGGCAGGAAAAGCAGTCAACAAAAAACAGTGTTTATTTTGATGATAGCTTTTTCACAAATTTTTTCAAAAAATTCTTTAAAAAACTGTTTTTGGGATAGCATATTTGAAACCATTGTTGGGAAATGAGGTTCTTAAAGCTAAATCAGCAAAGTATAGGCCCCATGAAACAAAGCCTAAATTGGTGCATATAGTTTAAGCAGTTGCTCAAGTTAAACAAACAATATATCTGTTTGTTGCTTTTGCTTATCAAAAGAGAGAGAAATTTATTGTTTCATCTGGTCTTAAAGAATTTTAGTTTGCGTTGAAGTGAAAGAAAAAGTTGTTTCACCATGATAAGCAGCAAGCTTGAAGAGGTGACACAATGAAATTGATGCAATCAAAAATTTGGGAGAGGGACCCAAATTTTTGATCACAAAAGAACTAGGACTACTCTTTCTAAGAACAAAATAAAGACATATAAAAAGACAAATAAACTAAAAGAAAGAACTTTACTTCATAATAAAATGAAAGACTTACAACTCTTAAAATTAAAACGACTTACAAACAAAGACTCTTACAACTTGACTCAAACAAGACACCCTAAACTTGCTTTCATCCATTAGAAGAAGGATACAGGTGGGGTGTAAACTTGCGGAGAGAAGAAAGAGATTAGAAGTCGAGACGAAGGTTGGAAAGAGCCCGCAGGATTTCCATAGAAGAGGAGAAGAAGTGGAACAAAGCTCTCAAGCTTTTTCCAAGAAAAACCTCTCCGGTTTTCTCCAAAAATTACATATCATTCTCTCTTTTTTCTCTTCATAACAACATCTCCAATTTATAGGCAAAGAAGAGGAATGCCAAAAGCCACATCATAATTGTTTACAAGCTCCCAAGCATTTTAGATCATAGGATTCCCAAAAGTCCCTTTGGAAATCAGCCCAGGAGATCACGGAAATCAGCCCTTCATTAATCAGAACAGGAACCAAGGAGGCCACTTCACGGACAACAAACAGCCCACCAAAATCAAAGCATCACAATTACGGGAAAAACATTCCAAAGGCTGGCTGAATTCCCAAAGGAAAAGTCAGCAATTTTCCCATTGAATTCAGCCACCAAGCCATGGCCAACATCTCACGGAACCAAGGCAGCAAACAGGCGGAAGTTCCCAAGCAGCACAGCCACGGGAAAAGCCTTCCAATTTCGGAAAAACAGCCCAATTAAAACCAGAACAGGAATCAAAGAGGTATTTCAAGGAACCAAGGAGACTTAATTTCGGAAATAGGCCATGCATAGAAATATCAGCCAACAGTAATGTCTAGCATTAAAAACATTAACTTCCCTCATAAATTCAAAGCATAGAATCCAGCCCCCAATTAATACAAGCCACGGTTTTCCAAGAGACAAGAAAAAAAGGGGAAGGGGAAGGGACAAGGAAATGAGAAAAAAGGGAAAGAAGAAAAATCATTTTAAGAGATAATGAGCTGATTTTTAGTTCAATAAATGAACTAAAAATCAGCTCATAATGAGCTAATTTTTTACTAGGCATTAATGAGCTAGAGGAGTCAAAAATCAAATAATAGGATTTGAGTTGACCCCCCCTTGCCTACATCAGAAATGCTGTGTTTAGGCTTCCAAACTGGGGTATAACACCATTCACTTCCCAATTACAAAGAAATTAAAATTTTGGAAGTAAGCAGCTTAACATTCTTCTTTCTGTCAAGATCGTTGCTTCTTTGGTGATAGCAGCTTATTCAACTTTTCATGTTTGTATATGTATAATAATAATTTACGGCTGACTAAACTTTGATTTCCACCAAAAGAGTAGATGGCAAATGACAAACTTGAACTAGAAATTTCTTTGGATTCTTGAGTCTGTATCTTAGCAGTTTAGGAATACTTTATTGGAAAAATTTAGAGAGTAGGATTGTTGCAGCATTCTCATCCTTGGCCAAACTAATTGATTTTTTTTTTAATTAATTTGGGGAAGAGGTTCTAGGTAAGATGATTTGTTTCCATTGTATGTAATGGTCTTTCATATTTGAAATTCTTGCTCATTTTTCTTGGGTTGATGGACTCAAATCTTGTTATTTGGAAATTAATATTTGTGGTTATCTTCCTAATTTGGTACATGACTTACTTTTTTTTACTCTCAGCCTGTTATAACCAGGCTCGAGTACTTGTAATTCCAAGTCGGGAACAATTAGTCATACAATATTTAAATTTCTTTTAAGCCAGAGTTAAAATCAAATAAAATATCTTCCATATTTATGAAAGAGTCACTAATTATCCATCACAACCATATACCATTTAAGTCTACTCCAAATTTTTCGAAGTTATTGAACTGGAATTAAATGTATAGAGTCATTACATACCTATTCATTTTCATTCTTCTTCTTCTGCATACAAAGAATTCCTTTTAGGCCATTTAATCTATATGATCCTTTCCTGAAATATCACATTTAATGGATTGAGTTTCAGACATCAAACACAATGGCTAATTTTAGTTCTATAATATATCAACTTAAAATAATTCAAAAATAATTATTATGTGAGTCATAAGGGGTGTCAATACTTGACACAACCCGAAAACCCGACTCGAACTTGTCCTAAAAATTTCGGGTTAGGGTCAACTTGGACCCGAAATGGGTCGGTTTCAGGTTCAACAAATCGGCTTATTTCAAAATCAGGTATGGTTCAGTTTGACCTGGAAACCTGAAATTGACCTGTTTTTTACCCGGAAACCTGAGATTGACCCATTTTGACCCGAAAATTAGAGATTGACCCGTTTTTTGACTCAAGAACTAGCAAATTTTGGTCGGCCTCGGGTCATTCGGATCGTGTCGGGTTGACCCAGACTTGAAGCGAGTCGGGTTCGTGTCTCTGAAAAACTGACCCATTTGCAAAAACGGGTCAGTTTCGGGTTGACTTGAATAGTGTTGAGTTAGTTTTGGGTTCGACCCGAACCCGACCCGTTACCCGAAGTTGATACCCATATGAGTTATCTTATGTAATCATTAAACCTTTTTTTTTATGTAACTTTTAAACATGCATGCTTAGTTAGATAAGAGCAACATCATTTTATAGAAGATAGCATTTTTTAATATATTTGTCAAATTATATATATTAATATAATACCTGTCTTAGAGCATTGTATACATTTTGCACCAATAAAGGCACAATCATTTTTGTTTTCATTTTTTTTTCTAACTTTTTTTATTTTATGTACACTGGTATATTGCATCCATAAGAGGGTGAACTTCTTTATTTAAAATGCACATAGATTTGTGTTCATCATGTTTCTTTCATGCTTCTTTTTATATATTTGTTTTAGTTATACATGTATAATTTCCAAATAAATGTTTTCATGTTAATAATTATCTATAAGAGCATAATTATGCAAATGAAAGAAATAATTCTCTCGATTATTCTTAAGAATTACTATCATTATCAAATTTTTACACTAATGCCATATCAATCAATGCTTTAAATTATACAAGTTGTTTTTCTTCTTTAATCCTTAAACTCCACCTCTTGAACACCTATAATCATACATATATATAAAATATGTTCTTTTCAATTCGATTTGCTGAAAAATTAAACTTCAATTTTACTTTTGCTATTCCTCTCCTATTTTCACAAACACCATACTTTGATTTTCTCATTTCCTACGCTTCAAAGTTATGACACAATTGCTTCTTAATTAAAACATCAATTTGGAGCTTATACATATTGAAATATTTTTAAACTTAAAAATTTTATGTCATATGTAAATAAAATAAGCTGAATATGTTGCCAACACGGCAACACGATACTCAACTTTTTTATGAAATTGTTGTATAATTCTTCACCTAAAATTGGTGTCAGTTCAATCATAATCAAAACTTTCACTTAATTTATCCACTCTAATTTCCTGCTCATAAGTTTTTTCAATATTTTCAAAGTTAGGTTTTATAAAAGTATAATTGAAAACCTAAATAAGTCTTACATCTATGTTATAGAAAAAGTTTCTAATCTCCCTTTTAAAGTCCCTTTCAAAGTTGGCCTTGAAGATGCCCAATGTAGCATCGAAGATGTTGAATGACGTCGAATGCAATGTTTAAGGTGTCAAACATCATTAAAAATATCGGAGGTGAATGAATTTGCCTCTTCTACCATTTTTTCTCTCTCTTCATCTTCGTCTCTCTTGCCGCCTCATCCAACTTTTTTTTTTCTTTCACTTCGTTGGATAAGATCAAACATAGCCCTCTTTCTTCTTCTTCCTCTTTGTTGAACGAATGCAACACTATTCTTTCTTTTTCTTCCTCTACGTCGAAGAAGATCACATAATCAACTCCCTTTTCTTCTTTTTCCTCTCTATTGAACTAAATCGCATGAATCTCCTTCTTCCCAAGCCCGCACTATCATGTTTATTCTCATGCTCGTTTTATCACATTCAATTTGGTAGGGATGAACCGACATTCTTTTAATTGAATGATCGACAAAATTTGAATCGGCATGATCGGTTTAGATTGACCAATACATTGCCTAGGATTTTATGATGCATGTAAGATTATGCAATTTTGTATGTAGAAAGGGACTTGATAACCGCTCAGGATCTTCTGAGCTGAGTGACATAAATCCAAATAATCATTTGATAAATTATGTGCAAATGTGACATTCCTACTCAACCACATACAATAACAACAAAAACATCAAGCCTTTGTTCCACTACGTGGGGTTGAATCTTTTTTCTCCATTGTGTCCTGTTAAAAGTCAAATTCTCATTTAAATCTAATAAAGAATGATTATTTCTAATATTTTCTAACCAAGTCTTTTTAGGTCTATCTCTACCTTTGTTAACATAAGTCAAATCTAATACCTCTACTTTCCTAACCGGGTCATCGGAAGGCTGCCGTTTTATGTGACCAGACCATCTAAGGCAACTCTCTCTAATCTTATCTTCTACTGGCGCTACTCCAACTTTTTCACATATATGCTCATTTCGTAACCTATCTCTAAGGGTAAAGCCACTCATCCACCTGAGCATCCTCATCTCTGCAATGCTTAACTTAGTATTATGATTTTCTTTTAATGGCCAATATTCGGCACTATAAAGCATTGCAGGTCTCACCATCTTCTTATAGAATTTTCTCTTAAGTTTGAGAGGGGACTTTTCTATCACACAACAAGATCAATGCATTCCTCCACTTCAACCATCCAACTTAAATTCTGCTGATAATATCCTCATCTATTTCACCATCACTTTGAACCTATGTTGCACCGATACGGATACGGCGACACGGATACGACACGATATGGATATGGGACACGTCAATTCTTAAAAATACAAGATACGGGTACGGCGCGGACACGACATCATAATTTATAAATCATACATAAAAATTAAGAAAGCAATCAAAGCATAATACTTGAAATTACAAAAAAAAAAAATGACAACAACATCATTTGTAGCCTTGTAGCTTATAATATCAAATGTAAGTAAGTATTAAATGTCTAGTACAACAACAAAAGCATAAACATAAATTGTCTAGCACATAAAGTTTCAACTATTCAATAGAAGGAATGATATGATTAGCTTTGATTAACTTCTTCAGTGGTTTGTCTTTGAACTTTTATATCATCTTCAATAAATCTTATAGCTTTTAATTCAGGCTCATCAAGTGAAATATTAGTAATTTCTAATATTCTTATATCATCAAGAGACTCAAATCCATCTCGGAAATGAGAGAACTCTGCTAGCAGCCGCGGAAGTAAATACGACACATCTTTTTTTTTTTGGATTTCTTTTTGTTTTTCAACAGACACGTGTATCAGATACGCGTGTCCTTTTGAAATTAAATAGTATTTTAATTGGATACATCTTTGGCGTATCTAACACGTATCGGTGGAGTATCAGAGGTGTATCCGTGTATCGGTGTATCAGATACAGCACGCCTTCATAAATAGGTGTATCGGTACAACATAGCTTTGAACAATAGATCCAAGGTATCTAAAACGTGTACTCTTATTAATGACTTGATCGCGCAAAGTCAAAATCTCCTCACTAGGTCTATTACTACAAAAATTACACTCCATATATTTAGTTTTAGATCTACTCAAGCGAAAACCTTTAGACTCTAAGGTTGATATTCATAATTCAAGTTTACCTTCAACTCCCTCTCTAGTCTTATCAACAAGAAGAATATCATCAGCAAAAAGCATACACCAAGGAACATCCTCTTGCAAATGTCCAGTGAGAACATCCTCTTGCAAATGTCCAGTGAGAACCTCTATGACTAATGCAAAAAGATATTGGCTTGAGGCTGATCCTTGATGTAATCCAACCGAAATAGGAAAATACTTCGTCAAATCACCTTGTGTTTGAACACAAGTAATAGCTCATGCAAACATATCTTTGATGATTTGAATATAAGCGTTATTAACTCCTTTCTTTTCAAGAACTCTCCATAGCACTTCTCTTGAAACTTTATCATAAGCTTTATCTAAATCAATAAATATCATATGTAGATCCTCCTTATTCTCTCTATATTTCTCCATCAAACCTCTCAATAAATGTATGGCTTCCATAGTAGACCTACCAAGCATGAATCCAAATTGATTTTGAGAAACATTAGTATCACGCTGCAACCTACGCTCAATAACTCGCTCCCATAGTTTTAAAGCATGACACATTAACTTAATTCCTCTATAATTTGCATAATCTTGTGCATCACTTTTATTCTTAAAAATAGGAATTAACACACTCATTCTCCTACTCAACCACATAGCCCAACATTAATATGTTGTGATTTTGGTCGTCCACCTGTTTTCTCTTTTCTTTGTTAGTGTTATGCTGCAAGTGCCCCTATGTTTTTTGTAGGGCTTTATTTGGCATTTCCATGCTCTAGAAAATTCATTTGTACTATTATAAAAATTCAAATATAGCTAAGATGCAATTTTTATGGTTATAAAATTATGAGAGGGTGCAAATGTGGGTTATCAATTTCCATTGTCTGTCGCACACCTTGAAATTGTGGAATGACATATTTTTGGAAATTAAAGCAAAATAAAATCTTTATCAAATGAGGCCTTAGATAGCTCAGTATTTTGATTGCCATCTTGCTCATTGTTTTAATACTTTTTCTTGATATTTCATGACTTTGGTAAGAAGGCAAAAACTTATTAAGCCCAAATTTGAGCTAACCCAAGTTGGATGCTCTTTGACATGCTCTAGCCTTTCATGTACTTGCTTGGGTGAACTTTGATTGAGCTAATCAACCTAATTCTTATGCTCTATTGCCTTTTTGAAACCAATTAAAGAATGTTTTTTTTGCATGCCTCAAGAAGACTCTATGTTATATGATTTTGTAATCAGTCTAGTCTCAACCCCTTTGAACCACTTAATGATCAACCGTAGGGCCGTGTTTAATGTATTTTAGTAACAATAGTCGTGTCATTATATTTATTTGTTATTGAGTGAAGTGGTCACTTATAGTAATTGACTTTACTAAAACTATTGGATGTTTATGAATCATCATTCACTTAAAGAGGATTCATAAAGTGGACTAGTTGGGATTAGACATCAACTTTTGTCACAACCAATGAATGCCATTGCCTCCATACTGCTAACAAGAAGAAGAAGAAGAACAACAATGATGAAAAACAAAGGGTAGGTTGAACATGATATCTAATCTAATTAATTTTTTATGGATTTTGAAATTATTCTTCTATTGAAAGTATTTATCATGGTTAAGAGAGAAGAAGCACATTTATAGTAATATAGCTAATGTAAATATCACTCTGGTCTTTGATGTTTATAACGTACTTTACATAGGCCTACACTTCTAAAAACCCTTAAATTTTGTTCTCTGTTACTTTTCTAATTTACTAATTGGTTCATGAGGTTAAATGTCAACCTTCATAGATGTCCTTTTTTTTCACGGAGTTAAATTTTTAGTTCATGTAGTGTTTGTGATATTTTTATCCAATGTTGAATGATATAAAATTTCGGGACTAAGGTACATAGTTTCTAATTTGTTCTTAAGATGAAATGTGAGTTCATATAGGCTTGGTGTTCCTAGTTTATTGTTTTGTCCTAGTGTATGGGTTTTTCTTGGACTAACCATTTGATTGCTTTGAAGCTAGGGATAACAACAAGAAGCGATGCTCCTTGAGTGATGTTGTACAGTTAATGGATTTGAAGGTTCTCCTTATTGCTAGTTGTGATGAGCTTCCAAAGCGATATGAGCTTCAATGATCATCTTCTGAGTCTCACATTTCAGTGGAT
Organism: Dendrobium huoshanense; assembly: GCA_016618105.1. Classification (NCBI taxonomy): domain Eukaryota; kingdom Viridiplantae; phylum Streptophyta; class Magnoliopsida; order Asparagales; family Orchidaceae; genus Dendrobium; species Dendrobium huoshanense. The sequence continues at coordinate 17,365,349 of CM028347.1, forward strand.
TTATTATACTTTTCTTTCAAGGGGTGGATTGACTTTGGATGGCTAGTGTGATGTGTGGAGGATCGATCTGGAGTTTTTGGAGTGGTGGTTTAGGGTTTAAATGCTTGGAGAAGTTATTCCTAAACTAGATTTAGGATAAGGAGAGCTGGCAGAGAGCTTCCTGGAGTCTGATCTTTTGTATGGATGTCTAGGCTTTTGAAATGATATTAAGGAGTAGTTAGGGATGTAGGAGATGATAATATTGTTAGAATAGACGTTGAGAAGGATCCAATGATAAACACGATGACTAGTTCCTTTCACCAAAGAAGAAGAACAAGGGTTGGCCATTGAGCCTAGAGCCAAGAAATAATTCTCAAATGCTTTTAACAATGCTAAAACTGCTTTCATTACTAAATCAACAATTATTTAAATCATTAAAAATGTTCCTAGTCAATTGAAATTCAAATTCTAAAAGAGAGGGAGGGGAAGATCTATGATTCACAAAGAGGGAGTGCTTCAAACTACTTTAACCAACTTCATTTTAAGCATGTTCAAGTTTGATTTGAAGGGCGGTTTTCTGGCCATGCGAGTAGGAATTTATCATATCTAAAATTCTAAATCAAAGCAATTAACTTAAATTAAAGTTCAAATTCAAAATTTGAAATTTAATTTTTAAAATAAAAAAATGAATTTGAAATTTAAATTTAAATCAGAATTTTTTTACAACATATCTAAATACTAATTTTTCAGTATCATGCTCCTTTTGTTAGGCTCTAGCTTTCGATCTTATGAAGAGCCTTTGCCAATCATCATGATGTTATACAATAGATTCCTTAAAAGATATTGTGAAATAATCAAATAACCATAATTAGTGAATTATTTCTCTACCATTTTTATCATTTATTTACTGAATTTTCTTGGTTAATATATTGCTATCATATTGAAAATTTATCAACTTTTGTCCTATTGTTTTCATGTGTAGATAAAGTTGAACAATCTTGGACTGTTTGGGTGCTCCATGATTGAAAAATATTCATAACAAAATCTTTGATAAATGGGTTGAAGTACACATTGGTTAAGTAGCTATTGATGTGCATGTTGAATTTTTTAGTGAGAGAACTGGGAGATGGAAAGTTAGCATGAGAAAATATTAGGTTTGTTTGGGGTGGTTGTAGCTTTTGTTAAAGGTGCTTGTGAAGCTGTTGTTGAAAAAATAACTTTTTTGAGAATTACTGTGAGTATTATAAATATGTTCTTTTTTGTAAAATCAGACAGTTTTTTTATGGCTCCCACTTATTGATAGATATGGTTGCAAAAAGTAACTACTCACCACAAAAAAAATTATGAAAAGGAAGTAGAAAACAGTAAGAAACCAGCCGCCAACGAAAAGTGTGGTTGCGGTTTGAAAAACAAAGCAGGTAGAAAGTTGCCTCAAATAGGTCCATTAATAAGAAAGTGAAAAAGCTTTTGACCATGAAGGACGAACACGACATGACATGGACATTGTGACATATTGTAATTGTAAAAAGTTGGACATAAGACTCCATAATTATTTATAAATTATTAATATAAAACACATAATTTTACTGCTTTATGCATAAAGCACACTTTTATAATAAGACGAGCATTTTTTTGGCCATTTCTTTGTTGGTTTCACATGTTAAATGCTGAGATCTGTGCTTTAATTTTTAAATCTACTTAAGGCAGCATCATTTGTCTTCATTAAGCTAACATTTCTTTGAGATGCTCCCACCACCAAAACTTTTAAGAAAAAAAAAAAAAAAATACAAAATCTAGAACCAGGAGTGGAAGAACAGTCATAAAATAGACTATTCAAATCTCATTTGAATAGGCTATGATAGAGAGCCTTATCTATTATTGATCTTAGGTTAAGGTGCCTCAACTTCGACAAAGATTCGAGATTTATTCGTCTTCGGCTTTAGCGATGGTGGAGATGAAAGTTCAAGGAATGGGATTGAGTTTTTGGCTTTGGCAAAGATGGAGGATTGAGACTTCGAGGGTGGAGAAGTGTGAATGTCTTTAGTTATGTTTATGGAGACATGAGTCTCGTGAGATGCAAAGAAGGGGAGATGATATGTAATTAGCGCAACTTCTGTAAGAAATGTGAGTTTGAGTACCAAACCACATACTCATATGTCCCACTTCATCAATGTGTCCCCTCCGTGTCTTGTACCGATAAGGGTTGGACGGTTGGAGTTTAATTTCACAATAAAAAAACTTCGACATAAAGTTGATGAATGCATGGCTATTTTATGAAGTGTTGATTGGTTTACATTGCTGCAAACATCTCATGTCAACCGTACTCTTTCTTGTATGGTTTCTTGAAATAATTGAAATGATTTTTTTGTTGGATTCTTGATTTTGTTAAAACATTCAAAGGAAAGTTGAGTTTCATGGCAGTTAATATGATAAGAATGCCTTACGCATAAAGAATATGTTAATGCTTATTTGTGGAACAATTTTTAAAAGTGCTAAGCACAAAAATGATGAAATTATTCATTTTTACTTCAATATGCAAAGTGCAAAATAAAGCGACATTTAACTAGACTACTCATGATTTATATATCATGTTTACATTTATGTGAATGCAATAATCATAATGAAACTTGAATCACTTCAAGTAACAATTTTACATTGCAACAAAGACTTGTTTAATTTTAAAATAAATCCAAAGAAACTACATATAAAAATTTTCAAACGATTTTATAGATCATCTAAATAGGATATTCACAAGGAATTTAGATTTTGAAAAATAAATAAAATTTAATGATTTAAAAATTGTGATAAGAATTGAGTCAATAAGGAATGACAAGTACCTAAGAATTAGTGAAGACTATGTGAGAACAAGAGATGCTTTTGTGTGCCGAGGGTTGCATGAGGACTTCTGAGGTTGTTGCTGTCTACTCGCATGGAGGAGAAATTGAAAATGGATGAATGCATGAACACGGTCCTGAGGTGTGTGTTTGTGTCTGCTTTTTGGAGGAGAAACTATAAATGAACAAGTGCATGAACGAGAAGGTTCCAAGCTTCATTTCTGATGTGTGCGTGCTCTAGGGATTCTTCTTTATGTGAATTGATTCCTTCATTTTATTGGTTGGCCCAATTGGCGAACTTAAAGTCATGTGCACTTATACACTTAAGCAATGTGCAACATATGCAACTTTTTGTGAGTGTGAGAAAACTGTGATGCGTTAGTACTTTGATTGTACCTCTTCACAGTTTAAGCACACTTCAATGCACATTTTTAATAATAAACTTGTGGAATGATTGAGAAGCTTAACGCACTGAAGTATTTTGCTGGTCTTATTCATTTGCTTTCCTGCTTTTTTACAATTTATCGTTCTTTTAATTGCTTGAAGTCTAAGATGCGTTTAATTTTATTCTTGCCAGCATAAATAATTGTTGTTTGATCAAACTAAAATAAAAGGAAAATTTATTTCTTATTTTGGGATTGAATATTTGAAGGTTGCTTGGTAATCTGCCATACTTAAATGCGGGCATTTTTATTTTTCTTCTTTTATGTTTTTAATAGTGTTTCTTGTGCCATGTTAGATCATTATGTTGACTTGTCGTTTTTAGTTACTTCATTTCAAGTCATAAAGCCCGGGTTATCTTGATTTTTTTTGAAGTCCTTTAACTATATATATATATATATAAATAATCATTTTTGCAGGACAAGTTAGCGTACTTCAGAATAAAGGAGCTTAAAGATGTCCTGGGCCAACTTGGTCTTGCAAAGCAAGGAAAGAAGCAGGTGAACAGATTTTTTGCAGACGACTCTTTGGTCATATCCTTTTGATCTGCCTGTTGCAAATATTTATTCTTGCATTATATAATATTCAAAGCTGTATTATACATGCTGCTTCTCTTCCATGGATACAAAAATTGGTGGTCTGCAAGGATAATTACTAACTGGAAGAGGATTGGATTATAGGATAAATTCATTAACAAATTGTATCTAATTAGTTTCATCATCAAAATAAAAATATTTTTCTTGATATGTTTCTGATGTCTTTTTGTCAGACGGTTGCAAAAGCTTTATTTTTCTTATTGCCAGTATCTTGCCTTCATGCTTGGTTGGCAACATTGTTCATTTGCTGCAATATTTCTGCGCATCATTTAATTTTGCTGACTCGACTAGCCATATATTGGAAATATTGGTTAGGATACTTGTTAGAATTAATGTTGTAAGTCTTGAAACTGTACTTGGAACTGAAAAAACCTTTCAGAAGTTAAAAGTAGGGCCAAAATGCACTTGCTAGTTTTTTAGCAGCATATTGTTGATCCAATCCAATTTAATGGATTGAAATGAAGTCCTCTATTGGCATACATCAGATATGTGCTTGAGAATTAAGTTTAAAGATGCAGGCTGACTGATGTTTAACTACAACTTAAAGCAAGGTAATTTAGATGCATATTCTATATTTGCCATGTTCTGTTTCTTGTTCATGCTTTTATGATCTACTCAGCTTTTTGATGCACGTGGAGTGTGGCTTGGCCAGCCATGGGAGGAGAGGAAGGGTGGGCTTGCAGGTGAGTGGGAATGGATGAGAGGGGAGGTGGCTTGGCTGTATGGGGCAGTAGGGAATTTCGGTCAGCTGTTTGGAAGAGGGGGAAGGCTCGGTTGGGTGATTTAAGGGGAAAGAAGGGATTGGCCGACAACTTTGAAGGGGGTTGGAGGGCTCAGCAGCCAATGGAGGAAGATGGGTGAGGAGGGAGAGAAGATAGAGCCAAGAACCTTGCCACGGTGCCGGTTGTTGGGTGTTGCGTTGCCCTACTCCTAGTGACTTCACTCTTCTCTCAAGAAGACTCAAATACACAAAAATTAGAAAAAGTGAAGTTTAATTCATAATATTCATCATATTCCTACAATAGCCAAGGGTCTCAATATATAGGCCTCAAAACATCAAGGACTCAAAAGACTAAAATGCCCCCTGGGCTACAACACTCATTTAACTCAACATAAGGGTAAATTGGAAGAGGCTCTCAAAATAAAATACAATAATAAAGAAAATAGACTATAAATAAAGACTCCTAATCATGGCCGTCAATCTACGGCTCCTATGGCAGACGGGCCAGGTTTTTCTGCCGATGTCCTCATCAAATTGCCCAGATAAACTTGATGGCGGACTTGGGGATGGGAGCATAGAAGGCAGTGAATTACTGATTGTATTTGTTGGCATCTTTTGCATCTGTCCATCATAAATCTATCTTGGTACCTTCAAAATCTCTGTTTTATTATTTTTGTTGAATTTGGTGGATGAGGAGCGATGATTTTGCTAAAATTTAATTTTTATTATGTACAAAGCAAGTTGCCATTCCTTTCTACCTGTCACTTGTCACTTGTCACTCGAACTAATTTAATTATTATTTTTGTGTAATATTGCAGGATCTCATGGATAGAATATTATCAGTTCTTTCAGATGAACAAGGCAATGCTTATTTTCTTCTCTCCGAACTGCATCATTTTTTGTTGAACGGCTTTTTATTGGTCTTTACTATAGAGGAAGTATCCCCTTGGAATATCAAAAGGCTTATAATTAGACGAGCATCTTTGGAAAAGAAAATGTTCTATGAAGATTTTCTCCAAATTTTTTCAATGTTCTAAAGAGGAAGATTTTGTTTTGCTTAATCTGTTTTTTCATATATTTTTCAATGTTCTCCACTCTAGTATTGTTATTAGAGTACTGATACATGTATTTTTAATTATGGCCAATTTCAGACATACTTTTCAAATCTCTTTAAATCTTACCTATTTACAAAATTAACACTCTTGTACCTCCATTTATCAAATCAACTCATATTTATTGAAACACAACCCATATTTTTTGCTTACATCAAATTTCCAATAGTTTGATCATGGTCACACAAGTACATGGGCTTGCTAGTGCATTTTATTTTAATGGGCGGTGTTTTTGTAAATATGGTAGATTTAGGGTGCCACTTAGGAAGGATGAAAATGGGGAATAAAGATTCATAAAGCTGACCTCAAAGTAGTTGTAATAAGGCTAAGGTTTGATGAGACTTCTGTAATCGTCATCTTATTCGAGTTCATAGTCTCAAGATTTACTTTTCAAAACGCATACTATAGTAGAAGACAACAATTAAAAAAACCTTGTCCTGTTGAAATATGCGTTTTGAAGTCTTTTTTGAAGAAAAGACTATTGAGCAAAAGCTGCAATACCAGCCCTTTGTTAATTATGAACTGTACTGCAGAATGATATGTGCAAGTATTCTACCATATTTTTGCTATTGTTATTTTCTATGTGCAGTATGTGCTTTTGATTTGCTGAGGCTTAAAAATTCCTTTTCTGTAGTTGCAACACCTGGTGTAGCCAAGAAAGTTTCTATCGGAAAAGATAGAGTTGCAAAGATTGTCGATGATACCTACAGGTGAATTCAACACTTGTCATGCAGCTCGCTCTGTTATTTATCTTTTTTATTCTGTCTTTTATATACTATGGCAGACTATCAGGCATAAAAGTAGTGTGTTTTACTACTTGATACCATAATAGACGTTCTTTTCGGGGCTTGCAATATAATTTTTAATGTTTTTTAATATAATGTTATACAAGTGTTATAAAGTTGCTTTGTTTTTCTCTTTCATTGCTGTTGCAGAAAAATGCAACTTGCTGGTGCTAATGATTTGGCATCAAAAAACCATATTCCAGATGTAAAAACTGCAAATCCTCCAGAGGAAAGAGATGAAACTAGTCGCCTGGATATGAAAGTTCGTTGCTTTTGTGGGGTTACTTATTACTCAGAGTCAATGATTCAGGTAATCATGCCTGCATCTTCACTAGGGTAATTGGCAGATGTTTCCCTTTTGTTTGCTGCTAGGAATGCATAGGTGCTGTTTTATTAGGTCTCTCTGATGTATACTAGTCCATATCTGTCAGTAACCATGTGTTTGCTGTTAATTTTCTCATTTTTTAGTTGGCATGTTAAAATATTTACAAGGTGCGCTAAGTGGGACAGTGCTTAGAGAGACAGAGAGTAGTGATGCCTTAAAACACCTTATGGCTACCCGAACCCATGGCTGGTTGGGCTAGGGTGTGTGTGTGTTTGTGAGAGAGAGGTCACATGTCTTGATAAGGTAGGAGTCTAGAAGTGTTTTCTGAGGATCTTGTTGATTTATTTTATAAGATAGAATAAGCTTTAGATATCATGGTTTGCATTGATTGTCAGCATAAAGCGATCAATTTCCATGCATTATTGTGAGAGTTAGGGATGGACCTAGTTGCATACTTCTAAAAATTGATTGGCTGGATTTTTTTTTGTCACATGCCTTGATAAGGAAGGAGTCTAGTAGTGTTTTCTGAGGTTCTTGTTGATTGATTTTATTAGATGGGTTAAGCTTATCTATAATTGTTTACATTGATTTTTAACATTTTATGATATGTTGGCATCTCACCTTGATTATTTTTATTAAAATCATTTTTGCGTTTGATATATCACAGAAGGTTAATAATTTTTGTGAAGAATTATGGAATTTTGAATTCTTGATGGTAGGAAGTTGTTAATTGTAAATATGACACGACGCTTTTCATTACTTATATTTTATTTCTCTAATAAAATATTGTTCATCATTCAATTGAGCTCACAAACTCAAATGTGATTTGGTGGTAAATGTCCTTTACTCGGGAATTTCACTACTTTCATTTGCTCTTAGTAAGGCAAAGAAGCTTCTCTTCCACATGTATTGGAGAAACCTTTACACATCTTTTCCTCTAAAAACATGACCACCCTACCCACACTAGTTAGTTCCATAGCAACAATAACATCAAGCCTTTGCCCCACTATATGGGTTCGGCTACATGAATTCTTTTTCTCCATTGTGTCATGCTAAACGTCAAATTCTCGTTTAAATCTAATAAAGAAAGATAATTTCTAATCAAGTCTTTTTAGGTTTACCTCTACCTTTCTTAACATAAGTCAAATCTAATACCTCTACTTTCTTAACCGGTTCATTTGAGGCCGTTATTTTATGTGACCAAACCATCTAAGGCGGCTCACTCTAATCTTATCTTCCATTGGAGCTACTCCAACCTTTTCACGTATATGTTTATTTCGTATCCTATCTCTAAGGGTAAAGCCACTCATCCACCAGGGTAACATTGCAGTTGCCAGATCCCAAGTCCTGGATGAGAAAAGTGAAGGGTTCGTTAGGTAGTCAACAACATGCGTAAAACTTATCTAATAATCATGTCATAAATTCTTTAAAAAATTATGTTAATGAACTGGCTAGTTCCAGAAGACAAAAAAAAAAAAAAAAAAACCATAAGATCACAATGATATCTATAAGCTAAGCTCAAAAGCTCTTGTGTAACACCTCATAATATCCCTTAACAATATTGTAGCATGTTACACACACAAACATAACACTTTTCATCATTTGAATAAACATTCCAACAATTTTACCTTTAATATATAAATGAAAGCATCTCATAGAGATCCAATAACATCTACACAATTACTTCAGAGTACAGAGCCACTTAAGAAATTTTAAATATTACACCACTGAACTGTCTACATACCTCAAATATAAACTCACAAACAGAGATAAACATTAACATATAAAATGAAGAATTTGAAGATTATTCTGTAACAACCTTTTCCTTTCCTTTTTTTGCAACAAGAACCAGTATGAATTGAACTGGTGAGCTATGAGGCTCAATATGTTTTGCAAATTAAATAGCAGTTAAAATACAATAATCATAATAAATCACAACATTAAAATCATCATTGAATAAACTTACCTTTAATTGTGAAACATCATAAAATCATATTTAACATTAGTCTTTACTTTTTCTGAAGTCTATACTGAATATCAATTTTAGTCTTTTAAAGATTTGTCTAACTTTCATAAGAATATTCTATGGAGCTCAGGTAAACCTAACATTATCGCGATTGAATTACATTGAAGTCCCTTTTACCTCTTTAGGGTTCCCTTTTGCTCCACATGCTATGCAAGTATCATATCTTTGGGGTCCATATGCCCCACTTACAATGTAGTGTAATATGTAGAGACTTTTTTGCCCCACCTGTAATTATAAGTTATACATCATATTATAGCCAAACTTCACTTTAAATTGATATTCACTACACTTCATATATTCAAAGTTCATATTTTTTACATAAAAAAAAAGTTCATATTTTTCACATGCTTTCATCATGATATTTTTGTTTTACCATTTGTATATAGAAATTGTGTATGTCATGTGTTAAGAATAAAATTTTTATTCCAATATATTTTCAACTAGAAAAATCTTTAAATACTCATATTACACTTTAGCCTACATCTGATTCATTCAAATTTACCAGAGCTGACTCATACATGAATTCTTGACATTTATATGTATAATGTAAAATCATCGACTTTAACGAGTATCCTTCTACATTAGTGCACATGTCTACGATGATACTATATATTTTTTAATTAGAACTTTGGATTACTTCCTTGCTGAGGCGTTACCTATAAGTCATTTCTCTAATTCTATAAATACTAAAATTTATTACTCAAACAAATTGTATAAAACCAATCCATACATATAAAACCAATTACCTCGTAACCTCCTCCCTGCATATAATCAATGATAATTTTTTTTAACTTCTTTTCTCTGCTTCTTTAGTATTCTCCTTTATCTGGACTTCTTTACCAAAATTCCTGTTTACAAATCCTGCTGTAGAATTTAGCCAAACAATACTTTGCTAATCTTGTTATAAGTAATTACATATTTACTTACCCAAATCTGTAATATTATTTGATCTTCTACTTACATCTAGCACTTCCTTTTAAATTCTGTTTCACAGAATTTCTTCACAGCAACTCTTGCTTCACAGTAGATTATTCAAAGAAAACTACTGCCAAACACTCTTTATGCCGAACTGATCTACAATGCCTGCAAGCGCTGTGCGGAAACCTTCTTGTGCGTTGCATTGTGCCGACTCCAGCTACAGTAATTTCTGGACACTGCCAAATTGGTGAACAGTGATTCCTGCATTGCCGAAACCTTCCAGTCCCTATTCGCTTTTCAATGCTGGCATGCGTGAATCAAAGCAATTTTAATGGAAATGCGGCCCGCATGTTAATTGCTCTTCACCGCCCTTGAAAGCATCTATTCATCCATTCATAATTAAATGATTATCTAATTTAATTTAGTATATTTCTTAATATAATTACCAATTTTTACTTGATATTAAATTATATACTTATAAAAAAATATCACAATTCCACTAAAATAAATTTTATTTACCTTAGACATTAGATATTACATCTTGAACTAGAGATTTGAACTGAGGGTTGAAGGATATGATATGAGGAAACAACCAATGGTGCAAATTCTCACAAGAACCTTTGTAAGCAAAGATTGAAACACTCAAAAGAAAAAGAGAAGTTGCATAGAAAAGTTGTTCTTCCTAAGACCCAAAGTTCTTAGCAGCCTTTATTTCAAAAATCACATCATAGAATTTTTACATAAGCATATTTATATGCTAGATTCATTAGAAATCCTAAAAAGACTATTTTTTAAACATGTCCGCTTGATAGTACAATCTGCTCCAATGATTGTACAACACAATTAGTACTATTGGCCTCAAACCCTAAAAAAATATTCTTTGTTTGATTGAATTGCACGATTGATAAAAAAAAGGAATTGCACGATTGATATTATATAGTATTGTCAAAATCTCAGTCATCCCTTGGCATTTGATCCCACGGTCAGGATGAGAATCCGTGGGAGGCTCACCTGGATCACGCCAATATCCTTCTATATTTGGGTAGCTGAATTAGGAAGGATTATATTGAGGCAATTATGTATCAATTAGAAGTTATTTATTTCTTTATTAAGACATATTGTATAGATCTATAAATAGGGATAATTTTGTATAATAAGTAGAAGATATTTTTACCCTTCTCAAATTCTATGAATTCTAACATGGTATCAGAGCCAACGGCCTTAATTGCTGTCGAAGAACGATCCTAGATCGTCAGAGGAGGAAGATAAAAGAAGAAGCCCGAAGCATACGAGGCTTGATCGCTGCCAACTCCGTGTACGCCGAAGACGGAAGCTGAGACGGAGTCGAAGCTCCGATCGGACAAGTCGTCAAAGGAGCGTAGCCACGAAGGAGCCGAAGAAGCGACGCTGGACCCAGAAGCCCGAAGCCTGAAGCTGAATGAAACCGGACGGGCCGAGCAAACTGTGACGAAGTCGAAGGAAGGAAGCGGGGGGGCCTTGTGGGACGGACGGGCCGAGCAAACCTCCTGCGAGACAGAGCCAAAGGAAGGAAACATCAAAGCCTCTAGACGCAGGAAGGAGCCGCTCGGAGGAAGACACTAGCTTGGATGTCGGAAGGCAGGAAGAAGCTAGGAGACGAAGTCGCCCAAGAGAATAACAAGCTGAATTGATCCCATCTGGAAGAATCGACCGCAAGAGCCGAGCTCTGCGGGCGACCAAGACGAAGCCCTTGCGGACTAAGCTTGCAAACGAAGCCCAAGATGGACTCGGAGCTTGCGGAAGAAGTGGATGAAGTAAAGCCGCATCGACGAAGCCGCACCGACGCTCAGAAGAAGAAGCTGTTCGCAGACGCTCGATTTGATCGGAAGCTCCTTCCGATTATCCTGTTCCGCTCAGATCCACAGAGACGCCCTCTCGATTATCTTAGATGTGCCGACAACAGCAAGAAATCTTAAATAAGATTTGAGACATGATTAAGACCTGATATCAGCCTTTATTGCTGATATAATCAAATCAGCCTTTATTGCTGATACAAGCAAATCAGCCTTTATGGTTGATCAAATCAACCTTTATTGTTACTATAAATACAGCCTTCATTGCTGGAAACCTGCGGAATACAAAATTTCCACCACCGGCCTTCATTGCCGGAATTTTGAGGATGTTCCCATCACCAGCCTTCATTGCTGGAATTCTGAGGAATACAAGTTCCCACAACCTGCCTTAATTGTCGGAATTTTGAGGATAGTTTTCCATTCATCGGCCTTCATTGCCGGCTTTCTCTGGTGGTTGATATCCTATCCATAACCAATGCAGCTCTACCTCTGAGCAAGTAATTGCAAGCTGGTCTCTAGCTTGAGGGGGAGTGTCAAAATCTCAATCATCCCTTGGCATTTGATCCCACGGTCAGGATGAGAATCCGTGGGAGGCTCACCTGGATCACGCCAATATCCTTCTATATTTGGGTAGCTGAATTAGGAAGGATTATATTGAGGCAATTATGTATCAATTAGAAGTTATTTATTTCTTTATTAAGACATATTATATAGATCTATAAATAGGGATAATTTTGTATAATAAGTAGAAGGTATTTTTACCCTTCTCAAATTCTATGAATTCTAACAAGTACAATGTACATTTAGCCAAGTCCAGGAAAAATCCTTCCCTATTTGATTGGATTGTACAATCTTGTTCTCATAGTATGGTATCTTCCTGGATTTGATTTTTAATATATTCCTTTATTATCAAGCTTTAATAGGTAAATTGCATATGTAATCGTACAATACATTTTGTTTATCGTACAATCTGCTAGAGCCGAACATACGGTCTCATTGATATCATACAATACGATTAGTTCTAGAATTTTAATTTTGAATTTACTTTTAATTAATATGATTTTATATTTTGATTTTTTTCAGAGTTACCCAAAATCTCATGCATATTGCACAATATGATATAGATCATATAGTACGATTTACTTCAAATCAATTTATCTTAATTAATTATTATTATTTTTGAAGCCATTTATTAAAATATTCTTTATCTTAATTTTGCTCTTGGGTGTGTACTTAATTGTTACATAAATTGTATACTTGGTACTTCCGAGAAAAATCAACAAAATAAAAAAGTGTAAGTATATAATTCTTTGGCGGACTTCTTTCTCCTTGATGGCTTCAGAAACTTTGTGAGTCTCTTAATTTAACTTTGGATGAGTGCACCAAGCTTATATAATTAATTAATTATATTATCAAGTGATTTCCATCCAAGTTATTTTTTTAGTATTGTATTGGTCTTTATATATTATCTCTGAAATGTTAGCATAATTAGAAAGCCTGGATGGACAAATTCACCAGTAAAGAATCAACAAAACCGATAATATTTGTAATCATTAAAACTTTAATAAGCTTATCAAGCTTATAGGGTTTAACATTTTCAATTATATTTATTTTTTATTAGTTTAATATTAAATATCAAATTTTAATGTAGTAAGAAGATTTAATATATGTAAACTATAATATATTTGCTATACTTTTATACCCATTCAAGCTAGTTTGGTTGTTCTTAGAGCACCGTGGGATTGTGTTGTCTGATCTAGTTTTGCCTGTTCGATTCCTGGTATTGCTATTTTCATTTCCCTTTGTATATCGAAATCATGATAGACATGATAAAACAGTTTTTTTAGTGATAACTTGTGTGCATGGTGCCTGCATGCAATTTATTGTTAAGTTTTTTATGAAAGTTTTTTATATCAAATGCACATTTATTTGGTTTGTTCATTTGTTTTTTGAGTAAGTTGTGTTTGTTTTATGTCTTGGTTTTATGCACAATTATTATTTCCCGATTGTAGTGTGAAGATTCACGGTGCCATGTTTGGCAACATATTGGCTGTGTCCTTATACCAGAGGAACCTTTGGATGGTATCATGCCAGAAATCCCTACATCCTTCTATTGCGAGTTATGCCGGCTCAATAGGGCAGATCCGTATGTCTTATTCACTTTTCTATTTGTCTTATTTTTCTTATTTTTGCTATTGCATTTCTTTAGTATTTGTATTCTAATTATGATGAATTCATCCTTGTAATATTTTTCAGGCATGTATTGTTCCTCAGAATCATTTAAGATTCCTTGATATTTTTTGCTCTATTTAATGTTGGATATGCTCATTATAGCTATTTTACTTCTCTGTCAAAAACATGAAACTTATGTATAAACTAGCTAGTTCATTAAATTATTAATATACCTTTTTGATCTTTGTAAATTGAATGTAAGGTTTGATTTTCTTCACAGATACAAGTATAAACTGGAATGTAATACATATATAATTATCAGGATGCATTAAAGCTAAGCATTGAACAATCTGATGGTTTTGGATTCCTCCAACCGTAACCAGATTGGGCATTGCCGGATAAATGGTGAAAAAAAGGCCATGAATTGTTGAAATGCTGTTTTCCCCCCTAGGAATATTGCATTTTCCGTTCACATGGGCAATGCACTTGTAATATCCCGTGCCTAAGTATCTAAAATTAGAACTAGATGCTAACCTAACCAAGCGAAGTCATAAAAATAATAAGTAGATCATATAAGAAGCAAAATAACCATGGACAATGCACATATTAAATAATTTATGCATGTTTTATGCGAGAAGTTAAATAGTAATGCAAGCTTTCTTCAGAGTATTGTTGCGTAAAAGTAAAGCAAGATAGAGCAAACATACTTGTGATTTGCCAAAGCCAAGGTGCTTAGATGCACATGGGATTGAAAAACCTCTGAGGTGTTTGTATGAGGAATTTGTTCATATTAATCTTATTTAGCTTTGATATCAAGATTTCTTTAAGGTTATGAAAATTGGATCGGACATGAAATTGGAAGAAGCAGAGGTTAATGGTTCATTGGTTCAATTGCGGTTAGACTGGATGAAATAATAAATATTTAAATTATTTAAATATAATATAAATTGCATAATAATTAAAATTTTAAATGTGAATACATAACTAACTTTATTAAAGCTCGTGAATATGCTCAATTAAAGTTGAATCGAAAGCTCATTAAAGAGCTCGATTAACAATTAATATGAATATTAGTATATTTATATTATAAATATCATTATATGAATATTAAATAAATTTAAGTATTTAAAAAAATTATAATATAAGTGTATAAATATAAATTTTAATACCAGTAATATTGAATATAATATATGAAATTTAGAATATAAAAAAAATTTTGTTCTTTACTTTTATAAATACCCATTATAGCAAACCCAAATTCACAGCCTAAATTTCATCCAGATTTCACAAATTTTTAGAGTACCACATCATATACTAGTTTTTAGTATTTGTATATAATGTAAAGCACAAGCCACTAGTAACAAACCAATTTGTGTGAGGTGGTAGGTATGTATTCTTGTTGAATTTGCTTGTATATATTTTATAAATAAATATTTAAAATAAAAAAATAATAAAACAAAAATATACTATTAAATTTTTTATTAAAATAAAATATAATATTTTTTAGAATCGGCCGGTTCAATTTTTTGAACCAGTTCGATAGTTTTGGGTCAAATTAGTAGTTCAAATCAGTTTGACCAGATTAAAAGTGAATCCGGTTTTCACAATTAACCAAATAGGCAAATTGATCGGTTTACGGTTAAACCGGCCGATTCAGTTCGGTTTTCAAAACACTGGATTTCTCTGTAGTTTTTTTTTTTCAGACTTTCTATGTATGCATGAGTCATATTTATTTGGAATCTCTATGGCCAGAGCATATTCAATTAATTAGGTTTGCTGACTTTCTCTATAACTGGTTACCCGATTAGTGAAATTTATATCTTTCGTTATATTACTTCCTAAGTAAAAGGGTGTTGGGGATGGTTGTCATCCCTACCAATTTCCCATTTTTCCATTGTCGGAAGATTTTTGGAGTGGTATTTTTTTATCATGGTGGCAAGAAGCCTTTATTGCATAAGAACCATTTGATTTATGTCATCCCATGGTGTGTAGATTTGTATCCCTAGTGAAGCACAGACTCCTGGTCTCACTGATTTGTTCATTTTAATTTATATACTGTTTGGAGTGCATTGATTTCGTTGCAGGCACTGGTGCATTTAAAATTGTATTTCTTGGTTGCTCTAATCCGTCAAGTCAATAGATTAATACTCTTGTTTTTATCATATATTAAGTGATTTTCCTGAATGATTAACTTTTTGATGTGATCGCGTTGATATTGCACAGGTTTTGGTCGACAGTAGCTAATCCTCTCCTTCCTGTCAAGCTAATTTCCCCTGGCACAGCACCTGATGGGTAAGTGATTTGTAGGGAATCAGCTCATGGTGTTACTCCTTAATGTTTACTAAAATGGATATTTTTTGCTTCACTCATATGTATCAAGTTTACTAAATTGTGTTTTAATTTTCTGGGCTGTTTATTTACTTAATAGTTGCTGGGTATCATGGATATAAATACTTGTTCGATAAATTCTTCGGAAGGGTTGTCCGTATAAATACTTGCTGACAAGTTTTCAAAATTGTCATATTTACCCTGAACAGAAGGGTTGTACATTGCATTCCACAAGCTTAGCAGGTCATTTAGAGTACAGGAAGTCTGAATTTAAGAAATGATTCTTTATATCATCGTTATCATTACTAGATTAGTCCTAGCTATTTGGAGTTGCCTTTATTGAATTTTCTTCTCCATTCTGACCTACTTGTTTTTGTGTGGTGTCAATTCGAATTCACCCTAGTCATTTTTCACGATTTCAAACATTAATTTACTTCTTTTACTTCCTATTTCCTTTCTCATTAGAAGGATAGCGCCATTTCGAAATATGTTGGAAGGTTTTTGTTATCATTTCTCATGGCAGAAGTCGAGGTCGAGGTGATTAAAGCTTTTGTTTGGAATGCTTGTTGTTGTTGTTTGAAAAGTCAGGTGACAAAATTGTTGTTGAAGTTATGGTGAAAAATTATTAAACTGTTGATTTTGGTTGGGAGGTCTACAGTTGTGCCGTTGTGCCCTACTCCAACGCTTTATTTGTACATAAAAATTCAAATGACCAAAATGTTAATAGGTCATTTTTTAAGCCATACAGTCTTTGATTAAGAAAATTATACAATCAATATTAACCAATACAGAAACATCTAGCCTTTATCCCACTACTTGGAGCTGGTTATATGAATCCTTTTCTCTATTGTATCATATTAGTTGTCAAATTCTCATTTAAATATAATAAAAAGTTATTTCTAATACTTTTTAACTGTCTTTTTAGGTCTACTTCAATATTTTTTAACATAGGCCGGATCTAATACATATCCTAGCCGGGTCATCGGAAGCCTAACGTTTTATGTGACTAAACCATCTAAGACGGCTCTAGCTAATCTTATTTGCCAATGGAGCTACTCCAACCTTTGCTTGTATATATTTGTTTCGCATTTTGTCTCTAAATATAAAGCCACTCATCAAGGTTTAAAATTGCGTAACTGCGCCTCAAGGCGGTTTTCGTCCGTGAGGCGAGGCGTAAGCCTCGAGGCGGTCTGAGGCGTAAGCCTCACGAACACAGAATTGCGTAAATGAAAAATTAAGGATTTTAGCAGAAAATAATAGCAATAGTGGAAAATAAGAAAGTAGATGCAATAAAATTATGTCCCAAAGTACAAAATCACAAAATATTAGTTTAACAAAACTCCCAAAATACAAAAAACATATAAAATGAAATCATATCCCATCACTAAATGGGTCTTCAAGTGAATCTTCTTCTCCAATTGTATCTATGAATGCCATGTCATCTTCATCTTCAACATGACTCACTTTTCTTTTCCCTATTCATTAAGATAAAAGATCATTATCATGTATTCATGTTCATTGCTCACTTGACATAAATGTAATGTAATAGCATATAAGAAGTTGTGGAATACCTTTACTTGATTGTTGTGCTGCAGAGCTAGTGGATGTGCCAACTGCAGTACTAGTGGATGTGCCAACTTGATCTGCTTCGCCCCTCAAGACATCCACACTTAGATCTTCTAACTGTAAGTCTGATAATGACAAATCTGTCTCATCATCTATGAACCACTCATTATCAGACGACACATCATCACACACTAATGGGTCCTCATCATCCTTCAACCCCTTATTCCTCAACCTCCTCTATCTCAACCTCTTGTTGTGCATAATATATACCAGAGAGTTCATTCTGAGTGTTGATAGCCGATTTCTTCTCTTTGTTTGCACTTGGCTATATGTACTCCAGTTTCGCTCACACCCAGAAGAAGAACAAGTGAGGCCCAACACTCTTACAACAAAACTCTGTAACTCAGGGGTGGAATCACCAAATTGGATCCACCATTCAACTGTTTTCAAGAAAAAACATAATCAGAACTGAATAAAGTGTTTTGCATTTACCAAAAAAATTATACCTAGAGATCGTTTAGAAATGGTTGCTTTTGATGCATTCAATCCAAAAAAATCCTCTTTATTCCGGAACTGAACAAGCTGTAAATCTGCAAGCTCCCTATCTGCCTGCTCCGGTATTAATCTTTCCATACAATGATATAATCCAAGCTTCACCTCAAGATTTGAGGATTTCTTCTCTGAATATTGAAATTGAGGGTTGAGATAATATGCCGCTGCATGTAGATGTCGGTGTAACTGCACCTCCCACCGAGCATCAACGATATCCCAAATCTCCCTATAACTTGCCTCCTCTCCTCCCAAGTTGTGAGCAATCATCTCCTTGGCCTCATCCATAGCATTATAAATAAAACCCATAGCTGGTTTCTTCTTTGCATCCACTAAGCGTAGAACTTGCACTAAGGGTCTCGTGCTCAAAATGGCATAGGTAACAATAGCCCAAAATTTATCATTTAGAATTATCTTTCTTATTTCCTTCCCCTCACTTTTCTTCCCCCAAGCAGAGTTAAGCCATTCAGTTGATGTAAACATGGCTTCCAAAGGTTGCCTCACCTCCATCAAGCTCTGTAGTGTCAAATAGGAGGTGACAAACCTATAGATTCACAGTGCACAAATGTAAGAACTATGAACATACAGTAGGAATGATTTGTAATGTACAAAATTAAGAACATACCTAGTGGTTGCAGGGCGAATGATTTCTTTCTTTGAAAACTTTCTCATCAAGCTTAAGACCCAAGAGTGATTGTAGATGAACTTTGTAATCTTTTTCGACCTAGAAAGAGCACTATTGTGCTGAGGTAAGTCACCAAGATCCTCCAAAATGAGATCGATACAATGTGCTGCGCAGGGTGTCCAATAGAGGTGTGTCCTCTTCTCCATCAATATCTGACCAGCTGCTTTGTATGCACTGGCATTATCAGTCACTACCTGGACAACCAATTGCTCCCCAATCTCCTCAATAACACCATTAAGTAAATTGAAAATGAATGTGGCATTTTTCACCTCCTCTGAAGCATCAACTGATCGTAAGAACACCATGCCGTAGGGATTGTTGACAAGGATGTTAATCAAGCTCCTGCTCTTCATGTCAGACCATCCATCTGACATAATAGTCACACCAGTCTCAATCCATGTCCTTTTAATCTCTTGAATGCTCCGCTCTGTGTTCTGCAGCTCCTCTTTTAAAATTCATGTTCGCAACTCGTACATGGAAGGTGTCTTCAACCCTCTTCCATACAATCCTACAGACCGCAACATACTGAAGTAGGCAGGCGATGTAGCAACATTAAATGGTATTGCATTCTAAAAAAAAAACCTCCCAATGTCCATGCAAACCTGTCGCCGACCCTCTATAGTACCAGCTGCAGGCATCATCTCTGCTTCTCCTCTATCCACTCCTGGAGTAGTCATATACTGATCCATAGGACCCCGTGCACCTCTACTATGTATAGTGGAGGAAGAGCCCTTTCCACTCTCGCTCCCAAAATATACACCATGCTCGACCCTTTCATCAAATTGCTCCTGTTGTAAGTGTTTAGCAGTGGTAGTTTTCTTCATGTAAGCACTTATTTCTTCCTTCACATTGTCCGGCACTTTTGCACTGGGTGCTACATTTTTGTGCGAGCATGATAGATGTTCCTTCATGCGGGTAACACCTCCCTTCACCACTTTATCGCAAAAATTACATTTCAAATATACATAGCTCTTCTCTCCGCCGCTAATGTCAACTTGTACACTATACTTCCAAGAAGGGTCCCTCCGCAATGACGTCTTTTCTTTACCTCTAACCATGTCTCCTAAAGCAAAAAATCAAATACACTAAAAAAAAATAAAAAAAAAAACTAAACCCTAGTTTCTCTTAAACTTGCAAAATATATCGCTAAACTTAATAAAAATACCTAAAATCCAATGTGGAGTACTCCTTGAGGGTGGCCGGAAGTTTCCACTTCGCCGGAGAGAGGCGGCACCGGCGGGAGGAGCGGCGGGAAGCAAGGCCGACCGCGTGCGGGAGCTCGGAATCGCAACCTGGAGCGTGCGGGAGGGAGAAAAGTCGGGTATGCTGAAGGATACGGGTTAAAGGAGAGAAAAAGAGCTCATTTTAAGTGAGTGGACCCTACCCAGAGAGGCGTACGCCTCACAATGAGTTGCGCAATTGCGCCTCTGAGGCGCGCCTCAGCCCCAGTGAGGCGTACGCCTCTTGAAAGCCCAAAATTGCGTAGGTTATGAGGCGTTTTTGGGAAGAATTGCGCAAAGGCGCGCCTCAAGGCGCGCCTCTAATTGCGCAATTTTAAACGGAGCCACTCATTCACTTGAGCATCCTCATTTCTACAATTCTTAACTTAATTTTAGGCTTCTCTTTTAATGGCCAATATTCTACATCATAACGCGTTGCAAGTCTCACCACAATTTTATAATATTTTCTCTTAAGTTTGAGGGGTACTTTTCTATCACATAATTGGCCAGATGCATTCCTCCACTTCAACCATCCAACTTGAATTTTACTAATTATTTCCCAATCTATTTTACTATTGCTTTGAAAAATAAACCCGATATACCTCAAATGTGTACTCTTTTTAATAACTTGATCACCCAATATCACAATCTAATCACTAGATCTATTAGTACTAAAATTATACTCGCTATGTTTAATTTTAGATTTACTCAAACAAAAACCTTTAGACTCTTAGATTGACCTTCATAATTTAAGTCATTGTTTAAAGCTGCATAATATGTGGTTTGCTTTGAGGCCAGCCCTCCTCGGCGCAGTTTTTGTGAAAAATGCCTCAAGGTTTATGCCTCAAGCTTTTTTTATGAGACATACACCTCAGTTTTGCTGAGGCTTGCTTCGAGGCACGTCTTGCCTCGCTGATGTGAGGCATACGCCTCAACGTCTCTCTCTCTCTCTCTCTCTCTATATATATATATATTATTAATACTTACCTAGATCCTAACCTAAACCCCCGAACAAATCACGTCTTCATGCACTCTCGAGCCGTAATAGCTTCTTGTCAACCACCTTGACCTCCAGCTTGCCGCCTTTGGTGCAGCCACCACCGCCAACGTTGTCGATTGGGATCACTTCGAAGCCTCACACCACTATGACCTCTTTGTCTAAAAATTTTGGAGTATTACTCTCATCTTTAGGTTGATAAACATTCATGAAAGAGGTAGATGACTGAAATAAATGAAGAAATAGTTTGAGAGACATTGGACTTTACAAGATGAGGTAGAGAAGAGACCAATTTGTTATGACGACAACTCAAATAAAAACCCTTTCAGTGAGTATAGTGTAGAAGATTTTTGAGTTGCTGCCAACTATTTTAGTTTTCTTTAGGAATTAAATATGGATAAGTAGGGAACTAGAAAAGTAAGAATTTTGAGTTGAACTTGATTTTATATGATACTTTTATGCAATTCTTATATTTATATTGTTTTTCTCTTGTGATATTTAGATTTCAATTTCCATTTCACGCAATGTATCACTTGTTATTTTATGTCTTGTATAATTTTTATTTCATATGTATGTTAATTTGTAATTTTATAGTTCAATAGAAAATTAATAGGGCATCTTTTAACATATTATTTGATTATTAATAAAAAACCACTTTTAACCTTTTTTTTTACTTTATGTATTTTTTAGATCTTGAGGCTAACGCCTTGCCTCATGAATGAAAATCGCCTCAATACTCGATTTTGTGCAATTTTAAACCTTGATTCAAGTTTTCCTTGAACTCACTCCCCAGTTTTTAAAAAAAAAAAACATAAATTAAGGGTACATCCTCTTACAAATGTCTTGCAATTGAAAGTTTTGAATATCATGAAGTATCATGCACCAAAAGCTCATTTAACCATGTGGAGTTGTCATGGGAGCCCCCAACTAATGAATCCTACTCACCCATATAGAAAGGGCTTTGTCACGACCTGGCCCGGAAACTCGACTTAACGAGGTTGGAACAAAAAGTCGGACAATAGTAACAATTCAATTCATATCATAAACAGTTTAACATACAACTTCTCAAAACAACTGAAGAGCCACTATTACAAAATTTTCTCAAATACTTAAGATTTGTATAAATCATAAATTACCTGCTTTCATTTTCACACTGTATTCTATAGACGCACTCCTCTCTTTCAGCCATTTTTAATTCTCTGGATACTTATATGAAATATTAGTTAGATAGGTTAACTTTACAAAGTAAACTTAGTGGGTAATCTTTATATAATATTGATGTGAAACCTTATGCAAAGGAGCTTGTTAAGAAATTTTTGAATGATTGATAAAGCAATTTCAATTAATAACTTATTGAGATAACAAGCAAAATTCCTCAAAGAATTCTTAGTTTTCAACTAGCTTAGGCGAGGAAGTACATGTAGAATAGCTAAACTCAAAGATAACCAAAGATAGTAGCAATACCAAAAGCTATTAATCAACAATCCACAACTTAATAACGAGAGTTTTTACCTTGGAGAATGTATCACTCAACTACACTAGGCTTAGCGGAAGAAGGATTTTAGCAAACCCGACGATGCCACGAGAACGGTAGCAACCACAACGAACTTGATCCACGGGAAGGTTATCGGTGTCGAGGATGATGGAAATGATTGACTGTCGATGCTCCAATTGTAGTTTGGATGTCGGCGGTCGATGACACCAAAAATAAGAGAGATGCACGTTCTGACAAGATCGTTTGAATGCTAGGGAAGATGTGGGCAGCAACCAAGAGCTTTCCCGCAACATGGAATAGCCGGGAAGTGGTGCAGAAATTCAAGGCAGCAGCCGTTTTGCTCTCGGACAGCAGTTTTCCTGAGGCAGAAGTTCAGGGCAGCAACAATTTTCAGTCAAGGGAGTCTTGGACAGTAGTTGGGGATCCTTTTAAGAGGCTGGGATGCAAGTGGTTTGGCTCAGAAAACATGAACAGCATACGTTGGGCAGCAATGGGGAAGTTTTGGCCTAACTACGGTGAAGTTTCCTTTGCTGGAATTTCATGGCAGCAAGGGGAAGTTCAGGAATTAATGCAGGAGGAATGACCAGGGATTCACATTAATTCTAAAGGCTAGAAGAGGGGGGATTGATTTCAAGACTGAAATTGATTTCAGATTTTGAATACTTTGGAGGGAATTAATTTGAAATTCGATTTCAAATTAATGGGTGATTAATGAGCGTTGAATGGGGCCCATTAAAGGGGTGGCCGGCGGCTATTATGGTGAGAGGGGGTTTTAAATTTCTTAAAACTGAAAGTTAATTTCAGTTTAAGTAAAAGAGGAGGGAAAGATTTTGAAATCAAATTATGATTTCAAAAACGGTCATGGCATTAAACACACCATTAATGGGAATTCCTCCATGGGTGGCCGGCGGCTTGCATAGGGGAAGGGAGAGAGGAATTAGTGGCGAGCTAGGTTTCCAATTGGAGGTGATGATGTGGCGATGACATAAAGATTTCAATTTAATTTTAAATTGAAATTGAATTTGTCATGAAAAACTTTCCAAATTTGGAATTCCAAATTAGGAAAGATTTTGAAATTTAAAAATTCAAATTTCAAATTTGATACTTGTGGGTGGAAGGGGTCGGGTGGATGAAGGGGCGTCACCGGCAAGGTGGCTGGCCGGAATTTGGATGGCGGTCGGTGGCGGGATCCTCACAGGGGCGGCGGCAATGTGGGAGAGGGATTTCTTGTGGAGGGGAGGGGGGAAGGAGATGGATTGGAACACGATCGTAAAGATAAAAATTCTAACCACGAATCGAGGACTCTTCCAACGATTGGTGGGCCTTGCGGTTTGCTCCCCCTTGGAGCTCCCTCTCTCTTTCTTCTTCAAGCACTCATGCAAGAAGACAGAAGAACAAAATAGCTTTTCATTTCAATCATCATTAGCTATTATAAGAGAAAAGACCCATATATATAGGTCTCAAGTATACATGAAGAAATAAAGACTAAATTGCCCTCAGGGCCCCAACATGACTCAACTCAACATAAGGGTACAAAAGGAATACTTAAAAAAAAAATGCATAATAACTAAAATATAAGCTCTGAATCGTGGTCGTCGATCTGCGATGCTTCCGACGATACGCCTGTTTGAACCTTGGATCGATGTCCTCATCAAATATAACCTTTAAACTTGTACAAAATACAATGCATATTCTTTTTTTGATTTCGTATACAATATTATAATTTATATAAATAGTCCTATAACGTTTAGTATATGCATCTTATTTTCCATTTCATTTATTCATTCCTTTATACAATTCATATACAATACATTTTTTTTTAAGTTTTCATTTATTCTTTTTCCAATCCAATTTATCATTTTCCAATTCAATTTGTAAAGGAACATTGTCTAAATGTACCAATAAATGTACAACCATTTTCATTTGCTTTTCCATTTCCATTTAATGTGTCACAGCTAGTACATACGGGAGTGAACTCCTGTAATTTGCATGCATTTACTTTTCTCTTTTTCATTTATTCATTTATATTTAATAGTTTATATCATTTCTTTAACATTTATTTATTTGCATTCTTATATGTATATGCATATCATATATATATGTATACTTTTCAACTTCACTTTCCATTTCTTTTACATGTATCTTCTTTGCATATTTTTTTTTTCACATATTCATATACTTCATATTCTCATAATATTTTAATCATTTTTAGTTATAACAATTTCTATATCAATGTATGCATTAGAATTTTTATTGCCTCATTCATGAGTCTCTAAAAAGAAGTAAAACAATTATATGAACTACTATTTTCAGATTTGAAATGAAGATAAAATATTGAAATTTTGCACAACTATAATTACCCACTTTAGTTTCCTCTTTTAATCTTTGTCTTGTATTGAGAACCTTTAACTGTTCACAATAACATAATAATTTAATTAATATTAAATCCCAATTTAAATGACTTAACAAATATTTGATTTCTTCCATATAAAATTACCTCACAACTCCTTCCTTGCAAATTTCCTTCTTTCACTGTTTGATTTGCTGTAATTCAATTATTCCTACAACAATAATTTCTTCAATTTGAAAATGAGAATATAAATTTTTATCTAAATCTAACTTAATTAATAGTTTAGTTTACTCCACTTTTAGAAGTAAAGAATTTCTGAGTGCTTTCCTCTTTTCTCATAATCTCCTTTCCACTTCCAATCTCTTATTTTGCCTTCAATTAAATATTCCTCACTGGTTAGATGAAGAAATAGGAAAAGATTTATACAAAAATGGAAAACAGACCTTTTTTCCTTCTTTCTCTCTGTCGTTACTCTCATTCACTGTCGTCTCTTCCTATTCTTCACTTCCTTTAGCGATAGGAATAAGGAGTTAAGAGGAGTTGGTAAAAATTATCACTAAACACAATGGTTCGCTTAAAATAGTGAAACAAACCGTCCAGATTTGGTTAGGTCTTGCGCGGGTTCCGCCTAGGTCGCGGCTGTCTATTCTGCCCCCTTCTGTTGAATTGGGATTTAATAGAAGCTGGCCGGTTCACTGAATCGGCCCAGCTAGACCGGTCTTTACAGGCTAAGACATATGGGAGCAACAAATCGCATGAACCACTTAATCCCAACGAATCATCAACTTTAATTAATACTATTTTTTAGGGACTGTGTTTCGAAAAGGGTCCTAATTTGGGCTCAAGACATTATTGATCAATGTGTTTGTTAGCTAAAAAGTTTAAATCTATTGGTAGTTTATCATTTTATATTTGATTTGATACTTTTTTTATTGCATGACTATTGATTGAGTTTTTTTTTTTTTGGCTAAGTTTTTTGTTTAGAATATTTTAGTTAATGAAAATTGAGTTCTTTGGAAATTTTTGTGATCCTCCTCAATGCAATTGTTAGTTACTTTTGATTATTCATTTGTTTTAATAGATCTTGTATGCTTTATTTTTCAAAAATTCTTTCAACTTGTATTTAGAAAAATATTTGAAAATTTCATTCGCGGCCAACCTAAAATAGTTGGCATTAGGCGATGATGATTCACAACTCCTTATTAATAGATTAGTTATTTACCAAAGTCATTCTTAGACTATTTAGACGTGTCTATTTTAATCTTAGACTTCTCTTAGCATCCAACTTAGTCCCACAATTTATCAAATTCTAGCCTTTTTGGTCCAATCATCTCGACCATGTGGAATTGACGGGAGCTAGAAAAGTCTATTTTCAAATAAATATTTTCCATTCTAAGTGAGAAATAACTCCATAAAACATGTTAGTGTGTAGTTTATTATTTTCATATTTGATTTGATACTTTTTTCTTGCATGACTATTGATTGAGTTTTTTATTTTGGGCTAAGATTTTGTTTAGAATATTTTAGATAATGAAAATTGAGTTCTTTGGAAATTTTTATACCCACTTCAATGCAATTGTTAGTTACTTTTGATTCATTTGTTTTAATAGATCTTGTCTGCTTTATTTTTCAAAAATTCTTTCAACTTGTATTTAGAAAAATCTTTGAAAATTTCATTCGCGGCCAATCTAAAATAGTTGGCATTAGGCGATGATGATTCACAACTCCTTATTAATAGATTAGTTATTTACCAAAGTCATTCCTAGACTATTTAGATGTGTCTATTTTAATCTTAGACTTCTCTTAGCATCCAACTTAGTCCCACAATTTATCAAATTCTAACCTTTTTGGTCCTATCATCTTGACCATGTGGAATTGATGGGAACTAGTTGGGGAAGCAAATGCTGGAGGTGTCATCGACCTTTATACTAGGGTAAGATGTATGCGTAGGAAAATTTGTTTCTGAAGTTCACTGCATACTTATAAAACATGCTAGTTTTAATTAAACCTTTTTCCTCTCTTATGTTTTATGAGCTTAACTTCAAGCGAGTCTTTGAGCAATCAAACATAAAAAAAGAAGTTTCTGCTCCAAACATCCCCGGTTGGAATCCATTTCAAGTAAACTATCTCACCATTAGCACAAACCACAATGAAATACATATTCATGTCAACCAAAAACATCCAAGAATAAAAACAAAGATCAGTTTCTTCTACATGCAAACGTAGCATAAAATAAAAACATGTTTGAGGATATGCATCACAATAAGTTCAAAACTTTGGCTAACATATGTAATAAAGACTACTTTAACAACTTCCACATTGTATCGAACCATTAATGAATCTAATTTTAATGATTGCATTGTCTGATTTGTGATGCTACTGCTTTTCAGAGTCCAATTTAAATGAAAGCAATGCTCAACGAAACTGAAAACCTTGATAATAATAAGCAACACAGTAACTTGACTCAGCCATAAATTTCTAAAGAGAGATGGCAATAACATGATCACCACAGAAGCAGTTCAATCCAATTACCAAATTAAGCTTGATATATGAAAAATTCAGCTTGAAAGACTGAAATGCCCTCAGCTCTTGTTTTATAGTGCCAAATTCCGTCGATTCAACAAGGTTGATATGAAAAAAAGGATAAAAAAAAGTTAGGATTTGATAGGTTGTGGGACTGAACTGGACGCTAAGAAAAGTCTTCAAGTAAAATAGACACATCTATAAATATTGTGACTAATTTAATCATTTACTCCTACTAGTTCTGTGCTATGAAACTTCCCTAATAAAAATGGTCCTTTAAGGTTTTTCACTGAGTTGTGTGCATGAAACATTCTGTAGTTGTCTGGAATCCTTAGTATTTGCTATGAGCTTAACACTTTGCCTTAGGAACCTATTATTTGGGCCAGCGGTGCTGTTTCTGACGGCTATATGAAATGTTGCAAAACTGCAGGGTTTTCTTAGATGTAACAACCATCATATGTTTTACATTGGTGTGATAAAGACATTTTCTTTGAACACTGGACTTATGGAAGACTGATTGAAAAAATACGATCATAGCTCTTTTACCCTTAAAGCTATTTAGTGCATTTGGTTATGGTATTAATTGGTTGACATGTTTTGCAGCTCAAACCTACTACAATCTGTGGACAAAACGTATCAGCTCTCTAGAGCGGACAGAGAATTGTTACAGAGATCTGATTGTGATTTACAGGTTGAGTTTAGTTGCCTTTGGTTTACTTTCACTGTTGTAGTTTCATAAGAATGTTCTGTAGACCTATGAGTTTTTCCTAGGATTACCTTTTTGGGGTTTACCTTAATTTGATTTTTTGAACTCCTGCATTACACTGTGGTGCCTATCATTGTGCACTTCTCTTATTATGTTATTAAACATGGACCATATGTAGACACACATGATAAATGTTATAATGAGGGAGGGATACTGCAAACCCCAAATATTCGAATACAATTATAGCATTATGCGCATAGGTTGCACATGCATGCATACATATACATGTGCCAATCTATATCGAGTCTCTAAAATAACATATACATAAATGTGAAGTTTTGCATGCAGATGCAAATGCAACGTTTTCATTTACTCTTAAGAACACTCATCACCCAAAGGCTCACCTCATAAGTACGTACATAAAATGCATGACTGCATGTATGGGCATATTGGTAAGCACATAAATATTTTTAGCCAACTGCCTTGCAAGAGATATCTGAGATACCAGCATATCTAATTTGGCCAACTTCATGGATATTATGTTGTCTTTTTGTAAAGAGGGAAATTCTAATTTGTTCATGGATATTGTATCAGACTATTTTCTTTGTTGTTTTAAATAGGATAATTTTGATGGTTTGCATAGCTCATTTTATTATTATTATCTAAAGAATCCAAATAATATTGTATACTGATAAAATAACCCTTAAGAAGTTAGTTCACAACATTGTTAAATTGGATGGTGTTTATGGTGTATAGTACATTATATGGCTATTATCTATGTATCCAAAATAGTATTGTGTACTTGATATTTTTTTAGGCCTAGCATGCACCATGAAGTTTTTTTTACCGTTAAGGGTTCAAATTTGTATTTTTCTTGAAAACATCTCATACCCTTGCCATCCTTCTGACCTTCCATATCCAGCCTAAACTTGTTGATCCTTAACTTACAATGGAGTTCCATCTATAATATGCTATGTTATTATTAGTTGGGCATGTTTCCAAGTGATTTATGCTAAAATATATTAAAATGAGATCATGGATAAAAAGTAGAATGGGAGGGAGGGTAAAGCATGCTAAGAGAAGCAGACTGAGAAAGGGAGTGTTCGTCAGCTGTAACTGGGAGAGGAAGGGAGTGAAGGATAAGTCAGAGTGGAGTAAATGGAGGCAGTGAGAATGGAAACCGAAGGATGGGGAAGAACAAGATGCCCATGAAAGGAAAAGGTTTTATCTGAACTATGGAAGTTCCACTATTTATCTATGTGTTAGACCTTTGGATTTAAATCCATGCTAATGAGGGGGTCATATAACCTTGAGACAAAGGATTTTATTCTTGTGTTCCATGGATATTGTTATTCTGTGTGAGTCAGGATATGTAATAATTAGTTTGTTCCTTAGGAAGCTAAGGTGAGCACATCAATTACTAAATAGTGCACTTGCATTTGTTAGACTGTTTTTTCAATCAATCTTAGTTCTTCTTGCAGGTTTGGTGTATTCTACTGAATGATAAAGTTCAGTTTCGGATGCAATGGCCACAGCATCCAGATTTACAAGTAAATGGTATGCAAAGGCAACCGTATTTTCACCAATTTAGCAATAATAGTGCAATTTTCTTTCTAGGGAAATTTTATGATCATAAATTCAATTTATCTTTATCTATCCTGAAAATTTTCGTTATCAGCTAGAAAATTGAGGCTTCTTTGCTGTTGTCAATTATTATAATTTTGCTACAATGTTGCCATAAATTATTTTGGAATTACATGTTTGCTGCTTCTGTTGTAAATTTAATAGTTAGGATTGCATCACAATTTTTGTATGGAAGTCAGCACCGTTACTGGCCATTTAATATTTATAAATTGGGGCTGACCTTTCACTTTCTGTAATTAGCATTGTATTAGCCCTTTCGGAAAGTTTACTCAACTGGGCTGAGAAGTGACTTCAAGGCACTGGGATTCTTAGCTCTTAATTTAAACACTATTATACTTTATACTTCAATGCAGATAAGAGATATAAATATATGGAAAATACGTATAAAATGTAGGTAGACGGAATTAATGAATGGTGAAAGAGAAAAAAAGATGGAAAGAAAGATAAATCAGTGTAAAAATGTTTAATCCATCTGCTTTTCTTCCATATCCCGAACTTTTTATCTCCATTATTGTTGTGGATAATTTTTTTTGTTGCTTCTGTCGCTTTGGCCATAATCTTCTGCTGTGCATTAGTTTCTTTGGGAAAAAAAACATTCCTTAGAGGCATGTATAGTGGGAAAGGTAAAGTGAGTGATTAATTAGCAAATTTGATTTAATCTGATTGAAAGCCTGGAGAAGTTTCAAAATTCATCATATGGACATCTTAGATGTGGATTAAAGTTTCCATATATGTGGCTATAAACAAGTGAAAATTGGAACCCTAGTAGAAAGTTTTATTTCTACACATAACCGAGCCATTAAATTGATTCAGCACCAAAAGACCACAGACAACCTTGAAATTTATTCATCCAATTTATTAACCTAATGGGTAGAACTCACTGCTTTTAGAGCTTGACTGATTTGTTATTCTTGTTTGAGAAACATGCTCAAAATTTTTTGCAGCGCCTGATGAAGTGAAGCATATTTGCAAGTTTTATTGCAGTATATTTTTCTCTTTTTTCATTTGTAATGCTATAATAGAGAGTTTAGGATAATTATCTTTTTTTTTCTTAATTTCATTGCCTATTTTCAGAAATTCAAGCGCATTCTTGCCATTTCTCTTATTTGCAGGTGTTCAGATTCGAACTATAAATAGGGTAAATTCACAGTTATTGGGGATAAGTGGTCGGGATGATGGCCCCGTAGTAAGTGAGATATGACATTTATTTGGAATATATTACAAGGATATTGTAAATTTAAATATTATAGAATAGAAATGATTTTCTTTTTTATCATCTTGCTAGTTCATCACTTCGTCTTGCTTCACTTCTTAGGTTACGACATGCAGTAGGGAAGGAAGTAACAAAATATGTTTATCCTTTCGTGATGCTCGTGTGTTCTGTTTTGGTGTCCGGATTGTGAAGCGACGCACTGTCCAACAGGTAGTTTATGTTGTGTTAATATGTTCAGTGCATCACCAATTTAGTGCCTTAACTGGTTTGCTATGCATGCTGGTCAAATGTCCTTAATGAGATGTATCATGCTTCGTGATAGATGTTGTTTTGCTCTAGTTGATGTTCATTTATTAGCTAAAAAGCTGTGTTTCCGTCAGTCATCATTGTTGCTTTATAATTTTTGCTAATAAATGCACCATTTTCCTGGGCTCATGTAATATAGGCATCTCTACCATTCCTTTACTGTGCTAAGGTCACTAAAGGTGTTATTGATATGGCTTTCATTTGTGTCAGGCACTGTAGCTTGGTTGCAATGTGATCTTCGACTATTCAGTTTTATTGATTTTTTCAGTTGCATCTAAAAGGCGCCAATTAAGAAAATGATCTTAGTTGTACTGTGTTACTGATACACTATGGTTGACATATTTTGCTAACCACATTTCTCAAGCAGCATAGTCACTTTGATCTTTGAAGTGGAGGTCTAAGATCTAAATCCATACAAAAAAAAAATTCTTTGTTGAAAAATATGCTAATCCAGCAACTTCATGATTCTGCTAAGTTTTGAGTTCATGTTAAAGGGGCCAGTTCTTGAAGCTCAACTCCTCTAGTTTCGTGTGTTTTGTGTAGCTAAACAGACCACTATGTTTCATTGATATTTATTGGGGTATTTGGATATCTTTACTTTTTCATTATTTGTATGCCATTTACATAACATGTCAAGAAAAATTGGCAAAATCATCAACAACTGTTTGACAAAAAACCAGGTTTTATGTAGTCATGGTGGGTTATTAATTGGCTTAGTGGATGTGCTGGGAACCTATTTGAGCATCTTGATCTTAACTGATATCACTTTTGGCTAAATTAAAAAGAATATGCAGAAGGCGTTAGGAGATCAGGAATTTCTTTGCTTATTAACTTTTTCATATTATTTTGAAGACTAAAATAATGCTAAATGAGTAGAGGAGTGTGTTGGTTTATCTTTTAAGAATAAATGTGATGCACAAGAGTGTGAGAAATATAGAAGAATTAAGTTAATGTGTCATGCATTAAATAATGGTAGAGTAATTGAGGATATATTATGACATGATACTAATGTTTCTCAAATTAGTTTAGATTCATACTAAATAGGTCTATTATGGAAGGTATATATTTGTTGAGAGGTTTGATGGAGAAGTATAGAAAGAGTAAGGAGGGTCTACATATGATATTTATTGATTTAGAGAAAGCATATAATAAAGTCTCAAGAGAAGTGCTATGGAGAGTTCTGGAAAAGAAATGAGTTAATATGCTCATATTCAAGTCATCAAGGATATGGATACAGGAGTTGTTACTTGTGTTCAAACACAAGTTATGGTTCTTATTTCAGTTGGATTACCTCAAAGATCAGCTTTATGCCCATATCTTTTTTGCTTTGGTCATGGATGTTCTTATTAGATATTTGCAAGAGAATGTACCTTAGTATATGTTGTTAGCTTATGATGTTCTTCTTGTTGATAAGACTAAGAGGGAGTTGATGAAAAAATTGAATTATGGAGATCAACATTAAATCTAAAGGTTTTCACTTGAGTAAATCTAAAATAAAATATATGAAGTGTAATTTTAGTAACAATTGATCTAGTGTGAGATTGTTGCATTGAGTGATGAAGTCATTAAAAAGAGTGCACGTTTTAGGTATCTCATGTCTATTGTTTAAAGTAATGGTGAAATAGGTGTGGATATTATTAGTAGAGCTTATTGTATAATACCAAGTACCCCGTAGACTTAGAGGGAAAACTTTATAAGATGGTGGTGAGACCTGCAATGCTTTATGGTGCAGATTGTTGTCCATTTAAAGATAAGCATAAAATTAAGTTAAGTCTTACAGAGATTAGGATGCTCAAGTGGATGAGTGGCTTTACACTTAGTGATAGAATGTAAAACAAATATATATGTGAAAAGGTTGGAGTAGCTCCATTGGAAGGTAAGATTAAAGAGAGTCACCTTAGATGGTTTGGTCACATAATGCATCGGCCTTCCGATGATCATGTTAGGAGAGTATATGTATTAGATCTAACCTATGTTAATCAAGATAGATGTAGATCTAAAGAGAATTAGTTAAAAAAGTATTAAAAAATATATTTTTTATTAGAGTTAAATAAGAATTTGACTCTTAATAAGTCACAATGAAAAAAAAAAAGATTCATGTAGTTGACCCCAATAACACGCTGGTGGCTTCCGCAGGAAGCGACAATCTGACCAAAGCCACTGTACATCTGCGTAAGCACTGCCAGAGCCAATAAAACCTGCCTGCCACGGTCAATCAAGTGGCCATTCAAGAGAGTGCTGGAACGAAAGATCCTGCCCTGATCAGGAAAAATGAAGTAGCACATCCATGTGGCTAAAAAAGCTACTAAAGATGTCTCCTCTGAAATCCTCCTTAAGGTAACTATCTGCGTTCATGCTGTCAATCTAGGCTCGAACAACTCAGTTGAAAATGCTTGTTATATTAAAAAACTATGCCAAAAGGGTTGTAGACTTGAGCAGTCTGCAACAAATACGCCTCATGAATCAGTAAACTCTTGATCATGACATCCAAATAAACAGTAGCCTCACGACAACGATTTCTCTGCCTATGAAGACGGCAGTAGTGAGCTAAACTCTGGTGAAAGCTATCCGAATAAACAAACTCCGCTCACCTCAACCGACCAGTTGGCTGATGGTTGAACATGTCGTAGTTCGAAGGAATACACTCCTCAAAAGAAATGACCAAAATAGGCAGGCCATAAATCAATTGTAGCTCCCAAAGTGTGATCGCCATCTTGTTCGACCCAATTCGACAGATGTTTGTGACACTGTCCTAGTGCTCATTTAGCCCTTGAAATCAAGAATATGACAACCGATTGTAATCAAACAATGAGGCGTAAACAACTTTGTAAATACCTGCTTGATTGAGCACCCCTTGATGTGCTCTCAAAATATGTTGGGCCCAGCAAACATAGCCCCTCAGCATCCGGAGTGGGCTACCAAATGCGAAGTTATACTGCTGCTCCTCAGTCTCATGACGTGACAAACTATAACTCAGCAATCTGATGGTACTAGTACGCTCGACGAGGTTTGCTATAGGCTGCAGTACATCCTGTTCACCATAACTCAAGCCCTCAACAATACGCTTCAGGGAACTACTGTCACTATGACGCAGTCCAAGGGTGATCACCTAATCTGCAGGGTCATGTCCTACGAGAAGTTTTGAATCATAATTAGACAGCCGATGAGAGCGAGTGAACAACCTAGCATATATGTCCCGGTCAATTACTATCTCCTAATGTCATGATATGGGATCACAAACCTATCGATTTTCCCTCCATGTAGTCCTTAGAAGGCTTAGTATCGGGTAGAGAGCAAAGCCGAACCTATGATGTACCGACATGGACACGGCGACACGACACGGACACGAGACCCGACATTTTTTAAAAATAGGACAGGGGTGCGACGTGGATACGGCATAATAATTTTTTAATATAATAGATAAAAAATAAGGTAACATTATATTAAAAATGATATGCAATAATAAATCAAATAATGATAACTTATTTAGCTTATAACATAAAGATGTTTAGTACAAAATGTCTAGTACAACCACAAAAATATAAGCAAAAAATCATTTAGTACAACATGAAAGTCCAACTACTTAATAGAGTGAATGATAGAATTAGATTCAAATGTTGGTCTTTGGCCTTCAATATCATCATCATTGAATATCATTGCTTCCAATTATGGTTCATCTAGAGAAAGATTTGCGACCTCCAATAATCCCATATCATCAAGGCACTCAAATCCATCTCCAGCAACATCCCACATCTTGTTATCACCTGTCATATAAAGTGAGGTTTTCCTTGATAGAAGACGAAGATTTGTATGAACATAAACTAAATCTTTAACCCGTTGTGGAGTTATTTTATTCCTCTTCATTGATTAAATAAATGAGTATGTGCTCCAATTTCTCTCACAACAGGAAGATGATGATACTTGATCAAGAAGTTTTATTGTTATAGTTTGAAGAAGCGGTGCCGAAGCTACATGAATCAACCACCATATTTTTGGCTCCATCCTCCATCTATCAACCAAAGATTCTTGATCGCCAAAATCCTCTAAATATCCAGCCGACTTTGCAAGTTCTATATTAATTCTTCTTTCCTCATTTGAGAAATATCGTTTCAAGCATATCTTTCTCATATTTGACACTTTTAAATTTTTTTGTAGTGAGACAAGTTAAGGGTCTTCTTGAAGCCATTCTTTACTTGAATACCTTCAAATAATACAAAACATATAAAATTATTTATTTATTTACCAAAAAATTTAAAAATAATTTAAAAGATGAATACAAATGTATCTTGGATTTAATGAATGGGCCAAACAATGCATATATGTGTTATTTTTGGTCCACTTATCCTCAAGAATGGTATAGGCAATACTCCAAAAACTTGAATATTCATTATGCGACTCTCTTTAATGTCTGTATATAATATCTTTCACTTTTGTTAACATAGAGTCCCACATCTCATAAATCAAATGTAGGCATGATTTATCTGTGTCAGTCTCTCTCAACATATTATAAATCAGATCAGTGAAATCATTCCACCACAAATCATGTAAGACCTTTTCTTTCACATACATTGCCTTCCCAACATCATCTTCTCGATAGCAAGACCACTTCTCGCTAATCACCATAGATTGAAGAGCATTTTTTATTTGTTTGAATCTTCTCAGTATGATTATTACAAAGGCAAAATGAGTTTCAGCAGCAACTAACATTCTCAAATATGAGAAATCATTAAACATTGAAAGTCTCATTGAGTGGTTCATAATAATTTTTTTGATCAAAACCACATCATCTGCAACCATTGTTATCCAATGACATTCAACATAGATTATTTCATTTGCTTATGTATTCTTCGCTGCATAAATATTTTTTAGAGCAAGATTTAAAGTGTGCACAACACATGGAGTCTCTAAAGCACTACTAGCAACTCCTTTTTTTTCTTTGAATCATATCCTTCACTTTTATATGATAATGAATGATCAACTCTAACATATGAGAAAGAAGTGTGGGATGAACCATTGGTAGATGACAAATGTATCTCTTTAGGAAGTGCCCTTTTGATCCTAGATTCTGCTTTATCAACTTGTCTGTTCAATTCAATCAACTTTGACGTAGTAATCTTAGGACACATTTTAATTCCATGGCCAGATTACGGGGGTAGCCCCCTGTGAGGTTCAGGTCGCGGGGTCAAGGGGCAGCGCCCCTGCGGGGGTTTCTGGGGGCAGCGCCCTCGGAACAAAAAATTCATTGTAAGAGTAAAAGTGCAGAAAAAGCGCAATAAAAGTGCAGTGAAAACGCATTAAATAAATAAATTTTTTTGTAAGAGTAATTTTAATCCAAAGCAAATAAAATACTTTAAAAAATATGCTCTTCCGATCACAAATCTACAGAATCATTGATAAATGAAGAGAAATGGCGAATGAAGAAAAAAATGGAGAAATTAACTTACAGGTTTGAAAAATTTTCTGCGGTTTGGTGTCGACTTCCCTCGGTTGCATGTATAAACTAAGGAGGATGGCTTGTTGCTTACAGCCGGAAGGGAAGACCAAGGGTGCGATCTCCAACTGACCGCTGCTCGCCTCAATCGCTCGGGAAGACCACGAATACGAATAGGAATACGGGATTAAGGCGAAGATGAAGACTCGGGCATGATCCGACTACTATGAAATAACGGGATTATGATTTTATTTATTTATTTATTTATACAATAGCAGGACACGCGTGTCCGGTTTAATTTTTCTTTTTTTAAAATGGGACACGCTAATGACGTGTCCGACACGTGTCCTCGCCGTGTCAGACACGTCTCCGTGTCTGACACTGCATACCCTCTTAAAACGAAGTGTCGGTGCATCATAGGGCCGAACCCAATAGAATGTCATGAGCTGAAAAAAGAAAGGAAATTGAACAAATCATAATATTCATGAATGTTGCAATGAATTTATCATGGAAAACACGACAAATTTGTTAGGAGTTAATTTGTTCGAATAAAATTAGAAAAAATGAAGAGGGGATAACAGAACTACGTTGTCCACGTCGTGGTCAAAGTAACTACTTGTGCATGTCGTATGAAACAAACGAAAGAAGCGAACATGAAAGTTATGCTAACTTACATTCTTTGGCAATCCAGTGAATCCTGATCAAACTCCTCTTTGACAGCTGCAATCCTTCTGCATCCGTCCGACCGAGCGAACAACCTACTTCAGGCCATTGCACGCAAGCCAACATAGCTTGATTCCTTCGTGCCTCAGTTCCGACTCTTGTGAATAAGACTAACAAAATCCCGAGTGGCCTACTGGCTCACCTGCGTTCGAACCCCCTACCTCCCAACAGCTTCGACTGCACCGAACCCGGACCCATGTTTGATCGTGGCGCTCCTCTGCGCGTGACTTTGACCCAAATTCTCAATCCTCCTGCTCGTCTGCACTCCAAGGCCTCCCCAACGTACTCTTTCTGTACACGTGAATGGCCAACCCTGTCACCGGCTATTCCCATCACGAACAAGCCCACACCAAGGATCCTCCCAGCCGCACTCTTGTACATGTGAATGATCCGTTTGAGAGCCTCCCATCTGATTTAGCTCACACAAATAAGACCCGAAGGCCTGCTCAGCTCCGCCCTCCTGTATTCTGACATGCTCGAGCTCGTCTGATTGCATACACAAGAACCTGGTTTCTTGAAGTTGTGAGTAATGAGGAAACTATTCATATAATAATAATAATTATTATTATTATTATTATATAGAAAAGCAGAAAGCTTCACAATCACGCAATTGGAGGAGTCGAATACATTCCGGGGTCGTTTGTTCCCATAGAGCCCTCAATTGTTGATTTTGATCCAATCGAGTGGACCTAAAAGTGCGAGTGCCCTCCGCAATTTCCCCTTTCGGGGAGAGGGTGTCAGAAGATTGCCAAAATGTCGGGGAAACACCAATTTACAAACAGGTGCTCGAAGATCGATATCAGAGTCGATTCACTCCCTTGATGCCCTTGATCGTTGATTTTAATTCAATCGAGCGGACTAGAAGAGATTGCCTGATATTCTTTCGAGAGTATTTGGATAAATTAATAATTTAAATAACCAATTTAATAAATTATCTCGTTCAAGCGGACATAAGGCATTTTATAGGTCCTTAAATACAAAACTTGCGCATTTTTCAAATGGTCATCACTTGTAAAACTAATTATAGTTGAATATTGTAGAAACCCCCTCACGCATTAAAATACGCTTTGATATGTATTTCATAATATGCATATATTTGTAGGATGCAGAGAGTTTCATTCAAGCATGTCATTCGACATTGCAATTGAATTTTAAAATGACTTGCATGCATTTGTAGGATGCATATGGTTTCATTAAAGCATGTCATTTAACATTACAATTGTATTTTAAAATGACCTCCTGCATGCATTTATAAGATGCAGAGAGTTTTATTCAAGCATGTCATTCGACATTACAATTATATTTTAAAATGACCTCCTGCATGTATTTGTAAGATGCAGAGAGTTTCATTCAAGCATGTCATTCGACATTGCAATTGCATTTTAAAGTAACCTAATGTATACATTTGTAGGATGCTGAGAGTTTCATTCAAGCATGTTATTCGACATTGTAATTGCATTTAAAAATGACCTCCTGCATGCATTTGTAGGGTGCAGAGGGTTTCATTTAAGCATGTCATTTGACATTGAAATTTTATTTTAAGATGACCTCTTGCATGTATTTATAAGATGAAGATAATTTCATTCAAGCATGTTATTCCATATTGCATTAATATGCAAATATGTCGTACATGCGCAATCGAGTTTCCTCCTGCATGTATTTAGAAGATGCAAATGGTTTAATTCAAGTAATATCATGCGATATTTCATTTACTTGTAAAAAAATTACCGTACATTGCAACTACATAGTGGGCAAATGCAAAATGCAAAATACATAGGCTAATATACATGATACAAGTAGATGTGTCGCATACATCCACTATTTGCGTATAACAATCATATAAATACATTATGCAAAATACATGCAACAACGTATACTCCTATGGGCCCTAACAAGCGTGATGCGCGCACACAAGTGATGTCTGAGGATGTTGCGTGGGTCAAGAAATGAACTTAAGTTCATGCCCAATCCTTCTATGTGGGTAGATGGTATTGACACGGCTCAGACAATAAAAAAATATACGGTCGCAGCATCGATCGGGGATATATGTTTTCTTCCCTGGTTATAAAGCCTACAAAGAACTCGATCCTCTGTTGGCAAGTAGACAGAGTTGACAAGGTTCA
The DNA here is from genome assembly GCA_016618105.1 of Dendrobium huoshanense. Classification (NCBI taxonomy): domain Eukaryota; kingdom Viridiplantae; phylum Streptophyta; class Magnoliopsida; order Asparagales; family Orchidaceae; genus Dendrobium; species Dendrobium huoshanense. The sequence continues at coordinate 17,404,949 of CM028347.1, forward strand.
ACTGATAAAGTAAAATTGCCCATAAGTACCCGATGATGGTCGTGTTGATAGAAAATCACAGCAAAAGAATTTTCAAAAAATGTCTCCAAATTCTCATAAAATACACTAAATGATGTCAATATTAAAATTAAAATAAAGCACTTAAAACAATTAATATAAAATATCAAGGTTGTGAAAACCATACTAGATAATGAACTAGAAGGAGAGGTTTATAGTCGACTGGTCGAATCGGTGTCGAACCGGATGATGTAATAAATACTAATATTATTAAAAATAATAAAATTAACATAATAATAATGTTAATTTAATCTTAAAAATTTTATAATTCTAAGAATTTTGAGACTAAAAATAAATAAAATTCATATATATATATATATATATATATATATATATATATATATATATATATATATATATATATATATATATATATATATATATATATATATATATATATATATATATATATATATATATATAAATATAATATTTTACATAGTTTTAAAATTTAATATAAATAATTATTATATTTATATTATAGATTTAAATATAAATATAAATATCTTCAATCTTCAATTTTAATTTATTTTTAATAAAAATTTAGTTTATATATAAATATATGAATTTAATTTAAATAAGTGCTTTACGTTATATATTTAGGTATAATTTACATCTATAAATTATATATAAATTTCACATTATAAAACTATATTATAAAGTCATACAATATTATTATTTTTAGATATTTTATTTTTCTTAATATCATTTAATTTCACAATTAGAGAAAAGTTTTAGAACTTTAAAAATTATAAATAATTATTTTATTTCAATAATTATAAATTTTAAAAGTTTAAAATTTATTATGATTATTTTTTATTTGAATATTCTAAATAAAAAGTTTTCCTACAAATTCTCTTTGAAGCAAGTCTCATGCACACATTGTTGAAACTAAAAAGTAAAAACTACTAGTTGTTTAGTCCCACATCACTTAGGAGTTTTAAGTTGTGTTGTTTATATATATTTTCTTGTATCTATAGGTTAAGAGCTCACATGGTGATGAGGACATCGACAGACGCTACCGTCATGTTTATCGACGGAGGAATCGCAAATCTACGGCCACGATTCAGCCCCTCTACTTTTGATTCAGATTTCATGATGTGTTTTTTAGTTATTTGCTGTTTTCCATTTTTACCCCTTTGGGGAGTTGTTTGTTATTGTAGCCCAGAGGGCAATTTCGTACTTTTTTTTCTTTTCATGAGTGGAGACCTATATATAGTGGTTTCATATGTTGTAATGGGTTGATGAATATTTTGAATGAAATTTTATATTGTCTTCTTCTTCTTGCACGAGAGCTAGAGAAGGGTGATTGAGCTCAGGGTGAGCGGTTGCATTACCCACCAGTCGTTGGAAGCGTCCTCGACTCATGGTTTTATTTTATCTTATTGTTTTCTTCTCCAACGCTTGTTTTCCTTCTCCCCATGCCAATCTCTACCCGAGATTCAATCCTCCACCACTTTATCCACTAGTTTCCTCCACTACAACTCCAAGCTCCATCAAGGACCCCCCCCCCCCCCCCCCCCAAAAAAAAAAAAAAAAAACCAACGGCAAGCCCTTCCTCCTTTGGCCGCCGGCCACCACCTTGCCTCAAACCATGATGATGATATCAATCATCATAACGACTCCTTGATTGAGGTCTAGTAGTAAATGAAAGAGTTACTGAATTTTGAAATTCAAAATTTTGAAATTCAAAAACTTTCCTTATTTGGTTTTATTTGCGAAAACCAAATAAGGAAAGTTTTCAAACTCAAAATTCATATAAAACTTAATTGAGGGCTCATTAATTTCCCTCCAATTTTTCGTTCATATTTGGAAAGAGCTTGATTCCCCCCCTTAATCCCTCTCCTGTTCCCCTCTACATGTCGTCGGCCACATTAATGGGATCCCCATTAATTCCACTTTAAATCCCCCCCTCTCTTATTAATTTGATTTTCAAATTCAAATTAATTTTCCCCCAAAATCACTTAAATCCTGAAATTAATTTCAGGATTAGCATTTAACCCCTCCTCCCTCTCTCTACAAATCGCCGGCCCCCTCATTAATTCCCCCATTCAAGGCCTTATTCCCTTGATTTGAAATTTAAAATTCAAATCAAATTTCCCTCCAAACTTAATCAAATCTGAAATTAAATTCAGATTTTGATTAAATCCCTAAAACACTCCATCCAACCTAATTTCCCCAAACCCTAGCCCCTTCCCCCCTTGAACCCGCCGGCCCCCTCTTCCTCCTCCCGCCGCCCCTTTTTTTCTTGCTCCTTCCCTTGTGAATTGGAAGTCAAAAGAAGAAGAAGACGAAGCCCATCCACCACCACTTCAATGAGGTATGGCCAATCCAGAAATTGATAGCGGATTCGTGCTCGACACCTACGGCGACATCCACATCACCCGCTCACAGTTCATGTCGGGTTCGACTTCGACGACACTGTTGAAGACTATTTGAACCGCATCCTCCCCACTCTCGTAGAGGTTCTAGACGATCAATTCCAAGACTACGATTGGATCATCGTCGGCCACCCACCATCCTCATCACCACTGGCTACCGATCCGTCAACGAAGGTCTTTGGCGCCGTCTTCCTAGTGGTAATATCCTTCTTCGTATGGTTCATCTTTCTCTGCTAAAGCCTACAAGTAGTTGAGTGAGAAGGCCCTTGAGGTGAACCTCTCGTTGTTAAACGTTGGATTATGTTATGTGTACTTAGCATTTACTCTTGCCTTGAACTTTGATGGAATTGTTTGGTTAATCTCTATTGCACATCTGTGGCCTAAGCAAGTTGGTAACTTAAAATTCATAATCTTCTTTTATGTGCTAGTGGTAAATTTTTATGAGCAAATCTTTATTTAATTGTCTTTCTAATTTCTAACGGTAACTCCTAGTAGTTTCACATCACATGGTGTGATGGAATCATGTGGGTAGGATTATTAGTATTTAATATTTAATACTATTACATTTTTAGAATTATATTATTAAATAAAATTTTTGATATTTAAAATAATTAAATATTTTTTCATTAAATTAAATTATTTGAAGATATTATTAATTGAACCGGCCGATTCTTAAATAATCGAGACCGATTCAATGATCGGTCGGTTGAACCGGTGGTTCAAACTTGTTTTGACCGGTTTGATGCTAGACTGGCTTTTCAGGAAGACCAATTTACGGTTGAACTAGTCGAACCGGTCTGTCCGATCCGATTTTCAAAACCATGCAAAATACTCATCCACTCTTCTCAACAGTTGTCGAGGTAGACAACATTGAAAATTACTTCAGCTCGTAAAGAACGAAGGCCTAATTGAGAATATATCTAGGATTCATTTTCAATTTCTATTGTTAGTAAGAACGTGACACATATCCTCTAGCTGGTGGTTCGCTACCAAATGGCACCATTCTTATGGTTTCACCGCTAAATGCCACCACAAGTAAATGGTTATTGCTGAGACCCTCTGGCGGGGTTGTTTTATTGCTAAATGACACAATTAAATTACGGTCATAATCAGAGCTTATATGTTCCCCAACAACGTTAAATTATTGAGTAATGAATCAGTAAGATATGATCGATATGGCACAAAGCCCTTCGTTAGCTAAGGCGAATTCAAATTTATTCCCTTTGACAAACATTCTCCCTAGGTTTACAAGGTATTCGTGTACGAAGCAACCCATAAGGTTGGTTTGACTACCTCCTCTGACTAAGTAGGCTAGGGACTATGATGATCCAAGACCACAGAACCATAAGATCTTAACTGAGTCTATAATCACTCCCCCACCATCCTCTTTAAGTGCAAGGTGGTAAAATTTTAATTTTAAATATTAAATTTTCAATACCAAATCATGCTGCTATTGTAGGCCACATATTATGTTTCTGTTTGACAACTAGCCTTAATAAAAAATTCTCTCCCACTATCGAGAGGCTATAGGGGTTTGTGTCATGAGCCCAGATGCTCGATCTAACAAGGCTGGAACAGAAGGTCGTACGGCAGATTAAATTTGCATTTGCTAAATCTCTCCAATACACTAATAGAGTCATTAAAACTTCAAAAAAATAAATTGGTATAAAATGAATTTAATATGTTTCATTCGGTGCGCCACGTCTACTGTACACATTTTCTTCTCTTTTGCTAATTTTAATTATTTTAAATTATACCTGAAAATATTAGAGCAACTAAAAGTAAGCTAAATCTCAATGAATGAAACATGTTTCTAAACTGCAGTAACTCAAGGCAATTGAAACAATATGTATTATCCTTTTTTTTCATTTCATATCATAAATAATTATATTTAATCATATCATTTCATCAAGACTTTCAATGTTATACATAAATCATATATGTTATATATATCATATTTGTATTCTTATTTTTCTCATTTAATCATATCATTTCTCATAAATAATACAACCGTCACAAGAGACACCGTCTAATTTAGTACCAATGAAGGTACTCCTTTTTCATAACTTTTTTCATTAACGTACACGGGTACATTGCGTCCCCAGCCAGTACCATAAGGGGGTGTGTTTCATCAGTTAACATGCACATACAAATATATTATACAAATCATATCATTTACCTTCTCCATATCATTTCACATTGAATTATATAATAAACATCATGATAATATAAGATAAATGATATCTCTATGATATAAATTCATGTCTTTTAATTTAACATGATCAATTATCTTTAATAAAGAAATGATCATGTAACATTAGCAGTGAGCAATTAGATAATAATAGTACTTGATCATCATGTGTAGGAGAAGCAAATATCATTACTGTATAAAAGACTTGAGTACTCACCTTGAATTTAGGAAATGCACTGCTTCACTTTTATTCCTTATTCCAATAACGATAGATTTAAAACCTATAAAAGATCACTTCACTTCATTAAATTTCTCTAACTTGTAAGTTATAATTAATTATTATAAATTTGAATTTTAAATTAATATCTCAAATATTATTGATTAGAACTTCTCTCACCCTCTTAATTAACTATTTATTAAATATATTCAATTAATGCTTGAATTTTAATTTAGCAATAAAATTATTCTCTCTCTTTATATTTATTTTTATATTTGATAAAATATCTCTTTTTCTATACAATTTATCTCATTCATTATTCTTTTCAATCAAGTTTATATAAAATTTAATTTATACATTTCCTAACATAAAAATATTATATTATCTTATATACATATCATCATTAATTAATTTCTAATATATAAATTTTCTTAAAAAATTCTTATCATCATCTTTTACTAAAAAAAATCTTCCCTTCTTCCTTTACCTGAGGGTCCTCGCATGCCCTACCCATCGAGTTAGCTTCCTTCTCTCTTTCTCTCAATCTCCCTTTAATATAACTTATATCTTTCTTAGGATTAACCACATAAGAAGAAAAACATGCCAAAAGAAATGAATTTGAAAAACTTACTTCCTCCTTCTTCCTCTCAGCCTTTTCTCTCGACTGACACTCTCACGCGATTTGCTCCAAAAGGAATGAGCGGAAAAAAGTTATGACTCAGGAGGAGCAGCTATTTCTCACTTTTGCGCGCGATTAATCAGTTACGCCCTAAACCCTAAATGTGTCTGCTCCGTCGTTGCCCGTTTGATCCGTTCGTCTAATAAAGAAAACCAATTCATTTGAACTGGTAGTTGAACCGATTATTATAGCTTGTGCCTATAGGAAACCTGGATGACATATCTTGTCTCCTTAATAATGGCATCCATAACAATTGTTTTGCTAGTATCAACCAATCTAGCCTCTACGTTTCCATCTCTACTATTTTCCGATGATGTCTTTATCGTTGGCAAAATAGTTGCACAAAGTTGTCACGGTTGTGCTCCAAACCATTCTCATTGAATTTAGCCTCCATCAACCACCTTAAGAAATCTTTTTTTGCCCTTAGTGTCACCTGGCCCCTTAACTTGGTTGTCATCATTGACATTACTGTTGAATCCCTCCCAATTACTTACCTTTGCCTTTCCCTGGCCACCATTGGACTCAGTTACTTTTTTTATCAATCCCTTATTGACAAAACTAATGCTAGGCCCTTTGGCTGGAAAGCTCTCACCCTCTCTTGGAGTTGGTAGGTTTCAGCTTTTTAAAATCACATTTCTTACATGTTTCTCTTCTAGAGAGAAGCGTTCAATATCTCCAAGGAGGTCATCACAAAAACTCTACCATATGCAATCTGCTCTTTCTTTGTGTTAGTGAGACAAGAAACTCCATACTGTCTCATAGAGTGATACCTGTTTACAGGAAGCTTGGTGATTGCGGTCTCTGATGAGGTCATCGACAGACATTTTAGGCAGATTTATCGGCGAAGGAATCGTAGATCGATGGCTACGATCGGGAGTTTATATTTTTGATGTTATCATGTTGTTTTATTTTGTGTATCTTTTATTTCATGTACTAGTGACGATTTCGCCCTTATGTAGGCGTAGTGTTTATTGTAGCCCAAGGGGCGTATGAGTCTTTTGTTTTTCTTTTCATGTTTGAGACCTCTTATAAAAGGGTCTCTTCTTGATGTATGAGGGTAATGCTTGATTAATAAAATTCTGAGATTTTCTTTGTCTTCATGCTTGAGAGCTTGAGAGAAAAAGAGGAGGCATAGGAGAGGCTCCATCCGAATTACCCAACAGCCACCTTGGTGAGCTCTTGGCTTTATTTTCTTATTTTTGCTGTTTTCTTCTTTCCCCACCACCTCCCCATTCACTCATCCCCTTCCCTTACAACTGGTCCAGCAAAATTCCCCCCTCCACCCGAACCCGCCTCTCTCCCCCTTCACGTTTCCTGCAGCCGACTCAGCCAGAGCCCCTTGATCCCGCCGATCTCCCTTCCCGTCCCCCTCTTGCAGCCACCGCCTCCTCCTCTACAGTCCGGCCCTCCTTTCCCCTGGCTAATCCCGCCGGTTTCAGTGCATGAAGAAGTTTGATTTCTGTCATCAATTCTCTTTATTTGCTTTCCTAATTTGACTCCTCAAATTAGTGAATAATTGATTGAGAATTAATGATCCAAATTCAAATTCAAATTTCCCTCCCCCCCCCTCTCATTTGAAGCTTCCTAATTAATCAAAATCTGAAATTAAAGCTCAGATTTTAATTAAAACCTTGGGGCCCACTAATTAATCAAATCCCTCTTCTCCTCCTTGCTTGGCCGGCCCTTTCATGCATGGTTCTCTCTCTCTACTTGCCACATAAGAAACCATTAATTCCCCTATTAATTCTCCCATAATAATCGCCCCTCCTAATTCAAATTTTGGGAGGTTTCAAAGCAATTAATCTCCCTTCAACCCAAGACAAAAATCTGAAATTCAACTTCAGATTTTTCTCTTGTTCTTCTCTAGCTCACGATCCAACCAACATCCCCTAGCCATCTCCCCGCCCCTCCTCGATGTTGAATGGCGGATCCGGAGCTTGAGTGGGGACTAGTTTTCCACGCCGACGGGAGCATTGATATTCTACGCTCGCCTTGCTTCGACGTGGGATTTGAAGACGACGCCACAATCGAAGAGTACTTGGAGCGAGTCGTCCCGATCCTCGCAAGTATTTTCGACCGACAATTTCGTGGTTACACTTGGACGATCATTGGACGCCATCCGCCACCACCTTCTCCGGTGAATACCTTTCCGGCAACAAAGTCTTTCGTCGCCTTCATCGTAGTGGTGCTCTTCATCCTCGCATGGTTCTATCTTCTCCGCTAAAGCCCAAGAGTGAACGAGAGAGAGAGAAAGGGTACTCAAGGTGAACTTCTTTATTATTAATTGTGGGATTTTTGTTATGAGCATTTAAGTGTTTCTTTTATCTTTGAATGTTATGAATTGTTTGGTTATCTCAAAGCAAATCTTCTCCTAAACAAGTTAATGATCTAGAACGATTTATTCCTTATTTTGTTAGTAATAAAATTTTTGTTGACAAAGCTTTGAATAATCTTCATCTTAATTTCTAATCGCAATTCCTACCTCATATTACATCAGTCTCCCTAATTCCATTCTTATTGATATTATTTCTAGATTACAATTGGATTGGTTTATTATACCCTTGGATTTTTTGCGGGCTAATTGGATCCATATGCAATGTCTTAATCAATGTTCATTGAAGTCTTCTAATTGAACTTATGATGTTGTATCCTTGAAATCTACCTAAAAATTAGATCCATCCTCAAGCCAATATCTCACTTATGCTGCGTATAATGGCTGTAAGACCATTGGCTTATTGGTAGCAACCTTGTAGATATGTATGGTCAGTTTGTCATTCAAGATTTGGAGTTTAATGGCGGTATGTTTCTCGTAAGATGTACTTTTTGAGCTTTGAACACGTACAGACTTTCAGATTTCCATTACTAGGTATGTACTTTCATCAATCTTCTTTGGGCCAAATTCACGTCCTTGTGAAAAACGGCAATGATGAGGCCTATTTATCTTTTGATCTGTGAGTGAGTAGCTTCATTGGTATGCTGACGCTCATATTCAGGATGATGCTAATACCTTACCAGCATGGTTATCTAGAAATGCTGAAGGAGTTCATGATACGAACTGGCTGTTAATTTCATTAGCTGTTTCTTTCTGTTCAATTTTATTTAGAATTTAAGATTTTGCTTTGACGCCTCTTGAATAATTGCAATTTTACTATGATCATTGTTTTCACTACTGCAAATTTTCCCGAAATTTCAAATTTCAAAACAAATCAACAATCAATCTGCATCAAGCATTAGTACTAATTATTTCCCTATCATAGTTCAACTCTCTGTTTGCCATTATCCATTTGTTCCATCAACTTTGATGTCTCATGCATGAGCTATAAGTTTCCTTATTTGTTCTGCTTATTTTATCCAGGTCCTTAGTTTGGTGCCAAAGGAAGCTTATGGCGAGCGTTTTGAGGATGCTCTTGCCCGAGTTCGCCGCTGTCTTGGTGGTGGAGCTGCCACTGAGAATGCAGATAGTGACAGTGACTTGGAAGTGGTTGCTGACACAGTCTCTGTCAACCTTCGCTGTCCTGTAAGTGGTTATATTCTAGCGCGAAATATTTTGGTTGGGTTTGGAGAAGTGTGCTTTCATATATCCTTTGGAGTGGGCGACTGATGAATAGGTGATTTAGGGTCTTGGCTTAAAAACAATGGACTCATTTGGAAGCTAATTGAATGCCTTTAGATTTCACTATGCCTTGAATGGGTAGAACTAGAGTTAATAAGCTTCCACATGAACAAATGGATCTTGGCAGGAAAACCAAATTTCCAGTTTCCAGTCAGAGACCACTAGGAAAAAGTCTGGAATGAGCTCCATAGGTGGGTCGAGGCTGATTTTGAGCTGACTCAACCCGTGGTAGTGAGAGTCTAGAAAGCCAAGGGGTTGTTTGAGATAATTTTTTCTTGTTTTAAAAAAACATGTTTGATTTGTATTTTTTGTTTTTTTTTTAAACATCAAGCTATTTGTTAAAATTATTTTTAGATGTTTTTTTTAGTGTTTTCATTTTTTTTAAATGAAAATAAAATTGGCCACCGCTCATCTTTATTGTTTTATGGTCATCACAACTGTTGGTTGCCATTGTTGCTTGCCATCAGTTTTATGCAATATTTAATAAAAATAAAAGCAACACTTATTTAGGATACCAAATATGATTTTATTTTATATTAGAATATAAATAAAAGAGAAAAGGACAAAAATGGTTCCTCAACTCTTTGTGAGGTATCAATTTGGTATCCAACTTTTTTAGGGACCAATTTGATCCCTCAACTTCTTTAAAAGGGGTCTTTTTGATCCTAACATTAAATTTTGGGGTTAATGGTGTTAAATCAAGCGTTATTTTAGTTATTTTTTAATTAAATATAATTGTCAAGTAATAGTAATTTAAAATATATATATATTAAACATTTATAAAAAAATTGTTAATAATTATGGTTTTAATTTCAAAAATTATTAATAATTCTAGTTTTAATTTAGGATCATTATAGACTAGATTTATTAATAAATTTTTTTATTAAAGAAATATTTTATAAATGTTTTTTCTTTTAATATTTTATTTGAAAATTATATTTACTAAATAATTTAACTAAAAAAATAATCAAAAGACTCCTTGATTTAACACCATTAACCCCAAAATTTTATAACCAAAATTATCCTTTTTAAAAGAGTTGAGGGCGAAATTTGCCCCTCAAAGAGTTGGGGACCTTTTGGTCCCTTACAAAGAGTTGAGGGGTTATTTTGGTCATTTTCTCATAAATAAAACAAAAGAAAAAACATAAAAATAAAAACAGAAGGTGATCTCAAATGACCCCCAATAGAGGATGAGTTACGTGATAGATCTGAAAATTTTATGTGAGTCGTATCCTCCAGCACTAAGAATTCCTTAACTTTAAGAGGCATAGGGTTTGTATAAGATGGATGGTTTGTAAAAAGGGATCTCGTTTAACTGGTTGTCCCAGCAAAGGGAAGCTACACTATTTGAGATGGGCCACTTAATCATATTCCGTGATGAATCTTACTTTGCACATAGCATTCCATATTGAGGGTCTAGCTTGAGCAATATTAATTAAGTTTTATGTCTACAGCTAGTTTATTATGTTTCCTGTGTGGGAACAACTGTTGAAATGTTTTATGTATGTGCTTGCTTTTTTGGATTATATGTTTGCTTCCATCCGGTTCATGATTTGTTACTAACATGATTTGTTACTATTTTCATATGAGATTGAAATTTAATTAAGCCTTTATGGCCACCTTTTTTTTTCCTTCACAGATGAGTGGGTCTAGAATGAAGATAGCTGGTAGGTTTAAGCCTTGCATTCACATGGGCTGTTTTGATCTGGAAACTTTTGTGGAACTTAATCAGCGCTCTCGGAAGGTGCCTAATTTTTTGTCTATTGTTTGTATTTTTTTATGTCTAACTTGGATCTCTCACAATCTACTTTTTCGTTATCTTCTCCTTTGCTCGCAGTGGCAATGTCCAATTTGTCTTAAAAATTACTCTTTGGAAAATATGATTATAGATCCATATTTCAATCGTATAACATCTTTGGTAAGTTCATCACTGCACCAAGCTCAATTTAATTCATAACTATGAATTTGACTGGTGATCATGTCTGCATATTTATTGGTTTTCCAGATGCAAAATTGTGGGGAGGATGTCAATGAGATTGATGTAAAGCCTGATGGTTCTTGGCGTGCAAAAATCTCTGCTGATATCAAGGATCTTTTGCAATGGCATTTGCCTGATGGCACTCTCTCTGCTGCAACAGACGTTGATGTGAAACCTGACGTGGGGATCTATCCTCAGATTAAAAAAGAAGATATTTCTGAAGGAATCACTGGTTTGAAGTTAGGCATCAGGAGAAACAACAATGGAGATTGGGTGTTCAATAAACCTGGAGTTACAGAGCATCACTCTTCAGGAACTTTGGCATTAGAAAGATCTGGAGATTTCTGCCAAAACATAATCCCTACTAGCAGCAGTGCTACTGGAAGCTGCAGAGATGGTGAAGATCCAAGCGTTAACCAAGATGGTGGAGGCAGTTTTGATTTGCAGTTTAATAGCCATGAGCTGGATTCTATTTCTTTGGGCTTGTACAAAGTTGAGGACATATGTCCTCCAGTTCCTTTTGAAAATGCGAATGTAATCATCCTTAGTGACTCTGATGAAGATAACGTTACCATGATTTCTCCCGCAACAGTTCATGACACTATTCCTTCTGACTGTAATGTTGGTCCAGCTGATCATAGAGGGATTGCAGATGCCTACCCTGATGATTCTGGATTGAGGGCTGATGCGGTCTCATACCTTGGTTTCTGTGACAACAATGCTGATGATTTTGGAATGCCTCTTTGGCCATTACCGACATGCCCTCAGAATGGTCCGGGCCTTAAACTATTTGGTTCTGATACCGATGTTTCTGATGCTTTTGCTGGGCTAGGACCGGATGATTACAACCTGAGATCAAATGGTTTTGAGCAGGCTTGTCAGGCCCAAGATCTTCCATCTTGTCCTGACAATAGTTCTAATGGAAGCTTGATGAACAGCAATCATTTAACATATAGCTGTGGCGACCCTTCATTGCAAATCTTTCTACCTAGTCAACCCCTAGCCAGTGTTCCTTCTCAACCTGATTTGAGCGGCCATGCTGAGTTGGACAATGGTATTGGCCCTGATGATTGGATGTCTCTTAGCCTTGGTGTGGTTGAACCACATCTCAACTCTACTTCAGCAAATGGGCAGAGTTCAGCACATCATTTTGCACCTGAAGATAACAGAATGGAATCATTAGCTACTGGTTGGTAAAATTCTTCTATCTTCTATGTTTATTTGATGTTTGATACCTATTAGTTTATTATTAAATTCTCCTCGTTTATTGAGTTGACTTTTCTTAGTGCATTCATGATATTTATTTTTTATCTTAAGATTCACATGAGTCTAAGCATTCCTTTGCTAGCGTTGTATGCTGGCGTAAACATTCTAATGCCTTCTGTCACAAGGAATTGCTAGGATGACAATGCCCGCTAGGCCATCAAACAGTTAGGCTTCAACCCCATTTCAAAACTTCTTTGTATGTGGAGTATTTACTTAGGCTTCATTTGTGACAGCTTTCTTGATGCTTCTTAAAGCAGCTCTTTAGTACAAAAATTTTAAATTTTGTACTAGATAGCTGCTTTAAGAAGCATTAAGAAAGCCGTTCTAAACGAAACCTTAGTCCTGAAACTGGCAAAAGTCAGCCACATCCTGTTGCACTAGCCTACTGAATATACCTTGTTGAGCGCTATTCTTTACATTACCCTATGTTTCTCTAGAAAAAATAATCCGGAGAAGCTTGTTTCTATCCAGAGCCTCATTTATTGAGTTCTATTCGGTTTCTCACAGATTTAACCAGTCAATATTTTCTTGTTGCATTGTAGTCTTAATTAGATCACATCATCAATTTGGAAAATGAAGAAACTTTTTTTTTTTCAGCCTCTTTGCTTCTTAGTATGAGTGGTGATAGAACCAGCAAGTCAAACTTCAATGGTGAAAAATCTAGTATTTCTTTCTCTCATCCTCGTCAGCCCCGGTCGGCTCGCAAGCGCCCCTTCCACTCAATAAATTTGGAATCAGATTCTGATTAGTTAATTAGATGTGACAATGGTCAAGTCTTTTCTCTCAGCGAGGGCTGTGTGCCTTGTAAGCTTCCTCCAATGATCCTGAGTGTTTTATGTTTCTCTGTTTTTGAAGGGATGGAACAGTGAGAGCTAAAATGGATATATATATAGAGAGAGAGAGAGTGAGGGAAAGGAAGAGCCAGCCCTCACAAGAGGTTTCAGCGGCCGTTTACAATGGGAATGGCATATTTGAAGCTTGAGCTGTGCTTGCCTGAAAAGAAATGTAGATTGCAATTCTGATATCAAATTTACAGTTCTTATCCCACTAGAATCCTCCAATAGAAAGAGGTCTCTATGAAATTAGTTTTTTTTTTTGGCTGCGACAGTATATTATATTCTTTTTATTATATTTAGATTCGTGTCCAGTCGCACTCCTAAGTGAAAGCAATTTGTATGATATGATTGCCTGCACTGCAAATGTAAATCATTGCTGACAACTATGCTTTTTATCTGATATAGAAAAGAATTGTTTCTTTCATTGCATGCTCGTTCATCATATTGAGCGGACTGTGTTAAATAATTGTGCATGATTATGCTTAAAATATTATTTATAAACATAATAATGCATAAGAAAAAAATATATTATTACACATATGTATACATTTCTCTATTTGTATGAGCAGTTTTCATCTAAGAATCGCGCTTGAAACACGCACGGATGCATCAAAGGTGGACTAATTATTTTGTGTGAACACCAGATGTAGAGAACTTTGGATTTGTTGCATTTTTATCGCCTTTTTCTGTGCTTGTGCGAAAGGGCAGTAAATTGACAGCAAATATTTAATATTTATTAAATAATCGAATATTTGTTGTACTTTTCCCTTTTTTTTGTAAAAGATAGTAAAAATACATTCATAATGGAATATTTGTTGGCTTTTACTATCCTTTTGTAAAAGCGCAGCAAAATGATAATAAAAGTGTAGTAAATCCTGATGATTCTCTCCGTCTCCAAAAACGGTATGGTATAACCCGGGGTTTATATTGTGTGTATGTTGTTTCTTATTGTTTTGTTATCTAAATATGACGCAACAGTCAGATCCAAGATTGCAGTTCATGGGAAATAGAAGTTGGCCACATGTGGGAACTTTTATTTGGTCCGGTGAACGTACGCTCCTCTATGTTCGGCCACCAATATTTTAGCGACACGTAGCATGAAGAAAAGTCGCCGACCCGACCCGCTGTTTTTTGGGTTCTAGCGCGTGCGTTTTTTTAAATCCTTGACGAGCCGAACAACATCTGATCACCTTTTGGATATATTTCAAATACCTAGCAAATACCGAGTTGTACCTAGTTTTTTCTAGCAATACCGAGCAAATACCTAGCAATACCGAGCAAATCCCTAGCAATACTGAGCAAATCCTGAGCAAATACTGAGTTGTACCGAGTTGTACCGAGTTGTACATAGTTTTTTCTAGCAATACCGAGCAAATCCTTAGCAATACCGAGCAAATCCTGAGCAAATACTGAGTTGTACCGAGTTGTACCTAGTTTTTTATAGCAATACCGAGCAAATACCTAGCAATACCGAGCAAATCCTTAGCAATACCGAGCAAATCCTGAGCAAATACTGAGTTTTACCGAGTTTTTTCTAGCAATACCGAGCAAATACCTAGCAATACAGAGCAAATCCCTAGCAATACCGAGCAAATCCTGAGCAAATACTGAGTTGTACCGAGTTGTAGAAAAACTCGGTACAACTCGGTATTGTATAGTTTTGGTCTTCACAGAGCGGTATTTCTCATTTTTTCAAAGCAATAACCGAGCAAATATCGAGCAATATCGAGAAAATCGCAAACATAGCATTCCCGGGTTCCGCTCCGGGTCAAGTCGTCGGGTCGCGCGGTAAAGAGTAAAAGCACGTGGCGACATGTTATTGGTGGCCGAACGTACCTCTACGTCAGGTCAGAGGACGTAATAATTGTTCCACATGTGGGGGCCTAAGCTTGATCCGTGGCCCTCCACTTTTATAGAATTTTAATTTACAGATCTTATCATTTCAATTTTTGAAAAATTTGCATAAAATTATTTGTAGTTTCATATTTTGGCAAAATAAAAAAATAAGACCGTTAGGTTTTATTTAGGATAATTTTTTTATTATTTTTAAAATCGATAATAATTTGATCTGCAACAAAATTTTGAGCACATTTTTCCCAAAAGAAAAAAAAAAGATTTAACTGCTAATTCAAACAACTTTTTTTGAATTAAATTTATATTAAATGTGAATAAAATTTAATTTTTTTTTTAAATTTAAAAATATAGAAATTATTATTTTTTTTTTTAATTTTTTAATAAATTTATATTTTTGTGTAATAATTATATCATTATTATTTCATTTTGAAAATATTTAAATTTAAAATTATAAGTATAAATTAGATATATAATTTATATGTATAAATTATATTCAAATATTAAACATAAAGTAGTAATAATTTATATTAAATTATATACTTATATAAAATTAAATTTATATTTAATTATTATTATTTATTATGTCATCTGCTGATTGAATCGGTCGAACTGGTTGAACCGTGAACCTCTTCTTTTTTTGGTTCATTGTCAGGTTCAATTTTCAATACCTTATCAATAACAATACAAACACCAATCATGGTGCTACTATGTCAACTGAATATTCCAATCTTCTTTTGGTAATGTTTTTTATTATTTTTGAAGTAATTTTTTAGTATAGAATTTTTTAAAAATTAATGAAAGTTAACAATTTAAATCATCTTTACTATCATTTTCTCTATGTTCCTTAGATGTACTTATTGACAACAAGTTAAATAGTAGACTTCATTTTGGATGTTTTTTTACAACTTTTTAAAGCAATTTTTTTGTACAAAAAATTTAAAAAAAAAGAATTTTTTTATTAAAAATTTATTAAATGGTTATAATCATTTTTCTATATTTCAATATATAGAAGTACATAAAAATAAAACTATGCATAAATTCTGTAATACCGATCGATCATATTCGAGTTAATGATGCAGAAAGTGAAGCTAGCCATCATCTCATGAGTATCAAGATTTGTTTGGGACAGCTTTCTTAATGCTTTCTAAAACATTGTTTTACTTAAAAGTTTTCTTGAATTAGAATTTTTTGTACTAAAATATTATTTTAGAAAGCAATGAGAAAATTGTCCCAAACAAAATCTCAATGTTATCCAACTTCTTTCAAATCAGCTATGCATGAAAGCAAATTCATTAATAAACTTTGTTCACCTTATATATACTTATTTCTTCCCTCATTAAAATGAGATCATCAGATGTGAATTTGACCTAAGGCATTGTTATTTCTATAACATTAACAGTATTAGGTGCATGTATATGTATTTTTTTAGGATTTTAATTAGAAGCTGTTTGATTAAATGTGGGGGATTCTAAATTTTGGTTTTTTGATTTGATGAAAAAATAATGTAAAATTTAAGTGAATTTATTATTCACAGCTTTAGTTCTTTTTTATGCACCGTAAATTCGCCCAATTTTATTCAATTTTTTTTTTCATCGTGACCTAACTTGTTGTTGCCACCCACTGTCGCAAGCCATTGACGCCCATTATCATTGCTACTGATCGTCTGCTAACTATCACTATCATTTGACTTCACATTGCATTCCTTTACTTCAATCCAAATAAAAAATAAAAAAATCTTTTTAAACTCATCTAAACAACTTCAAATATTTTAAATACTTTATATTCATTTTACTTCGCATCCATTTTAAAGTAAATCAAACATCCCCTTAATCAACTTAAAATAAAACCATTTTACTTCGATTAGAGGATGAATTGTTTGAAATTAATTCAATTCATTTAAAATATAATTTTCTCTCATAAACAAAATGCATCTACTAACTTTTTTTGCCATAGATGTTAGGGATTAAGAATCATAGGAGATCAAAGTAGTGTATAATAGTAGCCATATTTATTTTTAAGCCTACTAATTTAAGTATGCCTTGGATATTTCTATGCAAGGGCAGAACCAACCGGGGGGGAGGGGGGGTTAAGTAACTGTTGGTGTTGACTCAAATTTGGCTAGATCCTTCACTACAAGAAAATGGTTTAATAATGACTCCTATTTGTTCATATCTTTGATCATCGTATGATTCGCAGATATATCAGCGTTCGATCTAAAGATCATAATATTTTAAAAAATTCTTATAATGAAGACTAAAAAATAGATGAAGAGGGATAAATTATCTAAAGAATAATATAACATAGATTTTTTTTTTTTTTTCAGTGGGGGGCTCCGCCCTGTCTCTATGCTAACTTATTCTTCACAAATCCTATGTGAGGCTAATTAATCCCAATTCTTTATATATCATAACACATTTGTCTCCTCATGCAAGAGCTCAACATATTGATGATTATTCTCTCATAAATAAGGGTGGAACTCGGGGTGGGTAATTGACCACTTAAAATCTTTTTTTTTCCTAGAAGAATATATATTTTTATTATTTTATCTAATTTTAATAAATGCAGTTGCTCAAATTCTAAGAAAATAATTTATTTTTTATTTCATACATAAACTTATATATTTTACAGTCTTATTTTATCCACTGGCAAAAAATAGATGGATTCTCCTCCTATCATAAATGATTTCTTTCATATACAATTATTATGAGAGATGCACTAATAATCAAATTTATTTTTAATGTATAAATTAAAAAATTAATGAAAGTTAACAATTTAATTTTTTTTATATAAATATAATTTTCACTTATGTAATATAGATCAAATGCCTTCAAAGGCAAACCTTAGTAAGGATAAAACTATATTGAGCCAACTTTGTCCAAATGCTCAGCCGAGCTTAGATCCCGTGGTTTGTTTTCTGTCCTTCCCCTTTTTTAAGCCGCGATCTCCAACGGCTAGTAACCCAATTCCGCCTTGCTCCCTCTCTCCCATCTCTTCTCTCTCTTGCCCTTCTAACAGATTTGCATCCACGTTCTTCTCCTAATTGTACGCCTTTAAATATGTCCGCTTATCGAATCAACCTTCATCGGATCTCAGCTGCAACAATTTTTGTTGCTTCCTTCATTTGCGGCCTCACAAACAAAAAAAAAAAAAAAACTTTTTTTTTTTTCCGTTTTCCTTCCTCTTCCGCCCTCTCCTCTTCGTCCCTCTGGTTCTATTCCTTTATCCATTTCCGGGCCCTCGAGAGGAACCCTCTGTACCTGTTTTGGGGTCTGCCTTTCAGCTGGAGGGGCACCTCTTTTGCATGTTCGATGTAAATCTGAACCGTTCTTATAGACCTGTACGTCTTGGATTGAAATGTTTTAATTTAGATTTTTTTTTTGGGTGTTCATGATTTTTTTGTTTTGATTGTGGCAGAAAGATTAAGATGAGCTGCTTCCCTTGTTTGCCAAGGAAGGATGAAGAAAATGCGAAGTCCGGTTCAGAGTTTCCAAGAGGATTTAATGCTTTGGTGAACAAAAATGGTAAGAGGCAGCAGGTGTTCTTGTTCTAGGGTTTGTATATCAATATATTTCTATTTAATCCGTGCTCTTAACTTGAGCCTGATTTTCTTCTTTCTGCGCTTCTTAACTCGTTCTTTGTCATTAAGAATGTAAAATTAGGTCTTGTTTTTCCAGGCACAACTTGAATCTTTATCGACACGGCAAATACTTTTTTGAGATTTTCATGTGGCATTTTATCCTTTAGAACACAGATAATAGAGGTCTTTGGGTGTTAACAAATATTTAGTTTAATTCTTTTAGAAGTTAGACCGCCATTAGCGTTTATGAGTAAGGTAGAGAAGTGAGCAATTGTAAGTTAGGACTGATAAGAGAATTTGTTGAGGTTGATTGGGCTTGTATGTGCAGGGCGGAACATGCTTTTCATTTTGATGGTGGGCAAAATTTTCATATAAATGGAATAATATTTAAAAAAAATAAAATGAGGACATAATTCAAAGCAATATTATTACGAGCTAAAATAGCATACTAAATAGGAAAATAGGATTTCCAAATGTCAAACCTCAATTTTACTGGCTTTCTCAATATCAGAACTCAGATTGCAAGCGATTGGAGGCTTGGAGTTGGGCACAGATTGCAGTCGATTGTAGGCGCTGGGGAGCAACCGAACAAGATTTGCGGCTACGGCTCTAATCGTTCGAACTCAAAAATATTTCCTGCGTTGGAGATGGACACGGCTGGCAGGCGTTGGTAAACGTTTGCGTCAGCGGGCCGAAAAATTTTTGTCGTTCTGCTCTCTTTTTTTCCCTTTGTTGGGCAAACTAGGGTTACGGGTGGAGAAATAACTAAAATACTCTTACCTAAACTATTTTATTAAAATTTTGAGGGTAAGCACAGGCCCACCCCTGTTTATGTGTATTGGTAATTAAGATCGATAAATATTGCCATTGATTAATTTGCTTTTAACTCCTTGTGCAATATGGTAAATGAATGAATGAAAAGTGAGTATTCATAAAGTTGATCCTCAATATTTGGATGAAGTTGATGGCAATGACAATGTTCTGTAAATTTCAGTGAACAGCTAGACTCATTTTGAACATAATAATTGGCGTCTCTCTTCAATTCAGGCCTTCAATAGTTTCAATTGGAGCATTGCTCTTCTTTTGAAATAAAAAAGGAATGAAAAACTATAAGAAAACAAAGAAAGTTAAGTAACCTTTCTCCCTACTAAGTTCAGTTCTTTGCTTCAACCTTCCTGCGCAGACAAAGCAAAAACAATGAACTCTGGTTCATTAAATAAAGATGGAATCAATGGCAACATTCAAACGCAAACATTCACGTTCCGTGAACTAGCTACAGCTACAAAAAATTTCAGACCTGATTGTCTTATAGGTGAAGGAGGCTTTGGAAGAGTTTATAAAGGATACCTGGAGAGTACTGGACAGGTATTACATAACATTATTAACTTTATTTTTTTTTTCATGTTTTCTTTCTAGTCTCAGAATTCATCTCAATTTGAATGTCCTGATAGTATATTTTCTTCTTGTCAGGTTGTAGCTGTTAAACAACTTGACAGAAATGGCCTCCAAGGAAACAAAGAATTTACTGTCGAAGTTCTAATGCTCAGTCTTCTTCACCATCCAAATCTAGTCAATCTTATCGGATACTGTGCAGATGGTGAACAGAGATTGCTTGTCTATGAGTTCATGCCTTTGGGCTCTCTGGAAGATCATCTGCTTGGTATCTTGATAACACAAATCATTCGTTTTTTTTTTTTTTTTTTTTTTTTTTTTTTTTCATGATGATCATCTTCCATAAGAAAAATCCTTTTCTTATATCTTAGTGACCGACCTGAACAAAAGATGATGATTAACAGATCTGAAGCCTGATAAGAAACCATTAAAATGGTACACTCGAATGAAGATAGCTTATGGTGCTGCTCAGGGACTAGAATATCTTCATGAGAAGGCTAACCCGCCGGTGATCTACCGAGACCTGAAATCATCAAACATTTTACTGGATGAAGATTATAATCCAAAGCTTTCAGACTTTGGCCTTGCAAAACTTGGCCCTGGAGGTGATAAGTTCAATGTTGCTTCTTGTGTAATGGGCACTTATGGCTACTGTGCACCTGAATATGCCAGAATTGGTGAGCTCACCCTCAGATCAGATGTTTACAGTTTTGGAGTAGTTCTTCTTGAGCTGATCACTGGAAGAAGAGTCATCGACACAAGGCGTTCCACAAACGAGCAGAATTTGGTTGCTTGGGTAAGTTCTGTCAACATGATATAAATTTAAAAAATTGTATTCAATAACTTCGCTGATCATGAACTTTTTTTTTTTGTTTTTTATTCCAATAAAGCTCATTCTAAAGTTGATGTAATGTATATGCTACAATTCTCCAATTTATTTCTTCATGATTTGTTTAAAACTTCAATCTTTGTTCTACTCACTTTGTTTATTGCAATTGATAAGTTATTTACTGATACTTTACCGAGGAATTCAGGCTTATGATTCTATGACAGGCACAACCAATGTTCAAGGATCAGAAGAGATTCCCAGAACTAGTTGACCCCCTTCTCAAACGTGCATATCCAGTAATTGGCCTTAACCAAGCTGTTGGTGTTGCCGCCATGTGCCTACAAGAAGAAGCTTCTGTTCGCCCTTTCATGGCCGATGTTGTAGTAGCTCTCAGCTTCCTCGCTGAGGGGCCGCCTCTCTCAGAAGCCTCCTCCATTCCTTCCCACATAGTCAAACCACCAGTCCCTGAAGAAAAAACTCAATACCGTCCCCCTGAACCAATAATAATAGACAGCGTCGAACGAAGCCATTCAAATTCAAGTCACAGCGAAAATTCCCGCCATGGAAGCAGCAGATCAAGCAGCCCAATGCAGTTACGAAGATTGCTAGAATTCAATCAAAGCTCTAGCTCAATGTATAGCAAGTTGTCTTCTTTTGGAAATGAAATTAGCCGTTCTTCCTCAATGGATTCAGTGAACAGTGAGGACTCTTCTCACAATACAAATTCGAATGTAAACCAGGCAAGAAGTTAATATCACCAAGCATTCAAAGAGCATTATTTCCAACATTCTTGGAGTGCACAAGAGAGATCTTCCCAAGCGAGCAAAAGTTGCAGCATAATGAAAGCCATAGATCTTTGACTTCGAGCTCGAGTTCAAGTCCAGCCGGAATCTGAACTAGTGATTGATTTTCTATCATCTGAGGTCAAAGAGTTTATACTTTCATGATTATATTAATATAGCTTGCTGCTTCCTAGGAATGGTGCTTATTGTGCATTATTGGCCTGTGAGCATTGAGGTATCTATTCAATTGTATCAATAGCATCAGATCATTGTGCACCATTTATACATTCGAATGTTATGCTAACAACATATACGTTCAGAACTCTATATGCTTGGAGCCTATCAATAAGGAATGCATTTTTTATACTTATTTAGTATTGTAGACAGACACAAAACCACTACATTATACATTTTTTTTCTTATATTGATGGTTTGTGCAATTTTTATTTGCCTCAATTTAGTGTTTATTGTTAAACGACAGGATTTTTCATGTTTGATCATGCGGGCTTCGAAAATTTGCGCCCCATCCTCCCCTCTTGGCTTTTGGGGGAGTTTTAACGAATTAACTTTCGGGGTAAATTTTCAAAAGGTAGATTAGGTTTGAAATAAGATATTACCCAGAGATTTCACCCTCATTTTGTGATGCCTTTTTGATCTGAGTTCTTGTTTCCTTTTGGCGCAAACCCCTAAAGTTAATTTCCCCTCCCGATAATGAGAAAGAGCTTTCAAGGCTAGTCGTCAAATGAATACATTGTATCCGTAGATACGTGATATTCGACATATAGCAGCAGCATGACTTCGTATTTGAAATTTTAATATTTAAAATTAGAAATTTCACCATCTTGCACTTAAAGCGGATGGAGGGGGAATTGATGATGAGCCCAATCAAGATTCCATGGTTCCGTCATCTCGGACCATTATAGTCCCTAGTCTACTTAGTCATAGGAGGTAGTCGCAGCCCAACCTGACAGAAGCATCCTTGTCAGCAGTCATGGGTTGCTTCGTCTACCTTGTAGATCTGGAGTAAATATTTTTCTAAGGGGACAAATTTGAATCCACCTTAGCTAATAGAGGGCTTTATTCCCTATCAATCATATCCTATTGAATCATATCTCAAGGATTTAGTGACATTGGGAAGCATACGAATTCTGGCCAGCCATTTTAAAGGGCCCCGATCATAATCGTTTACATGTGGTGTCATTTAAAGGTGAAACCATCGATGTTGAGTTATTTGGAGGTAAAACCACCAGTTAGAGGACACGTGGCACGACTTTACTGGCAAGAGACAGATTGAAAATGAATCCTAGTGATATTCTTGACTATATATTAGCTCCTTATAAGCTAAAGTAATATTGAAATTGGTCCACCTTGACAAATTTTTGTGAAGGATAGATGGATTTTGCTTTAAGTGTTTGATGGTTGAATTTCGATTTTAAATATTTTGAATTTTTGTATTTTTGGAGTTTTGAATTTCATGGGCATTAGGAGGCCTTTGTAAATATTTGGAGTTAACCCCTACAATTAAGATCTACGTTCAACACGGTCATCATCGGGGTGTTATTGGACATTTATTTTATTAATTGAACCATGTCAACTCTATTTGCTTGCCAACAAAGGTTCATGTTCATCGTAGAATTTATGCCTTTATTAGTGAATTTTCTTAGTTATCAGACTTGAAGGTCTAATATGAACATACAAAAACAAATATCTCGGTTGATGCCTTCACCGTATATTTATTCGATAGTTTAGGTCGTGTCGATTTTTATTTACTCACATCAGAGGATTCGACCCAAGCTTAAATTTATTATTTAACCCACGCAATATCCTAGGACATTATGTATGTATCCGTAACACGCTCGTTGGGGCTCATGCGGGTATTTAGAGGGCATTTTTGTAATTATATATTGAACATTGTCGACTCTGTCTAGTTGCTGACAGAGGATCAAATTTATTATTTGATTTATGTTGTATTAATGAATTTTCTTTGTTATAGGCTTTGAAGGCATACTATGAATGTATAAAATAAATATCCATAGTTGATATCGTGATCGTATATTTGTTTGATAGTTTGAGCCGTGTCAACTCCTATCTACTCGCATATGAGGATCGGGCTCGAATTTGGATTTATTATTTAACCTGCACAACATCCTTAGACGTCATGTGTGTACCCATAACATGCTCGTCGGTGCTCATGTGGATATATATTCTTACATATATGCATGTTAATATGATTGCATGTGTACTTTCATATTTGTGTGTATACATATTGTAGTATATGTAGGAGTATTTTAAAATTGATTAGTTGTGCGGGCAACTACCATTTGAACGTGCGCGACACTCTGTTTGGGGACTTGTATGAGTGTTGCAGATCTGGTGGCGTGGCATTGTGTTTTAGTGGAATTTTTAAGCTTCTTCTGTCTGCTTGCATGGATGTTGTGGATTTAGTGGCCTGGCGTTGTGTTTCAGTGGAATTTATAGGCACCTCATGTCTGTTTGCATGGATGATGCGGATTCAGTGGCATAACATTGTGTTTCATTTGTTGATTTAAGCAAATAGGTTGTCATGCACAAACGAACCTCTTGTGGTTCTTCGTAGATAATTACATTCACTAAAGTTCTCTTGTACTCGCTCAAAAATAGCTTGTTGAGTGCATAACAGAGCTTCCATAATAGCATGTAGGAGCTTGCGTCTGTCATAATCTTCTTACAACTTATCTTCTATCATTGGTTATATGCAAATCAATATACATGATTATGATTTAATGTTCACTTCGAACTGAGCTATATTTGTCAACAACCTCTTTACACATTGGTCAGGAAGTTACATCCTTAGTGTCACCTTCATGTTGAACATGTTGTTGCTTTCACTGCACTCATCCTCTCTCATATATAAGCTGGTTGATAGGAGCATTAGTTGTTGTTTGTCTCCTGATGAGTTGCCTTATTCATTAGATGTTCCACACTGCCGACTGTAAGCATGTCATCATGTCTCCTACAATTATGCCATATATCATAAGCTTCATTCCCTTTTCACAGAGTGAATTTGTTCGTTGATGTTTGTATTTTAGCTGACATCTTCTGTAGGAACTTCCATATTCTCTTGTGTGATTTGTATGAACTTCGCACATCAACTCCCATCATATATATGCAATTTACTTAAAGAGGTTCATACATTTGATCAGGATTATATACTCCTTTTCCATTCCATTGTTTGCAAGATCAAACGTGCTTGCTAGTATTTTGATATTGATTAGATGGCACTATCATGTTCATCATGTATTCTTCGTGTTCGTTGTATATTGGTCATTATCCCTTGCAAGAGTTTGGTGTGTTAGCTTGCAAATTCATGTTTGAAAATTTAGTCATCGCAAGTTCTTTGATTATTCGCTAACACTCATTTAAATGATCCATCTTGTCATTTTGATATTTCAATTTTTTGTCGAGATCATTTATTTGTTAAACTAAAGTCCAGTTCTCTACTATTTTGTTTAGTTAAAGTCCCCTACACTTAGTTCATTCGAGTTCAAATCAAGTCTCTTGTTTAGTCCAAATTTTAGTGGCCTCCCAACGTCTCCCCTATTTAGAGGAATTTTCAGAAGTCTTAGCATGTGTGTCACATCAAGAAAGACATGCATGATCGGTGTCGGGTGACACCGCGGTCGTAGTCTTCGATCCCACCACGCCAAGAAAAACATGCATGGGTCTTCGGGGTACTTGTTTGAAATGCGCAGTTATTTCCCCACTGGGACCGAAGAGTGTACGGGTAATTAGATTTTTTTCCCGCTACTATAAGAAAAGTGTGCACGAGGTTTGCCCGGCTCGCTGTAAGGTCCGCACCGAGTTCTCTCTCACCATGCTAAGAAAAGAGTGCATAAGGGATCCCCTAGTGCACCGCAAACGCCGAAAGCAGGATTTGGGTTTTTGTGTTTAAGGGATTATACCTGCTCGACGAGACAACAACAACGACGATGCTAATTTGTGAGGATACTTACATTTTTCCTCTCTTTTATTTCTCACTTTTTTTTTATTTTCTCATTCTCTATTTTTTTAAATATGCACACACATATACATATAATAATAATAATAACCACGTAATACTAATAAAACTCGAGGGAGGAAGGCATATTACCTTGCTATCGACTTTAGGGGATATAGGAACAATGATGGTTAAATAGGCTTTTGATATGGATTGAGTGAGGGTTTGTATGCAGGTTGGAGTTAATTGGGTGGGCTGTAAAATGACAGATTGCTATTTTCAACGTCGGGCTTGATTTAGCTGGAGAAGGGCTGAGTTGGGCCTCTCTCTTTTTTCCTTTTTTTTTTTTTTTTTGCTGCTAATGGGCTGGGCTTGTTAAAAGGGTTTGAGGAGCTGTATAGAAAGTGGGGATTGAGGCTCGGGAGGAAGGAAGAACGGAGGGATTGCTTTTCACGTGAAGAGGAGTTTGCAAGATGGGGAAGGGCCGCCGGATTTAGGGTTTTGCTCGCGACTGTGTGGGAGGAAGAATCGGCCAGGTAAGTGTGGAGGCAGCTAGGTTAGTTGCTTCTTGCTCGTGGTTGGGAGGAAGGGACTGGAGGCGAGTAAATATCTTCGTAAGGGTACCTCCAACTGAACGTCATTCATCTATCATCTGTTTGCAAATGTCGTAAGTCTCCATAAAAATAAACGAATTTTGAGTTCTCTCCGTTGTATTCAAATGCGAAAATAGCATTCGATTAGTCGTTCAGTTGGACAATCACAACTACTGCAAATCAGAGAATGTCATTCAATTGGAGATTAAGTAATAATAAAGAAATCAAGTCGATCTTCTTATCCTTATTTCAAGCGAGTACAATCAACCAAAGCAATACAAGTGAAATGCTACAAAAATGATTAAGCTGCAAACAAAAATATAACTAGCGATCTTATAAACTTTCTTCACTTCACAATACTTGAACACTGATCTTTCAAAATGATTTGACTTGAAGATCCTTAGTCATAAACTTGAAAGAACAAAAGCACTTTGCTTAGAGAATGACTTAAATGAGAAAAAATACTTCAGATTTTTGGAAGAATTTTCATTAGTTTTAGAAATGAGAAAACTAATTTATAGAAAAAAATTTGGATTTGATTTGGATAAATATTGAGATGTAAAAAAAACTAAATTTTTTAAGAATTTTAAAAAACTCACAAATTGACCAAAAAAACTAACAATTGTATTCAAAATCTCATAAAAACATACATATAATTTTTATTATATTTATCGCATAATAAAATTTTTGATGATATTTGAGCCGTTGAGCAAATTAAATGTGAACTCACACACTGTCACATATAAATTTTAAGTTTTTTTTTTTTTGAACGGAGTATCTATCCGCTGCCACTCTAAAGGGAGCGTTTGGCGGATCCCTTGGCGGAACCCAACAGGGCCACCCATATACATCGAGCCCACGCTTACTTTGTTTGCCTAAAGACGAGACCGTAGTAGAGAGAATTTAAATTCTTTTAATTGATAGTCTCAGCTCCTACCAATATATTAAGTTGAGCCATCTCATAATAAGCAAATTGGAGCAGCAACAACGTGAGGCAATAGGCATGCGAGCTCGTGGTTGCTTCCAATGTGAATAGATCTTTGCCCAGGTTCAGGTAATGGACATTATGTCATTCGGTGCCCATAATCGTCACATTGAAAGCATTGTCCTGTTATCCTATAATGAAGTCTCATATTTTTCCTCCCACACCACATATATTGTAGAGTGGTATGAGCTCTAACAATGTTATTAGTCATTTTCTTACTATTTTCACCTATTTTCCTAAAACTTTTTAAATTGTTTTACTAATTTATCGCTCACCATTTGAGCATTCATGTCAACAAACTTTTCTATATTTCAAATTCTTATGTCACTAAAAAAACATTTCAGTGGCAGATTCAGATGTCTTCTCTTTTGGATCTATTTGTCTGATCAATAAATAAATCTTAAATACAAATTGCAATCCTTCAAAACAAAATAAACAAATACAAAATAAATTTTTCAAAATAAAATAAATCTCTAAATGCATTTAATCAATAAATAATGCAATGCAACTTTGGTTATAAGTAAATTTTTCCACTAACCATTGCTTTGATACTATTTTGTCACATCCCATGGTCTAAGTGGAAGAATTTCTTCTTTTTTTTTTCATATAATCAATGTTCATTCATTTATCAATCAGATCAATACAAACATCTAGAGCTAATTAATTACATTAAAGAAAATCAATAAAATATAAAAAATATATAATTCACATTACTAGTGTTAATAATTACAATCTATAATCAAAGTTCAAAATAATATATACAATAGTCACACTTGCTAAAAAATACATAAACCAAAAGCTAAAATAAAAATTACACTAGCATCAGTGCACAACCTCAAGCTGTTTTTAAGAGCATCTATAGTGGAATTAGATTTTTAGGAATAAAATAATAATATAATATAATATAATTATATAATTTAATCAACTTTATGTATAAAATTCATATAAATTTTTTAAGTACTTTAAAAAATATAAAAAAATATTCATAAAATAGCTCATTTTATTCAAAGAATTTTGGTGAAACAAATTTACGAAACGGACATCTAACGGTCTCAAAGCCCTTATAGTACCAACATGTGTCAATTTTAAGGATTTACACCGGCGCTCAAAATTTATGAAAAACTTACTATAATTAAAACATGAATATATATATATATATATATATATATATATATATATATATATATATATATATATATATATATATATATATATATATATATATATATATATATATATATTATTATTATTATGGTAAAGAATGTTTTGAAATTTAACTTATAAATTATAATAACTCCTAAAATTTAATTGGATCAAAATAAAAATTATTACAATTATCACTATATATGAGTTTTGTAATCATATAAAGAATATCACCAAAATCTGTTAGTAATCAAATTGTCACAATATTTAAACATGTTGATGCGTCTTCCAATGGCATAGCCTATTTTTTTTATATGCATGGGTTCCTAAACTAACTTTATCATCTCTATGGGGAACAAATTAATTTTTTATTATTAGAAACTTCAAATATTTGAAACTTGTATGTATGTATGTGTATATATAATAAAGACATTAAAAAAAAGTAAATTTATAATTAGATTTTTTTTTTCGATCAAGAGTATCTACCCGCTTGCCACCTCACCTTGTGAGACGCTTGGCGGCGTAACTAATACCTCAGCTAATCTGAAAGAGGCACCCACTCCTACATAGCCTCCTGGCCCGTACTTATTGGGATCCCACTTAAGAGCCACTACTGCTCGAGAGGAACCGAAATGTTTTGGGTTCCCAACCGTACTCACCTACCAACCAAGCCAAGTATCGGTGGATATAATTATAACCATACTATCCACAAATACATACAACATGTTTGTTATCAACATATCCTTTCAACAATCCTAAAGCAAAATTTGATTTATTCATGTCTTGCACAAATCTTAAAGTAAATCCAATTTTTTTTTTAAAACTAATTTTGTATCAAGATATCAATCCTAAATGCTCTAATAAATCATGGATTCAAAAAGCAACTAAAATATATTTATATAAATATAAGCCAACTATCTTCTGTACAGACCAAATTAAAGAGTTGGTTCGAAATCATCATGGATTTGCTTCCTTCCAGTATCCTAACTAGTAATTACATATTTTTTTCCTGCACAAACAGAACAGGTTAATCCTAATCTGTACAAAGCTAAGATGTTCTTTTCTTCTGCTACTACTTAACAATCAGCTTCATCAATATATAGTTATATACCAACCTTGCTGTCACGTTCTCCTGCCATTTACACCACAATCATTCTCCTGTTCTAATTACAATCTTCACATTTATTTGCACCATCCTCAGATTATCTCCTGAGAGCCTAAGAGAGATGGAAAGATCCTTGTCCTTCAGTTATAGCATATAGTAACCTTTCCCTCGTTATTTCCTGCATTCATCATGAAATAATTGTGAAAAATTCAATCATGTTATAGATGAGTCTGGCTGATGATTATAATTGCAGCTCGAATTTCGCTCAATTGTAGTTTGATTTGTTATAGACTCGGATCGATTCGAGGACGGCTTACTCGAAGATGCAACTTGAAATTGACTTGATCAACATGTATGGATTCACACATTTATGCACATAGACATGGACATACATATATGCATAATAAGCATGCATGAACATGATAGAAAGAATTAAGGATTTAGGGATGGGTATGAGTTCATGTAATTTTATATATTTTTGTTGATGTATATATACATGATGGAAAGAACTTAAAGGAAAATAATTTTAGAACTCAAAATTTCAAAGGATCAATAATGAAGTGAGACATAGCTTCGTTTGGGACGGCTTTTTTATTGCTTTTTAAAACAGATTTTTAGTTTAAAAATTAAAATTTTTATATTAGAAGGCTGATTTAAGAAACAGTAAGAAAACAGTCCCAAACGAATCCTTAGATCACCTCTACTACTTGAGTCAAGTTATCATTACAATGTTACCATTTAAGGAGTACTTAATGCTACAAAATCGAAATGCCCGGCACCCTTACGAGCATGGCAAACTGTCATTGGCTCGTGCACTGGATGAGATCCATGATATGATGCACGGACACGGCGACACGGACACGACACGGGACACGATTTTTTTTGAAAATATAGGACACGGGTACGTCACCGACACGGCATTACATTTTTTTATGTAGTGTATAGATATTAATGTAACATCATATTAAAAATAACAAATAATAATAAATGAATGGCAAGATAATTTGTCTAGCTTATAATGTAAAATATTTAGTACAAAATGTCAAGTACAACCACAAAAATATAAGCAAATAACCACTTACTACAACATCATGCATTCAAGCTTCAACTACTAACTTTAGAGGTTTGTTTTTGGCCTTCAATATCATTATCATTGAATATCATTGCTTCCAACTCTGATTCATTAAGAGAAAGATTTACAATAGTTCATTGATATCATATAATCAAAGTTGGTTCTTCTTTGCA
Organism: Dendrobium huoshanense; assembly: GCA_016618105.1. Classification (NCBI taxonomy): domain Eukaryota; kingdom Viridiplantae; phylum Streptophyta; class Magnoliopsida; order Asparagales; family Orchidaceae; genus Dendrobium; species Dendrobium huoshanense. The sequence goes on from CM028347.1 coordinate 17,435,648, forward strand.
TATGTTTAATTCTCTAATTTGCTATCTCTCTCCCATAAAATTTCATTATCCTCTAATCTAAATCACAAAAAATATATCTATTTACTTATATACTTCTCTACTTATCTAGTCCTCTCTCATAATAGTTCATTGGATATCATATATTTATAATTAAAATAATTTTATCATAAAAAATTAAAACACGCGTGTCTCAGCCGTGTCCGACACGTGTCTCAGCCGTGTCCGAAACGTGTCACAGCCGTGTCTGGTTAAATTTAAACATTATTTTAATTGGACACGTGTTTGCCATGTCCGACACATGGCAAACACGATAAAGATCCATTATCATTGAATATCATTGCTTCCAACTCTGATTCATCAAGAGAAAGATTTACAATAGTTCATTGATATCATATAATCAAAGTTGGTTCTTCTTTGCATATGTTTAATTCCGTGTCGTTCATTGGATATCATATATTTATAATTAAAATAATTTTATCATAAAAAATTAAAACACGCGTGTCCAGCCGTGTCCGAAACGTGTCACAGCCGTGTCTGGTTAAATTTAAACATTATTTTAATTGGACACGTGTTTGCCATGTCCGACACATGTCCCAGCCGTGTCGGGCACATGTCCGTGTCCGACATGTGTCCGACACTGCATTCTCTCTTCAAGAGGTGTGTTGGTGATCCATCCAATTCCCAATACCAATGTGTGAACCAATCACACTACGCCGCGTATTAGTACTTGTCGATTCATTACCAAGATAATCAAAGAAAATAAAATCACAGTTGCAGGTTTAGAGAAGATCACCTTTGAAGAGTAAGGCGGGAGCTTCAAATAGTTAGCACATGTCATTACACTTGGCAAATCCATGTCAACTTCATAGCTACAAAGCTGTTTAGGAACGTTATGAGAATGCCAAGGTTATAAATCCGTATGAAATAAAAGTCTTCTAAATTCGAAATAGCATAAAGAATATAAACCTTGCGAACAATTGTCAGCTTAGGGTTCAAGGCTGCCAAACCGCCTGGAGGCAGCCGAGGAGCTCCTGTGACGAACTGCAAAAAAGCTCTTCGTTCATTGCATTCAAATTCTTGAATTGTTTCTAGCAACTGCAAAATGGAAAACATTAAGAATTCAAGTCTATCAACAAAAAAGATACAAATTTTGTAAAGCTTAAATACGGTTAAAACGTATACAGACATTAATGACAGGTGGGCTACTAGCTGTGTAACCATGATCGAATTTAACGTGGTCCAGCAACTCGGAGAACTGTAAGATAGAAAGGGAGCAATTATACCCAGGAATCATTTTATCAGCTTGTATTTTTAGTGAAGAAATAAAACTAAGAAAAAAATGTTTCAGCAATTAATTTATGGTAGAAGGAAAAACTTACAGTCCATGTCTCTTGCTCCCCACAAAGCACTCGCTCAAGCTCGTCCTCAGTAAATATTTGGAGAGATTTCAATGGAAATACCTAGGGCAAGAAGAAATGTAGTCAATGGGAAAAAAACAGAAAAACCAATTCTACATGTCAAGAACTATGAATTAACTAAGTTTTCCTAAATAGAATGAGCTGCGCCAAAACATGGAAGAAACAAACAACAAGAAACAAACAACAAAACACTAGTAACAACGAAAAACGGTGTCATGATATGGAAAAATTATTTTGTGTCTGTGCTGAATTCAGACTCCAATGAAAATGAGCCACGTCCGGTACCGAGCTTGGTACCGAGCCTCGGTACCGCTCGGCACCTAAGCGTAAACAGGACGGTTCTCCCGTCCGGTGTCCGCATAGAATAATTATTCTCCATGATATGAAGCATTATATTTTGAATTCTGACTGAACCATAAGATGTTTGTATGAGATTCCAGTACAAGAAATCAAGACAATTGGTCTATGTGCTCATATGGTGAGAAGCTAATTAAACCATAGAGGCAAAAACATTATAAAAAATAAAAAAAAATAGTATTCAGCGGATTATAGAATTGGTGCCAGCAGATAACTTGTCTAATGAGTGAATTCAATTCTTCAATCTCAATCATAGAATTGGTGCCAGCAGATAACTTGTTCTAAGGGAGTTTTCAGCGGATATAAAATAGCAATTATTTCTGTCTACAAAATCAAGATCTTGAATCTCTTATTTCTTCTATATTTCTCGTAGGGTCATTTACATGCTTCATAAGATGTTAAGCTGGAAAATCGCTTTAGTGACATTTTTTTTAGCTCTTGCAATGTCAATTATTGTTAGAGTATTAACTTTAAAAAATGTCCTGCAGAAAGTCTGTCCACAAAGAGTTCACTGTTTTCAATCTCAATTAAAGGAGAAATTTTTCTAGAATTACTGTTTTTCATGATTTTATAAATTCTATGGTTCTATTTGCTAATCTTCAAGCAATTCAAAATTGAACAAGACACCTTTTGACCCAATTCTTGTACCACCATACTTTTCAATGAAAAATGGTGCAACATAGCGCAAAGTTTCCCGTGGAACCAGATAGCACAACAAACGGCGCGGCGCGCACCATATTAAATATGGTGCACAATATTAAATATTTGTAAATAAAAGTATATATTAATTTGTGTTTAATCTTATCCGTACCTTGGCATCTTGATCCCACGGCTAGGATGGGAATCCATGGGAGGCCACCTGGATCACGCCGAACTCCATATTTAGTTGGCCGATTTATGAAGGATTAAATTAGAGCAATTATACATGATTTTGTAATTATTTGTTTCTTTATTAAGATATCTTGTATAGATATATAAATAGGGACAAGTTAGTGCAATAAAATTAAGTTTTTCCCTTATCAAAGCCTTTATTGCCATTGCCGAAATTTTGAGTTTTTTTGTACTGCCGCGCCTTCATTGTCGGCCTTCCCTTATTGTTATCATATTTATAACCAACGCAGCTTTCATTATAGCCCTGCTTGATATAGCCTTCATCGCTATCATTTGCCGCCGCAATGTCTGAAGCAAATTCCTCCCAAAGGTTTGACCAAATGGATGATTCTATGATGCACCAAGGAAGAGGAGAACTCCAAAATATGCAACTTCATATTGCTTAAATAGGAAGAATTTTTTGAAGTGGTCTTAATTTATGAAGACCTACTTGAAAGGGAAAGAAAAGTTGAATCACCTCCTTAGGGTAGGACCAAAAGGAGATCATAATTTTTTGGGCATGGAATGAAGCAGACTCCATCCATGATTGTCATGATTGTGGAATTTCATGACTCCAGAAATTGGTGATACTTTTATGTTCCTATCTATTGCAAATGATATATGGGATACCGCCAGGAAAACCTTCTCAAAGGCTCGGGATGCTGCCCAGATCTTTGAAATTAAGGTCGAGGTGGGAAGCACAAAACAAGGAAAAAAACTATAATGGAATATGCCACTCTCCTTCAAAACTCATGGCAAGAACTTGATCGCTACAGATGCATAGAGACCAAGTGTCCAAAAGATGCTAATATCATGAAAAATTTTATTGAGAAAGATAGAATGTATGACTTTTTGCAGGATTAAATGCGGATTTTGATCATGTTAGAATTCAAATCCTTTGAGAAGAGGAGACGCTTTCATTAAACGAGACCATTTCTCTCATTCATGTTGAGGAAAGCCAACAAGAGGTAATGCTATATTTAAAGGTAGTTGAAGGTTCAGCAATTGTGTCAACCAAAGAGGCGCCATAGAATGAAAAAAGGTAAGGATTCCTTAAAACCTAAAGACAAAGACTCCCTTTGATGCAATTATTGCAAGAAATCAAAACACACAAAAGAGGCATATTGGAAGATACCCCCAAGTGAAAAGTGGAATCAAAGAAGTGGACAAAAGGGCACATCACAAGCCAACACTACAACAAATCAGCCTAACTTAGAAACGCATTACAGCCTCAGAGATCTCAATAAAGAAGATATTGATAAACTAAAAAAACTTATAGTATCTCTTAAAAAATCACCTGCATCTTCTTCTATTGCGCTTTCAAGTATGTTTTCTATATCCATTGGATTAAGTGTCTCTAAAAATCATTTAGAAGGATTATGAATCATTGACTCAGGAGCCACAAATCTAACTAAGTCAACACTAGCCTGAGCTTGAGAAATTGCTTGTTTACACAGCTGATGAACGGATTCATCATTCATGATGAAACCATCTTCCCACAATACCATCATCATGCCTATCATAAGAATATGGATCCAAAGCTACATCAGTATAAATCAAAATGTCAGGATATTTGTCTTTTAGTATATGTATTGCTCTAGACCATTGTCGTTGAATGCTTCATCTAATGTTGGAGACTTCAATGCATTAGGGATCTTTCGAAAAAGAACGAAGCTCTTAACGCCAACATATTTGGACTTGTAGGCCTACATTAAGTGGTATATAGTCAACAAGATGTATTAGATTGGTGTGGGTTTTTTGTGTTGGTTTTGAGGATTCGGGGTTAATCATTTGTTTGTGTAGAACCCTTTGTAGTTGTCTATTTATTGTTTTTTCTAACAAGCCAATCGAAATGTTTGAGCCCCTCTGAAGTCTAGAGTTGCATTAAATTAGTTGTCGTTGGCATAAAAGTGCAAAACTTGGGCCGGATGTGTTAGCCTTTATTTAAGAATTTGTCTCTTTTTAAATCCAATTTGGCCTTGAACTTAAGTAAATGTGGGTTACCAAGTAGATTAATTCAATTTGTAGGCTACATTTTCCTTTCATGCTTATTTTGTACGAGATTTTTTTTATATATTAAATTAGATATATATGATTTTTTTTTTGTTATTTTTATTCATTTTTTTAATTTAATTAAGTGGATGTCATCTGTCGTTCAAAATTTCAACAACCTCCCGCCGTCCCACCTCTTGTGCAGGAGGTGTCGGGTAGGCACTTGCCTTTCAATCTTCTCATCCGGATCAAAGATACGACGGCGCGAAGTCTTCGTATACTTAATTTCTCCTGGCCGGATCAAAGATCAACGGTGCAGATTAATTCTTCTCCCAGCCAGATAAAAGATACAATGGCAAGTCTTCAATACCTGATATTTAAAGCAAGAAAGAAAAGAAATTTATAAGCTTTTATTTTAGTGCTGAAAGAGTGATGCTGACGGTGATGAATCGATTGAGTTGGGCCATAGGAGATTTGGTCGGGAAGTTGGGACAGACTCAGGAGTGCGGGCTGGGTGATCACACTGCCTGGGGACTTCTATCATGTGGTACCGAGAGGACGAGAGAGGAAATTCAAGCTGCATATTCAGCCAACTGGGAGTTTCAACCCAAGGAATCAAGTGAAGGAAGATTTGCTCGGATGACAAAGTCGACTGGGGTCCTGCATGCATGAGAAGGCGACAGATTGAGTCGATATGCCGGCATCAAAGTTGGGTATGCGGGCTAAAGACGGGACAACAGGGTCGGTTGGCTCGAGCCAGTCGTGTGTCTTCCTGCGTGCGACACAGGGAGATCAAGTGGGAGAGGGAGCGCGACACAATGGAATCGAGAGAGGATGGATTGGGTGAGGCTTCTCACATGCAGCTGAGGGAAACGAGCAGGAATGAGCTTGCGTGAGTCTCGAACAAAAATGACGGAGGGAGTATTGTGCCTGTAGAGCATTTTGGTGGAGTTTTGAGGAAACGAAAGGGAGTGTCATTTGTGTCGTGTGCATCGAGATTTGTGACTGATCAAAGAGATTTTTAAACAATATGGGAACATCGATTAAGAACATGCAATACAACTCCATTATCTTCTAGTTCTTCACAAGATGCCTTTTGTTTTGTACTCATTGTCTCTATTTAGGTTTATCCTGATATAAAGAAGCAGTAGATATGTCCTAATACAATTTTTTTTAGAAGACCCTTAATTTGAACATATTCACAACTTTAATCAGTGTATCCATTCTATGCAATTATATCATTGGATTCTTTTAACGCAATTAGAAAATGTAAGACAATTCCATTATGTCTTCCACTTATTCAAAAGATGCCCCTTTTTTTTAAACGAGGGATGTGTCGCACATTGTTTGTCATTTAGGTCCACCCTGATGTGAAAATACAACAAGATTGCTTGAGACAATTTTTTTCAAAAAAAAAATCTAGTTTTTTATTTATGTATTCACAAATTTTAACAGTGTATTTATTTAGTTGCAATTCTATCGCTAGATTTTTTTAGTTAGTCTAGCAAAGAGATAGGAGAAGTAAGGATTTAATTCAAGTGAAGTGCATTAACAGTGAAAATCAAAAAGTATTTTTATTATAAGAGGATATTTAACAAAAGTAGATGAGATATTTTGATAAGCTTTTCAATAAAGATTATGAGAATACGATTGACTTTAGTGACCTTAGCACCCTAAATGAAAATAGAGATTTTTTTTATCAGTGTATTAATAAAACTAACGTTAGAGAGGATTTAAAGAAAATGAAGTGTGGAAAATTGGAGATGATGATATTCCAATAGAGGAGTGAAAATGCTTAGGAGATTAAGGAAATTCTTAATTTACTAAACTTTTTAATATTATTTTGCATAGTCAAAAGATGTCAGTGAGTGGAGAATAAGTGTGTTGATTCCTATTTTTAAGAAAAAAGGTTATGCACAAGATTGTGTGAATTATAGAAGAATTAAGTTAATGTGTCATACTTTAAAACTATGGGAGAGAGTTATGGAGCATAGGTTACAACGTGTTACTTATGTTTCTCAAAATCAATTTGGATTCATGCCGGGTAGCTCTACTAAGGAAGTGATATATTTATTGAGAGGTTTGATGGAGAAGTATGGAGAGAATAAGGAGGATCTACATATGATATTTATTGATTTAGAAAAAGCATATGATAAAGTTCCAAGACAAGTGCTATGGAGAGTTCTGGAAAAGGGGTTGATAATGCTTATATTCAAGTCATTAAGGATATGTATGCAGGTGTTATTACTTGTGTTCAAACACAAGGTGGTTCAACTCAGTATTTTCCTATTTTAGTTGGATTACATCAAGGATCAGTCTTAAGCCCTTATGTTTTTGCATTAGTCATGGATGTTCTCACTAGACATTTGCAAGAGGTTATACCCTTGAAATTTGCTTGCTAATGATATTCTTCTTGTTGATAAGACTAGAGAGGGGGTTGAAGGTAAACATGAAGCATAGAGGTCAATCATAGAGTCTAAAGGTTTTCATTTGAATAGACCTAAAATTGAATTAGTGACTTTGGGCAATCAAGTCATTAATAGGAGTACACATTTAGATATCTTGGGTCTATTGCTTATAGTGATAATGAAATAGATGGGAATATTATTAGTAGAATTCAAGTTGAATGGTTGAAGTGGAGGAATGCATCAGGCTTGTTGTGTGATAGAAAGTCCCCCTCAAACTTAAGAGAAAATTCTATAAGATTGTGGTGAGACCTGCAATGCTTTATGGTGCAAAATGTTGGATATTAAAAGAGAAGCATAATATACCTGGATGAGTGGCTTTACTCTTAGAGATAGGATATGAAATGAGTATATACATGAAAATGTTGGAGTAGCTCCAATGGAAGATAAGATTAGAGAGAGCCGCCTTATATGGTTTGGTCACATAAAACGGTGGCTTTCCAATGACCTGGTTAGAAGAGTAGATGTGCTAGATTTGACTAATGTTAAGAAAGGTAAAGATAGACCTAAAAAGACTTGGTTAGAAAATATTAGAAATGACCTTTTTTATTAGATTTAAATGAGAATCTGGCTTTTAATAGGACACAATGGATAAAAAAGATTATGTAGCCGACCCCACATAATGGGATAAAAGCTTGATGTTGTTGTTTTGTTGCAGAGATGAGGACCCTCAGGTGTATGAGAGCTTTACTCTTAGAGACAATGCGAAATGAGCATATACGTGAAAAGGTTGGAGTAGCTCTAGTGTCAGATTAGATTAGAGAGTCACCTTAGATGGTTTGGTCACAACACGTCAGCCTTCTGATGACCCAGTTAGGCGAGTAAATGTATTAGATTTGACCTATGTTAAGAGAGGTAGAGGTAGACTTAAAAGACTTGGTTAGAAGTTAGAAAATATTAGAAATGACCTTTTTTTATTAGATTTAAATGAGAATTTGACTCTTAACAGGATAAAATAGAGAAAAAGGATTCATGTAGCCAACCCTACATGGCGGGATAAAGGCTTGATGATGTCGTCTTTAGACCTAGTGAGGGGATTGTGACTTTGGGCGATCAAGTCCTTAATAAGAGTACATGTTTTAGATATCTTGGATCTATTGTCAAAGTGATGGTGAAATAGATGGGGATATTATTAGCAGAATTCAAGTTGGATGGTTGAAGTGGAGGAATGCATCGGGCTTGTTATGTGATAGAAATGTACCCCTCAAACTTAAGGGAAAATTCTATAAGATGGTAGTGAGGCCTGCAATGCTTTATGGTGCCGAATGTTGGCCATTAAAAGAGAAGCATAATACTAAGTTAAGTGTGGCAGAGATGAGGATGCTCAGGTGGATGAGTGGTTTTATCCTTAGAGATAGGATACGAAATGAGCATATATGTGAAAAGGTTGGAGTAGCTCCATTAGAAGATAAGATTAGAGAGAGTCGTCTTAGATGGTTTGGTCACATAAAAAGGCGGCCTTCCGATGACCCGGTTATGAGAGTAGAGGTATTAGATTTGACTTGTGTTAAGAAAGGTAGCCTAAAAAGACTTGGTTAGAAAATATTAGGAATGACCTTTCTTTATTAGATTTAAACGAGAATTTGACTTTTAATAGGACACAATGGAGAAAAAGGGCTCATGCAGCCGACCCCACGTAGTGGGATAAAGGCTTGATGTTGTTGTTGTTGTTGTAATTGGTTTCCTTATTTCTTTCTTAATTCCTCGAAATTTCAAACGCACTCGCTATTTTTTTTTTTTTTCAAGAACCCACAAAAACACAATATCCTTCAAATTCATCACTTTGACACTATGCATCAATTAAGATGAAATTCAACATGGACACTCATATTTCTACAGCATAATTGTAAGGTATCATACCCATCACAATATCACATTTTTTATTTTACTCACATTTAACAACATACATAAACTCTTTCAATTGTCATTATCATACTTAAACAAAATTTCACAAACTTATCAATGGGAACAGGACAGTTTCGTTCCTTTTTTTCCTACTAGTAAAGCATGCACCTAATAGAATCAAAGCCAATACACCATGCTGGACGTATGGAGGTAGACCTTGGTTATAGAAATTGGATGTATGGAGATAGGCCTTTGTTGTAAAAACGAAATCACGAAAGTGAGATTGCAATCTTTTGAAAATTTTGTATTTCACGAAATTATTCAAACTTGGAATTCTCAAGTTAAATAATTTAATTCTAAAATTATTCTACCAGGGTCGTTCGCACAATTTTTTTGGCTTCACCTAACTCTGACAAATTGCTTCTAACCTAAAGTTCACAAAATTGCTTATGAATTTTCAGCACTTCTTTCCTCATTTTTCTCATTTCTATCATACCTTTCACCCTATTCTCTTCTAGCTAGACATCATATATTCATATATTTTTCTACTAATACCATCATTATTAAAATTCTGTATTTTGTGAAATTAGCAATCCAACCTAAGAATAACAAGATGTTTTCTTCTTCTTTTACTGTTCCTTTTCTACCGTTAAATTCAACGCAACTGCAAAGGACAGTACTCTTGTTCCAGCAACTAAGTATGCACTCTTCCCAAAACCAGTATATAACATGAAAGTGGCAACAATCCACGAATTTACCCTGGTCATAAAAGCTTGGTGTGTACAAAGATACGACTGGTTTCAAAGGCATATAACATGCAAGTGGCCACAACTATATGTTGAAATAACTTGGTTTTTGAGACCTTGAATTTCCTGACCATGGAAGAATATGTACAAGTACTAAAACTCGAAACAAACAATTGAAAATCTAATAGAACAAAAATAAAGGTAAACAGGATAGCCATTGCTAACATTAGAAATATTAACTTAGAAAAATCTCATATTTTTGTTTAGTGGGCTACACGATTATTCTATTGAATCTCTGAACATTGTATTCAATCCTCAACTATAAATAGGGCATTCTCTAGTAAGAAGTCACTAAAATATTTTTCTCCTCAACAAAGCGAGGTTAGTCACTCGCACTCAGCCTTGTTGTAGCTCGTTGTTGCGTGTTTGTGCATCCCCACCCCTCACACACCTCTTGATCCAATGATAACACAATTTGCACCCTATCCAACACCTGTACCCAATCCAGCTCAAAGATGACCATCTTCCATGCACTACTTCACCCTTTCCTTTGCCTATAGTTGATGTTCAATGATGGCTTCTTCTACTACTCTCCTGGATGAATCCTTCATTCACTATTCATAACTCTTTCAAATTAAACGATGTAAAATATCTCCTATGGTGAAGGGTTTTTTATTTCCTTGCAAAATTTTATTACAAAAATGGTCATCTCAATTCTCCCCTCTCACACAAGTCAACAATACAAAACACATCAAATGAAAAAAGTTTTGACGATAATATCCTCTCCTATTTCAAACCCTTGATTGTCTCTACAATCATATTTCAAGAGACCGCCTAGGCAATGTGGGATTTTTTTTCGCTCCGCCTAATTCTAAGAAAGAAATGTATTCAAGGTATATACTTCTTATTCTAACATGTTTTCCCTCTCTAATTTTGCAATAATTGCTTTCAGCCCTGCCTTGGATTTTAGATTCTAGTGTTGTTTCATATATGATAGGTAATCAATAATTATTCCCTTACCTTAACATATTTTCTCTAACTATTGTAATTGTTAATGATGGTCTACCTCTCATTTTATCTTTTCCCAAATTTCATAATCCAACTAAAACTCGCAACTGCTATGTATCCATATCACTATGGTTTTCAAAATGTACAATGAACATGATCGATACAAGTGTTCAAATTGATGGAGTAGCATAGTCGCTTGGGACATCCTCCACCACAAAGCCTTCAGGAGTATCTTGCAATGTCTTCGTTTCTATCCAAAGTTGAATGTAATGCCCATGAGTTAGATAAAAATCATTGGGTGTCTTTTCCACAATCCATGTCAAGTCCTAGTAGCGTCGCATTCTACTAGTGAATTCATTCTAATATTTACGATCTAGTACTTGCATAGAGTTTTAGTTTTTTTGTTATCTTTATTAATAAACATTCTTGAGTAACATTTGTTTATTTCTTAAAGTGCAGGTCCTTCACACTTTTTATCAAGAAAAAAAACTTTCAACAATAATTAAAATTTTTCTTATTAAAAATGTTCTAGAAATATGTACAATCTCAATTTAGCTCATTTTGCAATAACAATGAAAACATTCATCAAACTTCATACTATGACATGTCTTAACAAAATGGAGTGTTGTTGAATACAAGCTTCATCATCTATTCCACCATTCCACCAAACCTTGATGATCCATATGAATGATTCTCATCAATTATAGGAAAATATTTAATTTCATGCTACTTTATTAATCTTATACACCTATTGTTCTACATGATGTCACCCCCTTCTCAATCCTCCATTAAGAGCAGTCCCCTTCTCTTATTGCAACTAAAATTTGTTCTTCTATCTACTAATTAGGTTATTGATGCTATGGCATGACTAGCATTTGCCCGCATGTCAACATTTATAAGTACTCTCCCTACTTACCTCTATCTTCTTCCTCTAAGTCATCTTCTCCCCCATGCTCCTCTTCCTCCAACATCCAAATGCATCAATACCTTTGTCTAAATCTCCATAGAATTACACAAGATATCTCCGTCTATCTTTCACAACAATAACCCCATCAACATTATCCAATCTACCTAATCTTTGCCTCTTGGAGGGTTATTCAGTCTACATGTACCCATTGCTCTTAAGAAAGATTAATTGTAGTGCATTGATCATCTTAGTCATTATTATATATCTTTTGCTCATCCCTCTAGATTGTCATTTTGCCTAATGTTTGACAGCAGTTTCTACTTGCAGGACATATCAAGATTAACTATAGGATCTCAAGTGGAAACAATACTTAAATGAATGCCTTCTTAAATTGACATATATTTACATTTGGTTTGGTTACCCCCTCCTTTTGGCATTAAACTAATTTTATATCAATGGGTTTACACCATTAAATTTCATCATGATGAAACCAAAAATAGATATAAAGCTAGCACTGTTGCCAAAAATTTTTACTCAAATCTGTGAGATCAGCTCCCCAATTATCAGGCTGAAGAACTATATCAAATTCTTTTGTAGTCTCCATCCATCAATATTGGCGAAGGTTGTATATGGATGTGGACAATACCTAACCTCTAAGGCAATCTCATTGAAATCAATATATGGAGTAAAAATTAGGGTATGTTTTTAGGGAAACCCAAAGTATATATGCTCAACAAGGTTATACATAGGCTAAAGAAAATCCCCTGGGCATGATTCAATAAATTTTGCATAATTCTTGTTGGGGCATGGGCATTCCAGAAGTTTTCTGTGAATAAAATTTGCCTCTAGCAAAGATGTTTTCATGCATTAAAAAAATATGGCACTGACCTTCTTGACAAAATTAGACTTTTAGGTTGCAGTCCTGCTGACAATCCCATTAACACTCAAGGATGATGCCAATGAAAAAGAAATTTTCAAGGATGCCTCTTATCATAAGAGATTAGTTGATCAATTTATATATCTTATGATCCCCAAATAAGATATCTACTTTATTGTCGAGGTTGTGAGTCAACACATGAAAACTCAAGTACATCAAGGAGTCACCTGGGAAATGCCTACTATGCACTAAGAATGGGCACCTTAATGTGATAGCTTGTATGAGGTTGACTATGTTAGATAAATTGATGATAGAAATTTCACAAATGGGTACTAAACATTTGGTAAAGGTAACTTGGTCACATGAAAGAATAAAAAACAAACTATGATATCTAGATCAAGCGTTGAGGCAAAATACGAAGTTATGTCACACTCTATATGTGAAATGATGTAATTTAAGACTCTAAGAGAATTTGATTTCCAATTGCAAAATATATAGTTTTAAACAGTAAGAAACATATTAACTTCAATATTATTAGTAATCATGTATTCCATGAAAGAATAAGACAAATTGAGATTAACACTTCGTTCAAGATAATGTGCTATCAAAAGAATGTCATTACTCATGTTTCCAGCTCAGAATAGTTGACAGACGTAATTATCAAGGCTTTGGGTCCACTTCAATTTTTCAAACTATGTAGCAGGCTAGAGCTCATTGATATATATGCTCAAACTTTAAGGGAATGCTAGTGTTAGAATATTACCTAAGGAAAGTCTAGCATTTTTTTACTAATGGACTATTGATTATTTTATTGTACCACTTGGCATTGATGTCATTCCCCCTATTATAAATAGGGGTTTTATGGTAAAAAGGACCCAAAATATTCTTCTCCTTTAATAGCCTAAAAAGCATTTTTCTAACTAAAGCTCATATAAATAATGCAACAATACAACAATAATATCCGACAATTATATCATTATCATACAGATTAAATAAAAAAATAATTAAAATTCATTACTAGGATAACCTTTATATTACGATGATGCAAAATTGGGTAAAAAAAATACTAATTTGATATTTCAACAAACTAATCTTTGCTAGATGTGAACAAAGTGCATTATTTCTCTCGAGAGCACCGCATAACATGTAGACACTCATGGAACCTACCTCATTAAAGCCTGATCTGAAAGCCTGCACTTGTCTAGAAATACCATCTTTTATAGTTGCATCAACCACCAGTGAAACATACTCTTCCAAGTTATGAATATTTAACTGAAAAAAGATATTAATGTAAGAAGGAAAAAGTTTATAAAAAATAGGTATTATACAGATTAACTGTCACCATTTCAGAGTTCGTTGCAGAAGAAAGAACATAGTCTGAATATCCGGGAAGTGTAAAATCAAGACACAAATCCTCAATTGCTGTACTCCGGAAACATAAATCAGATGCATATTCAAAATTTTCACTAGAAGCTGATTCCAAAAATCGTTTCCTATATGAAAGAGCTTGGAATTCCAACAAGGTCCTTCCAAGCTCAGGATCAAATGACTGGATATCATAGATTCCGAGTTCCTGAGCAATTCAAATGAAAGTACATTTAAGCATAAAAATTATCCTGTTACACAATCACAGAAAATAACAATACCAGGCTAGAATAACAAAAAAAGCAAGCTAAAATATCATTTTGCATATGTTTGGGTAGGAAAACCTGGTCAAGTATAACTTTATAAAATGCGCTACAGAATTGAATATCCAGAATCCTCCCATCTCGAATAGCCTTTGCAACTAGCTGGCCAAGAAGGGTAAACTTCTTTATGACATCAGAAAACTGTCTGTCATCTGAGGCACAAGCTGCAGCAGCCCAAGGGCAAGGAAAGAGTCCAAAGGGAGCAACAACAAATGCTGATTCATCAGAACATTGGCTTGTTTGTGAAACGTTAAAAGAACTCTTATCCCCTCTCCACATGCCCATGCCAGCTTTCTGAAATTCATGACTGACCAATGTAAAGAACTCCATAGTAGGACCTAAGCCAGTGCCAACTTCTTCTTCATACTCCACTTCAATAACAGCCCTACTTTGAGTATGAGAAGCCATCATTTTTGCAGCAGATCCCAATATGTCACTTCGTGTAACTTTAATTTTTTTTCGGTAAGACCAAACAGAAGCTGAGCGTCGATCAATGACAGAACTTGAGCCAGAAATATTTGCTGGTTGTATTTGATTCAGCTGACCTTTACTGCCAAATGTTGTAAAGCGAAAGTACTTCCATCTAGCCTCAAAAGAAAAAAGGAAAGGGCATGCCATCATTAATTGGCCACACCATGCTGGCATGCAACCAGTAGCTAATGTTAGAGGGTCTTGCAGTTGCTGTTCAAGTTTATCAGTCAATTTACTGCTAATAAATTCAGCCTGTGGAATTGAAGGGACAACAACCTTAAGATCATCAAGATTTTCTATTCTCCCTTCAGCAAGTGATGTGCACCTTTCATAAGACAACAAATAAGATGAAAAACGATTCAAGCCTTCCAAGATTTTCATCATGAACAATAATTCATAAGTCGGATTTGACTTGTCCAGCTTACAAGGTAGCTCAGCAAGAAATATACTGGAAATGAATGAAAGCTTGTGCCATGGGTATCCAGCTTTTTCCTGGAAAATAAGCGATGGAGAATCGCAACAAGCTTCCTGCCAATGGGTTGTATTTTGTGAAGCTTTTCTATATGAAACTTTGTAAACTTCATTCCAGAATTTTGGACCAACAACCAAATCTGGTTCTGCATTTATTTGGAATTGCAGAATTGCTTGATAGAGAGTCAAGGACCGATCTACTTCTCTCCCTTCCATAGAAAATATCAATTTAGGGGTTGCATTCTTGTTACTTGGGAATGAACTTTCACTGCCTTTGGCATGCCCCTCACTAGAAGAATGCGGATCAGAGCTGCTCTCTGTAGGTAAAGCCACTTAATATGCAAATCAAGATAGGCTAGACTCGTTAAAGTAAAAAATCCTAAGAAGATCTGGTGCAAAATAAAGAACAATTCAGTCAAAACATAGGCATATTACCTGTCATCATTTCCCTAAGTTTCATGCTGGTGTCCTCCAGTGAAGCTTGTTGCTCTTGGTTAATAAGAACCTAAAATATGAATATTATCAGGTTGACAGGGAAAAGCATTTTTAGAATAATTTAGCCTGACTAACAGCATAAACATGAAATTTTTAGTTAAAATGAAAGAAGATCCTGGCTGTAGATATAAAGCTAAAGGCATTTAAGCTTTCCAAGAGTCTCACAAGTCATGCCCGTTAAAGGACAATTTTGAAATAATATTTCAATTACCCAATTAGGAATTATCCTTAATAAATAAAAGTTACAGCAAGGACACAGTAATTGCAAACGGTGGAAACTCAAATTTCTCCAGAATTCCAATTTTATAAAAATAATTTAAAGAATATAAACTTTTTTTTTTCTTTTTTTCTTTTTGAAAACTATAAAACACCTGTGCAAAGTGATGGTATGTGTTGCATATTGGGGCATGGTTCCTGGGGAACATTTACCTCTGGGCATCTAACACTTGAAACGGCAATAGAAGTTGTGGTTACATCCTTTCCTTTCTGCTCTTGTAGCTGTGCCACTTGTGCTTGCACCAACTTTGGGCCACAGAAATCCTTCAATAGCAACAAATGATGAAGAAACCTCAATAGACACAACATCACTGTAATCAGATAAGTTCAACTCCCCATCTTCTCTCACAAATCGTACCCTTAAACAAGGATGCAGCGTAGAATGCCTGCTTGGGATATCAGAATAACTACTTCTAGATTTAAAAAACTGGCTCACAATCACTGGAAAATTATCAAAAGATGTCAATGCATCCAGCAACTTTCGTACTAATAAGGTCAAAAGCATATCCTCCCAATTTTGGCAAGCTTTAAACAAAGATATGCCAGTAAATATTTGAAGCCTCTTCAGTATGGCAAGCCAGTGACTTGTTGACATGCAATCAGAATAAGATTTGTTGAGATATCGACCATTAGACAAGTAATGCACTAAGGATCTTACGATCCCGCTCTCAACAAACTCAAAACTGGAGATAGCCTCACCCAAATTAATCTCGGCCATAACTTGACCTAACAATTGAGACAATTCTTCAGTTTTAGCACATCCATCATTGGAAGAAGATTGATCTACAGTTTCATTGAGTGTTGCGCACATGATCTTAAGCTTTTTTAAAACCTCACTTACGCCTATTTCACAGTTCACAGATTCACCTGTGAAATAGGTAGCTTTAATGTGCTTTGCTAAAGAGAAAACAGCATCTTTCCCAAGTCTGCAAGCCTTTCTCTCTGATGTAGGTGTATTTGGCGTATCAAACACATAGCACAAGCACCTCGGAACATCTCGCAGAGCTATTTGATTATCTTGCTGATCCAATCGTAGGCCCACAGACTCTAATCGGTTTTCATGCTCCAAAAGTACTTCAATAGCATAAACAACACCCTCCTTAATAAAAGAGCTTGAACACACACATGAAAACTTTTGCATGAGAAGCTCAACAATCTTGAGAGCAGAAACCAACACATGGCGATCCTTCCGTGCCATCAAACCAGCTAAGAAGCTGCCACATCAAAAAATATATATATAGAAGATAATGAGAATATAAATTCTTTATTTCCTGCTGAGCACTAAAATCTCTTGTACAATGGCATGCTTTGTTTCTTAAAAAGGCATTCTAGCAAGAACATTCTAGGCACAGGGACTAGAATATGCACTAAGCAGCTTTTAAAACCTTGTTAAGAATTAGAAGTAATAAGGAGAATGACTTGCTGAGGTAGGCACTAGTTTAATTTCTCAAAAAGTTGTTGAACACCTAATGCTGCTTGCCAAATGCCATTGCCTCCAAGGATCTCTGTAAAATGGTTTGACATAGTTGAGAATACTGGAGGATTCAATGTCAGGGCCTCGCTAATTTATCTCAATGGTTTTAATTTAGTGCACCAACATAAAAAGAAAAATGCTGACCCCAAATAGTTGGGATAAGGCTAATGGTGATGATGACTAAAAAAGAATATAAGAGCATTTGGAAGATTTACAAACATCCCTCTTGTAAACCATATTTCACTTTTCATATTATTTTGGCATCTTAATTTCTCAAAGTACCCAAAACTGCCTACCAAATGCCCAGGCCACCAAGGGATGGTTTGGCACATTACAAAAGAAGACGGGAGTAAGTGTTGGGACGACCACTAATTGAATTGAAGGGATTTTCACATAGTGCTCCAATTAAATTAAAACATACGTAAAGAAGCATTATATCATTACATATAATAACTCAAGAACATCATTTGAAGATTAACAACCATCCTTCTTGTTGTTCATATTCACTTTCATCTGCAGTGGCTAAAGACCATCCACAAGTGGTTGCTTTATTAATGCAATCAAGATCAAGCAATCTTTTTGTTAGATTAATACAAGTTAATCAAATATTTTTTACATGCAGACATCCATACACAAACAAAAACACAGGCAACCATAACCACTGACAAAAATACACAGGCTCACATGCGCATACATCAAGGAAGAGAGAAACACAGAGATGCATAAATGAATAAATAGACACATACATACACATAGGGGTGTAAACGAGTCGAGTTTAGGCCTTATCGAGCTCGGCTCGTTAGTCGAAAAGCGAGCTCGAACTCGAGCTCGAGCTCATCCCTCTATAAACGAGCTCGAGCCGGCTCGCGAGCCGGCTCGATTCAATTTGGCATTTTCCCGCCCGTCCATTTTCATTTCTCCCGCCCGGCTTTTTTTTTCCCGCCCGTCCACTTTCCATGTGAGCAGCTGTCACGTGAACTCTTATCAAGCATCATAGCAATTCATTAATGAGCAACAGATTAATATATATTATAATATATATTATATATTATTTTAATAAAATCTACTGTACTAGCTTCCCAACATATATTATAATACATTTTAATATATTATTTTAAATAACATATGTAATCATTAACATATATTTTAATATATTATAATACATATTATATATTATTTTACTTAATAAATAATTAACGAGCGGCTCGCGAGCTCACGAGCCGAACAGGCTCTAGCTCGAACTCGAGCTCGTTAACCATTCGAGCTCGATTATAGGCTCGAGCTCGAAGCTCGATAAGCTCGGCTCGCGAGCTCGTTAACGAGTCGAGTTCGAGCCGGCTCGGCTCACTTACACCCCTACATACACATATCCATGCATGTGAGCATGCCCATAAATACATACATATACCAATATATATGGACATAATACACACCAGCATACATGTAAGTATGTATAAACACACATACAAGATGGTGCTTATTGTATCAAATTCATTTTTCCATTGATTTGATATTTATGATCTGTAAAAAAAAATCTCAAAATGTAACTAAACGATAGTTATCTTAAAAATATATCATTAAATATAGATAGATACCAAAACTTTCAAGATTTCACTATCATTTGGTTGTCAACCATGGTGTTCAATGTTTTCTTCAGTGGAGGTCCGGATAGCATGATAGAGAAGTTTTATTTTGTATACCACAGCTGCCAAAATAGTGAAGAAAAAAAAAACAATTATTTTTAACTTCCAACTTTTTATTTGGCGTAAGATCCAGGTTTTCCCATTATTTAAAATTTCTTGAAAAATAGGTCGTTCTTACACCATTATTTGCCCAAAATTCCTTTATTTTTTTCGAAAGATGCCTAGTCAAACCATGATAAATGTAAGAAGATCATTTCATGGTATTCAAATGTTATAAATCAAAATTATGATCGTATTTTGGTTATGATCACCGAAAATTTGGTAGATTACCATCCTTTCAAAAGGATAACATTCATCTCCTCAAACTTCATACTCCCCATCAGATTCAATTTACGCTGGGCATTGCACAAATTAAGTTCTCTTCATAGGCATCCAGTACAGAAGAACGTGTCAGACAAGTAGCATCCCAATTGTCAAATAGCCCTTATTTATCCACCACTCAATTATTTTTAAAGCAAATGCCTAGTCCCAATTGTTCCGTCACTAAATTGAACAATTAATAAATAATGCAGCTCAAGCAACCTGTGCATCATTGGAAATAGTAAATGAGAAATAATTACATGCACAAAAAGCTAAGTGTTTATCATTAATGTTCAATGACAGACTATGTCAGTAAGAAGGATATTTAAATAAAAAAGCAAGCCTCCCTTCGGAAAATGATTTTGAAGGTTTGACTAAAATGGTGCCAGTAGGGCCTGGACCAAACGGGCCTCAATTCAGTTTCATAAGCCTTTTGGGTTTAATGGATACATACTAACTGATATACTTGGTGTCAGAAGCATCTGCTCTTTCTTTCACCCTCCCCTTGCTGACCTAGACATGCTCATGAGCGTAAAACCCCAAAAGACTAAACCCCCTGAGTATGTTTCAACTGACTCAGGTACCAATACCTATGTTGAATAGCAATTTCATGCCAAATCACATCTCCATGGTAACAGATACCGGGTAAAGCAAGCACTAACAGCACACTAGTCCTACTAAACACTAAGAGCATCAAATGATTTAATTCATTATATATCTTACCTTGAAATGTTTGAGTTCTTTACAAGGTCTTGAAGCATATCAACTGTGCTGAAATAAATGATATTGATCATCACAGAAAGGCAACCATAACACACACATAAATTGGCACCAGACTTAACGACCTGCAAAAACTTGATTTAGATTCAGCCCAAGGAAATGAAGGAAACACCATAAATAGCTTCCACCCATGCACCTCAATTAAGACAGGAAGAATATCAGCTGAGAACTGATGCAAGAGCATAGGTTTTTCCTCAAGAATCATTTCCTTGGCCATAACTAGCTGAATATTCTCATCATCCCGTGCTGCAGATGGCATCATATGATTTAGCAACTTTAAGACTTCATGAACCTGTAGCGCAAAAAATTACCACACAAGTTTAGCAAAATTTCATGACATTAAGAAGGATTCAACTAAACAAGTGAAAATGCTTCAATTCACAGAACGTCATTTGTCATGGTCCATAATGAGAAACAGAAATAGAATTAGAGTATTAGAAAATGCAATAGAAACAGCAAAATACGCTCACGCAATGAAGTGGCACCCTGATTTAAATCGCCAGACAGTAGTTGAACCCAAATTTAAACTGGACACAGTTCAGCAGTCCGTCCAAATTCAAAAAGAACTACATAGATTGATGCACTTTCAAAATCCAGATTTTAATAATCCAACAATAAAAGCTGAAAATAAACAAGAGTTGCAACATATCGACGTGGACAGAATATCTCAAGGTCTGTCCATGATGCCATCATATTAATGAGGCCTGTATGAACCATTGGAAATTGGGTACTGCATTCTGCATGTTGTATTGTTTGAGTTAAACAAGTTTAATTCTCGAGTTCACATTATAAATCACAAACGCAGGAAATACAACAGCAGAGATGCATTAATTAAAATATATTTCCATACCATCTTTGCAAAATAAATCTCCAGTCTGAAGTACACATCTATTATTTAAAAACGTGCAAACATGTCTTTCTAAAAACAATAAATATGGCTCTTAAATAGAAGGGTTTGGAAAACAAGCTCCTTTTCTGACCCCATAAAGATTTCCTTCATATAGTGAACAATTAAAGGCTTCGGCCAACTTTAAACCAAACCCCCCTCCACCCAACCCAACATACATGCTTAAAATCTGCAACCAATTTATTAGTGCTCTTGATCACGGAAGACAAAATAGGTAACCATCTTGCTCTAGCAATTGGAATCAAGCTCCCACTTATATGTTTGCCAGGACATTCACAGCATATTTCATTCACCATATTTTTATAGCGTGCCTTCAAAATAACCAATATGCTGCTGTTGTTCTTTTTATACAATTTCCACCTATCTAATTGAGATGAAGAAATTAACATGGGAATTACTTTCATCTTTGATACATAAATGTCAATCAAAAAATTGAAAAACTGGATTAGGGCAACAAGATTACAACATGCATTATTTTAGATATATTAAGGAACCAGAATTTCAGCAACAATCTCTACCAACGGCCTTCAGACTCCACATCCAATCTGGTCTAAATCATCCATATTCCTTCATATTCCACAAACCATGACAACCATACAAGTCAATTCAAGTACTCAACATCTTCTATTTGAGGAGGATTCCCCTCAATCTTGCCTTCCTTCCCAGCAAGAATTGCATGCAAATTTATTTGGTCACCAAAATTAAGAAAAAGTTTGACCTTTATGAATCAGTCTTCTACATTCATTGGGCCCTATTTAACAAAAGTTCTGATTTACCTAAATCTGAAAAAGGTTGCTGTTGGGTTCAAATTTTTGACAAATAAAATAGGTGAGAGTTGTTTGGATGAGTTTTGAATATTATCTACATCTTTTTATTTACTAGCAAAGTTTGAAATTTGATTATTGAGTATTGAGATGTTTTTTTTCATCATGAACTTAGACATAAGCCTTTAAACTAAACCATTCAATTGATTAAAAAAATATTCAAACAAAGCATTTAAGAATATTCCTACTCAGGATAAACAAATAAATATATATAAAAAATCTAAAATAAATAAGTAAACAATTAAATTATTCAATAGGCACTCAGCAATAAACAACAAGCTTATGTAAACTAGTAAACATAATCACGTCTATAATAAAAAAAAACATATACTCATTCTCAAATTTCTCATGATTTAAATTCTTGTTACACCTTTATTTTTTGTTCATAACACAAATTGCATCTCAAATAATGATGGCTTCTCACTCCTAAAATTTGCAGATAACATTATGCTTTCATATTGGATCCATTCTATTATTCCTCATATTTCTCATTAAAATCATTTCACTAGTTCTCGCCGTTTTGAAATATGCCCAAATTGAAAACTCATCGAAAATAATGAATAAAAAATGGAGAAGATCAAGATAAACAAAATAAATGAACAAAAAAGAAAGAAGGGAAGAAAAGAAATTGAGGAGATGGGCTACTAATTAGGGTTAGTGGTAGCCCAACAAAGAAGAAAGCAAATGAGTGAAGAAAAAGGCAAAATCAGTAACATTGTAGTGGAAATGACACAGACAAAGGCACAGCGGTGTTGGTGGCTCCTTGCATGGGTGGGATTCTCCCGCCCAATGTGTGTCCCCCTAGTAGTGTAGTGCATGTGCATGAGTTGATGATCAAAGTTCTATGTTTTTTTAATGATATAGTTTTATGCATAAATTATAATCGTAGGCAACTGGGCTTTGGGCTCATAAATTGAAGAAGTTCAACACCTCATAATTGAGAAAATTGATGCTTACACTTCACAATAAATGTCTTGGTGCTCACCTCACACAACAAAAGCGTGCGCCTTAATGACTCCACATGAGGCAAAAGTATCTAGACTAATCATGTGTGCCTCATATTAGTTAATTTTAAACAATGTTTACAAGTATTGAATTTTTTGAAAAACTGCTAAATTATACCACTTACAGCTTCCATGAACTTTAATTCATGTTCTATGAATCGATATAAGTTAAAACCAATAAGGTTGGTTTTGGATCCAATGTGTTACTAGCCTCCAATGACTTTTATGTTAAAATTTATACTATTGTAATTTTTCAACAAAACTATTCATCAAGATATTATTTATCGGTAGAAATCTCCAACGATAAAACAATGTTAATAAGAAATTTAAAATGATAGTATTTCTCCAAGTGAATTTTCTATTAGTACACCCAAAGGCAACACAATAATTGTCATTATGCTAAAAACAATAAAGCTTATAATCATGACAATATTGATGAAAATATCATTGTAGATAATGACAATTTAATCATGATACTTAAATCTTGCTAATGAGATATCACAAATCTTTAATCAAATTCAAATCATTTTTCCTAAACCTTAAATATCTTCTTTAATATTCACGACTTGTATGTGTCAATTCTTGTTATTACAAGTCATTAATACTAGAATGATGTGTTTTCAATACTAATTTAGGGTTTAGGTAATAAAGCTTTGTTTGATAATCTTTTTTTTAAGTTGTTTCTAAACTAGCCAAGCCACAACATTAACTTGCATGGAAAACACAAACCGAGAATACTTATCCCACAAGTAAGTGCAACTTCACCATAGCATCAAGATCAAGGAGAATGTACTTACTGAGCTACTCAATCATTTCTGAGTAAAAAAACTTACATTATCGTAAAGCAAAATAAACACAAAATTATCAAATCAAGCATAAGAAACTGCATCTGGTGGTATTCTATTGTATGACCTATTTGTTATGTGTTGGTTTTGTGGGTATAATATTACTTATAGTGCATATTTCTATTTTTTTAGAACTTGATTGATAGCACATTTATTTGTGGCTCCTATCATACAATAGGAGCACATAAATGACTTATATGTAGTTAAATGCCCTTTTAAGATCATAGTCACTATGATTAATAGTATAAAAAGTTGTAATAAAGAAGATCTAAGAAAACTAACTGATCTTATGGGAAAAGGCAAAACAAATGACATAACAAATAGGAAAGAAAATTGAACAATCCATAATAAAGAAAATTCAAATTAAATAACAAGGGTTGCAAGAAGAAGAAAGGAAGTGAGGAAGCATGCCAAGAATGAAAGATTGGACAAAATATAAAAGCTGATTAGGATAAAAGGTTCAAAAATATGAAATGCTTTAAGCTAAGAAAAGTGCACGCTTGGTTTTATCAAAATTTTGAAATCCACTGGTTTAAAGAAGAAAGTTTTCCAATCTAAATGGTCGTTCAATTTCAATAAGACAGTGTGAGATTCAGATAAAAATTTGGTTATGATTTTGCTAAGAAAACTCATTATTGATATATGACAAAGAATTTAAAAACTAATCTTATCATATACCGCAGGAATTGCAAAACTAAAAAAATATCGCTTAAGCATGATGGCTTCACACACAAATTGTGACTCTAATAAGAACTGGTAAAAAGAACGTGTGAAAAAATAAAGATGGGTCAAATTAATTTCCTCAACAAATGCATCTCCAATCAAGGTATATGTTTGATGGAATTTTGTCGGCTAGCTCAACGAAGCAATTTTTATGATAGAATTTTGGAGAGAATTCATCTTTCAAAGAAATCAATGAAATTACAATCGATCTAATATACAAATGTTTCATAATCTACATAATAGTGAGATTATTAAGGAGTTTAAGATGACCGAACAGTCTAGATTTTGCATTGACGGAACTTCGAGCAAAGTTAATTGTTGGATAGAATATCTATGAAGTTTGATTTATCTAATTAAAGCAACAAAAAACATTTGTTTGCTTGTGGCTGATATATTTCTCATAACTTTATTTATGCATTAGACAAAAAAGTTCAAATTGAAATCTGGCATAATATACTAGCGGTTCAAAAATAACAGTGACCACTTACAAAAAGGAACAGATTCATCATTGCAAACCTCAAATTATCCCATTCAAGTATCCCATATTCAAAGCATCTGTTTCGAATGCAAAATGCTCTAAAAATAATTGACAGCCTTCTAAGAGTAACTCTCTTATTAGATTTATGAATTTTAAAAAAAAAAAAAAAAAAACTTTTTAAATATGGGTAGCAAGTAACAAACCTGATTGCTATAAACACCATCAGGATAAGAGTAACTAGTTCCATGAGAAATTCCCGAAGCTATCAATATTCTCTTCAAACTGCTACTTACGCCTAGTTCAAAAAGAGTTCTAACAGCCACAAGAGAAGCATTGGCCAAATTTGCTAGAAGGCCGATCAAACCCTACATGATTTCAAAGTGAAAATAGCTAAGGCAATGGTGCAATAGTAAAGACACAAAAGCCTAAGAATAACTTTAAAAAGTCAATAAAGTCCAAAGGAACAGAAAATTTGACAAAATCAACAATGGAAAATGCTATAAAAGGCTTATTTTATTTGGTTGCTTGAAGTTAGAAAGCATGTTTAAAAAAAGGATAAAGTTTATTAAATACATCATGTGATTAGATGTAGTTAGATATTAATATTGATTTCAAACTTCACATATCTTCTCCAAACTCCCCCAAAAGTGATGACTTCATTTTCCACAATCAAAATGATTGAAAATGAAATCATCATTTTCTAAAACATGCTTTCTATTTACAAGAAACCAAATGAGGCATTAAGGGAAAAAACAATCATACCACAAATGCAGACTGACTAAGTGTTGTCCGACCATCAACAGTTATCAAATGCAAAGATTTGCTGATCACTCCGTGCTTGCAAAGCACATCAAGTATCTCAGTAGAACTACTGAAACAGGATGTTATCCTCATCAAGCAGGTAACAGCTGTTTCTACAAGCTACAGCCAAAGAACAGGAAATAGACGATTGCTTAGTGCTTTGCAACAACAGATAAAAACAAGAAAGATACGAGAATCTTTTTTTATTTAGATCAAGTAAAATATGCCTTGCAGTCTTCATATTGCAGAAGATTGCACAGAGTAGGAACAGCCTCCAGGACAAGAGAAGAGCAATCCAGCGGAAGCTTCTTACACACATTTGCAACCGTTGACAAAGCCACTCTCTGGATATAGAAGAATACAAAACAAAAATATAAGTCACATTCCAAAAAAAAATAACAAAGGGAACGGAGGCCCCAAGCACAAAGAGAAGCTATTTTTCTTAATTATTAACCTAAGATGATTCCTTCAGAACTACATAGATAACCTACCTGGACGCTTGTGGAGAAAAAGTCCATGAAACCCAAGACGGCCATTATCGTCCCTGC
The DNA here is from genome assembly GCA_016618105.1 of Dendrobium huoshanense. NCBI lineage: Eukaryota > Viridiplantae > Streptophyta > Magnoliopsida > Asparagales > Orchidaceae > Dendrobium > Dendrobium huoshanense. Next base: position 17,461,921 of record CM028347.1, read on the forward strand.
TTGTAAACAGGGCACCGGTTGCTTCCGAGATATCTTCTCTAATGCTTGCAAGGACTACACAGACATAAGCACAAAAGAATCAGCTAAACAGAACAATCTTTAATTAAATCCAATCAATCACGTTGCTTGAGAACGGAAAATCAACAAATACATACTTGCTCAGCCACGTCCAAGTACTCGATCGAGAGCAGCCGGCCACATAGAACAGACAAGGCTCCATGCCGTACAATGGCATCAGCCGCCCTCGGCATCACATCGCACAAATAAGTGATCGCTCGGATAGCCAAGAGCATGATGTCAGGGTTTCCCTCACTCCCCGCGAGTCTCACGAGCAAAGGCAATGCGTTGTCCATCGGGAAGTAACCCAATGAATCCTCCATGCAAAACGACAGGGCCTCACATAGTTCCGTCAGTGACGCTAGCTGCGCCGACGGTCCAGCGTCCTCGGAATCTAGAACGGAGATTATCCTCTGGAACTTGCCCCTACTGGCGCCGCAAACGGCAGGAGGCTGATGATGATGGAGATCGTCGTCAGATTCACAGGAGCCGTATGCTGAGTCGCCGCCGCCGCGACCGGAGGATGAGGACTCCATATCGCAATCGTGATGCTCGGAGGATGAAGGCGGCGGAACAGAGGAGGTGGATGAAGAGGAGACCGCAGCGACCGCATCGGCTGTAGTCGGGCGGAACTCGGAAGAGCTGCAGGCGCGCTTATCGGCGGGTAACTGATCGGCGACCTCGGGGCGCTTGCGACCCCTATCCATGGCGGTCTCCAGCTTGAAGAAGATGAGATTCTGTGGGCGACCGAGGAGGTAAAAGCAATTTCGATGGCGTGATATTGCGCTGGACTCGGTTTTAAGATGTGAAAATAGGTGATTAGGAAGCGGTGCTTGCAATTTTTTACCCTAAAAAGACGCGATGATGTATGCTGTCGCCGGAGAATCAGGGAAGGAATTGTAGCGACATAGCGTCGGTGATATCGGACTCAGATTCGATCGTTTGACGTTGAGGAGGCGCTTGCGGAGCTTGGGTGGAGGTGAATCACCGTGCCTCGTTGGTAGTTCGGCGGGCTGGACCGGGCCGTACCCATCTTCTAAGACTTGTTTTTGGGACCGCTATCTTACTCTTTCTTAAAATAATATTTTACTAAAAAAATAAAATTACTATTTTAAGAATCAATAATCAAACTTTAGAATTCGACGGAGCCGTAACATCATATTCCAGTTTCTAATAAATCGGAAATTAAAATTCTAGTATTAATATTTTAAAAGGAAATATATATATATATATATATATAAAGGCCCACACTTTCTACATGAAGGGAACCTTCAACACTGGGATTGAGTTTTAAGAGAACTCGAGATTTGATAATTACGAGTGATTCACTTAAGCACGTCATTGGATCATTATACAACCATTGTAATTTAACCACCATTGCCTAAGTACTATTAATTAATCGTCATTGTCTGACCACCACTCGATCATCACTATCTTACCACTTCCCAATTGCTATCTTTTGACTACCACCAAACTGACACTATCAAACCACAGATCGACCACCACCGTTAGGCCACTATCGATCGTTGTTGTTGGGCCACCCCCTAATAGTTTTCGTTAGAGTATTGTTTTCGTGCAATCATCATAGGATCACTACCATTGAATCATCCCCTAATTACAATCATTAGGCCATCGCATGTCTACAGTCATCAGACAACTATCGTATTACCGTCGTTGGAGCATTTCTAATATATTCTTCAATAATAGATGTGTCAAAGAAGAACTTGCAAGTTGGATCAAAGCAATGTCACGAGGAATAGTGTCATGGCAAATAAGCTTGAAGAACAAACGTGCCACCCGTAAAAAATTGGCTTGACTTTAGAAATCATTTCAGAATAGCGCGGCAATGCATGTTAACGACTTCAGTTTTCTTTGGGACAGCTTTGTTATTATTTTCTAAAGCAATTTTTTAGTACAAAAATTTCGAGTTCAATAAATTTTTGTACTAAAAAATTGATTTAGAAAGCAGGAAAAAATTTGTCCCAAATGAAAAATTCATATGACATAAGAGGAGGACAAATTCTGATGAGAAATGAGTCTATCCCCTTAAGAGCAAAACTATTCTTCTTGGCCTCGTAGCAAATTCATGAAAATCAAATTTATGTAAATGCCGGTTTAGATAACATGAAGGGAGCATTTCAAAGTATAGATCTCAATTATTAAGGATCTGCTTGAGATAGTTGCAGCATTTTATAAAATTAACTGTGAAATTGTTGTGCAGAAAATAATTTCATTATTATGATTGCAAAAAATAGCTTCACACCACAAACAATTTTATAAAATAATGAGAAAGTGACAACCAAACGAAATTGTGATTGTCTGAAAAGCAAAGCAGCGAGAATGTTATACCATTAGATCATAATGCTTCGTTTTGGATAGCTTTAGTATTGATTTCTAAAGCAGCTTTATAGCATCAAAAAAAATTTAGTTCAAAAAATTTTGTACTATAAAGCTGTTTTAAAAAACAATACGAAAGTTGTCCCAAACCAAGCCGGCTCTTAAATTGTCTTATCTATGAAAAAACCAAGATGGAACATTTCTTTTTTGTAACACTTCGACAAGAGCATCAGCGCAACTGATCAATCCACTTAAGATTTAACAAAATAGAATTAATTATGATTATCGATTTCACCTCTATGTTAACTTTATCTTGGCCATTATCTAAAAGCTCGCTCACCAATGTAATCTAAGGTTCCATTTTCGTACTGCTTTATAAAACAGAGTTTTAGTAAAAAAAAATTTTGACAAAAATAACTATACAACAACTCTGTTTTATAAAACAGTACGAAAGCTATCTCAAACGAAACCTAATGCTTGATTTGAGATAATTTTTTAAGTACAAAAATTTCATAAACTAATTTTTTTTTTAACTAAAACGCATCTTTAAAAAACAGTAAAATAACATTCCTAATAAAACCTAAAGAGTGCTTTTACTTGCTCTCCTTTCTCGGCAAAGAATTGTTCTTTTCAACTTCTCCTCCTTTTGTTATTAATCCTTAATCAACATGTTCGATAAAAAAAGTAATGGTAGTAGTTGAATCAATTATTGGTTCCTTTTAAGGAATTGTAGGCTTTTTTGCCAACTAGCTTTGGGAAGTTTCTAATTTATATTTTATTTAGAATAGTTTTCTTACTATTTTCTATTTCAAAAAAAAAAAATTGTAAGAAAAAAAAAACAACTTTAAAAAACAATAATAACTATTTCCATACTCTTTTTCACACGAGCTCGCCTTTAGCCTTTCAAAAATCCACAGATCATAGAAACTATCACAAGCCAATTTAGAATGGAGTAAACAAAATAATAGCCTTGCCTGGATAATATTATCCTGTAGTAGCAGCAACCATGAAAACAAATATAATTTGAAAATTACAAAGTTCATTTCACAAAGTGCATTAGCATTTATGCCTGACTTGCCTGCATGCAGGACCAAATTTAGTTCAAAATTAAGTCTTTAGGATCTAGGTTTCTCTTTCTTCTCCTTGAACAGAGCCAGCAAAGAGACACCTGAGACCTTCACCACCTTGAACCGAACTCCAGGGATATCTCCTACAGCATGCCCCTTCCGCCCGAATCCTGCAATCAATACTTCGTCCTGCAAGAGACCACAGTTCATTTTGATATGGTTAAAATCAGCAACACTCAAGAGATTTAGGCTTCGTTCATGACAGTTTTATGGTTTTCTTACTGCTAAGCTGTTTTAAGAAGCAGTAAGAAAGCCGTCCCAAACGAAACCTTATGTTTGTAAACAAGTGAAGCAGGATACATTTTCCTCAATGAAGTTCAGGCAACCATCGTTGGGAACAAAGGCGGCGATCTTCTTCCCATTCTTTATTAGCTGAACTCGAGCGCACTTTCGGATGGCAGAGTTAGGTTGTTTGGCTTCAATGCCTCTACAACAACAACAACAACATCAAGCATTTGTCCCACTACGTGGGTTCGGCTACACGAATCCTTTTTCACTATTATGTTATGTTAAAAATCAAATTCTCATTTAAATCTAATAAAGAAAGATCATTTATAATATTGTCTAATCAAGTTTTTTTAGGTCTACCTCTATCTTTCTTAAAATAAGTCAAATCTAATATCTCAACTTTTCTAACCGGGTTTTCGAAAGGCCTCCGTTTAATGTGACCAAACCATCTAAGGCGACTCTCACTAATCTTATCTTCCAAAACATTAAACAGGGAAATTAGTACTTACATTTTCTCTAAGACGATGCCTTTGGCATGAGAAGAACCAGCAAATGGCTTCTTCCACTCATTGCCAAGGTGGCTTTTCTTGTATGACTTATCAGCCCACCTTTGATTCCTTCTGTGTGTCTTCAGCTTGCGCCCAGCACCCATTCCACGTGTTTTCCTGTTGTAACAATGAATTATTATCAAATAAATCCACAGTCCAAAATGCGATGGAAACTCAAAATATAAGATGTATCCCCTATATGTATAGAGATGTTGTTTTCATGACTGGAAGTTGTTCTCAAGAATAGGCAAGAAGTAGTATAACCACGAATCTAAACCTGCCACACTAAAGGTGTTTATTGATAAACGCTCGAGCTTAATTAAAACAACAAATATAAGACATTAAAAGAGGGAGGGGGAGAGAGAGAGAAGACAAAATTTTAGGAAACAAATCTCTAAGCTTTAGTGAGACAATTTAGAGTAAGATCGGAGTAGTAGAAAAGCCACATTTTACCACCTTTAAAACCTTTAGAGCTGCAAAATAGCATACAGCATGATAAAATTCAGTTTATGCAACCAGTGGCCCTCAGGTCTAAACTCTTGGATCTCAGATTCTGTTGCATATCTCCTAATCCATCTTCTCTCCACTGATTTCATCCTCCAAAAACTACCACACTCATGGACCATCATCAGGGATGGAACCAGAAAGAGTTCAAGGTGGGAAATTGTCAACCCCCATTTTTTTTTTCTTAGAAGAATAAGCATTTTAACTACTTTGGTCACATTCAATAAATGCAATTGCCCAAATTCGAATAAAATTTTTTCTTTTTCTATTTCATAAATAATATTATATATTTCACAATCTTATTTTGCTCACCCTAAAAAAAAGAGGCCGGTTCCGCTGATCATGGACACCTCATATGCCTTCAATTTCTACTCATAAATTCTCATTACTCAATCACTAAAACTTGATAAAAATAAAATGCATCAACGCATGCACCAAATCTGGTAAGTTTCCTATGAAAATAACGGCTCACTTCAAGGCAAGATTATTGACTCAATCCCAACGACGACTTGATGCCTACTCATATCCTCTCTCCATCATTTCAGGCAAAATAATAAATAGAAGAGATACTTAGCAAATTGAAATCTTCAGCCCATTCCAAAATTACACTAATTTTTAGCAAGTTCAGTTTCTCACTGATCTCCCCATCCAAACTCAGACGCTCCATAATAATCCATCAATGACAGCCACTTCACAGAATAAGGAAACTCATAATGCTCGTCATTCCTGGTCAAAACACAACCACTGGCTCTAATTCCATGCAAAGCTCACCAACAGTCTTTCTAAGATTGTTACCTTTAATCTTCAAGGCCTATTTCATTCAAACAAAGAACAAGGATATAAAGCTTTTCTCGTTTCATCTCCTCCTCACTCTTCCTAAAAGTGATTAAGAGGGATTATGAATGGAACAAAAAAAGAGGCCCGCCAAAAATTGCCACCCATCACTTCTTCATGGCTTCAAGCACACCGTCTGCAAACACCACTGTAAGTGGATGCTGACTCAAAAACTCCTCAAAGCTGACCTCACTTCATCACTAGTATCCTCGTGTCCATCACCAATGGTTTGGCGCTAATACTCAACATAGATTTTGTACACGAAATTGTCAAATACACGAAGATTGTGAAGACTAGACCGAACATAAAACTGGAAGAATGAGAGCTTTAAGGTTCAATAATTTGACCAAGTTAAACAAAATAATGTGATAAATATTAAAATTATTTCAATATAATCTAAATGATGTGATAATGACACAATAATGCAAATATATGATAAATTAAAAAAACTCGCACACAAATAATATCTTTAATAATTGTAAATTTAGATATCTTTAGTATTTAAATTACTAACCTCTTTAAATAGGGACTAAGACACAATTACAATGATTCGGCTACAAACCAAAAGAAGAGTGTCAAGGTTTAATGGTTTTGTCGGGATTGAACCAAAGGTTCAACCAAATGATGTAATAAAATATTAAAATTATTTAAATATGATCTAAATGATGCAATAATAATGCAATTATGATCCAATAACACAAATATGTGACTAAAAATAAAAAAACTCACACACACAAAAATATTCTCAATAATTACATATTTAAACAAATTATGTACAACCAAATATCTAGAAAGTCATATTTAACATAAGTCAACTCGATTCAAACCAACCCAACCCAACCCGATTCAAGCCAAGTCGGCTTGGTTCAATAAAACTCAATTTGATCTACTAGGCATAAGATCAAAAGGAACTCTTCAAGTCTATAAATAAAATCACCTCAAGCAAGTGAATGCTATCTAAAAACTTGTCCTAAGCAAGTCAGTATGGCCTATCAAGTTGTACCTAGCGAATATTACCTATAAATTTGGCCCCGATGGCTACTCAAGTGAGCGACTTCCTTCATATGTAAAGCTATTGATCAGTTATTTAACTATTCGTCCACCAATACATGTCAAGCCAGTAACTTCTTATGAACTCAATATACATCATCAAATTTGACATCCTAATTATGCTACATAACTATTGTATTTTTCTCTTAATTTTTGTATAAACATGTATGTAGCTAATTCTATGATGCTCAAGTTCCAACCCAAATATATTAATAGGGCATCCAGGAGTGAGCTCAGTTTATGCAAATTTTAGTACTCAAGCTCATTTTAAGGAAATCTTGGAGCTTCTCAATTCAAAATTATTTTCTCTCTCTATTTATTTATTCTCTTCTCACTCAGTATTATCAGGATAGTTTGATGTGATTCACCAGCAATTATGAATTCAACGTCCTAAAAGATGTGATAATCATAGAGCATGTCATTAACTAGAAAAGGAGTACTTCGTAGAATAGAGTAGCAACATAAAGGCAAAGAAGAGTCAGTAAACATGGAGAACCATGAAAATGTCACTGTAAGCAGCTTGCTGAATTCAAATAAATAATGTAAATAATGAGAATGATCAAGGGAGGAGCACTAGAATAAATTTTGAGAATCACTCGAGTGGAATTACCATCGAAATCCTCTAATTATATTGTGAGGAGAAAGAAACTCTCCAGAGCTAGAGCATCAACATCTACTCCTGTGGCTGCCGAAACCTACCCCCAGACAATAAGGAATTAACCTCAACTCTTCGTAAAGAAACAGGGTGGATTGCTTTCTCAAGGTGCAAAGCCTCTGGAAAAATTCAAGATTCCAGGAAAATCATGTGGCGGACCTCGTCAAAATTACAATGACTCTTTTCTTCTCCGGTTACGGTTTTATCTCCAGTAACATCACCCTCTATTCAGATGATCATACACCAATGATCCATGTTGGAATCTCTAAATTCTTTGGCTCAAAAATCATTTTCACTCGAAAAAAGCCCTTAACCAATATCCAGAAATCAATAAACTTTATCGAGGGGTGCCTTATTCTGAGACCATAAGCAAACAATTAGCCAGCATCACACCAGCTACAAGGACTCCAGTCCATTAAATATAGCCATTTGAATTTGATTAAATGAATCAAACAAAGAGAAAGGATAAGACGACGACCAAACGCCAAGATCAACATTAAAATTCTGTACGAGTACATAATCCAATAAGAGAAACGGAGAATGAACATTAAGAAAATGTAGACTAGAAGCATCTTAAGCTAGTAGTTTATGAGATCCCCAAAATTCTCATGTATCGGGTATATAGAAACCTAAACGAAAATGCGGGAGATAGAACTATTTACCCCATCTCGAAGAGAGGAAGATCGCAGCAGGTTAGGGTTTTCACAATAAACGCAGACGACGAGAGGCTCTCGAGACCGTTTTCAGAGCTCAGAAATCTGATAAAAATGAACCGAGCGGCACGACTATATATATATATATAGACGGAGCAGTGCTCTGGTCGGCTCGAACGGACCGCATTCTTTTCAAAAACCGGCCCTGCCTGCCACGTTAAGAGGGACAATTATCTATAGTCGGCCTGAATTAGTTATTTTCTTAAAACCAATGTTTATAATTTTTTGTTGAATGATCAATTTTATTTTAGACTTTTTTTTAAGAAATATTTTTTGATTAAGTTTTAGGTTTCATTTGAAACAACTTTTTTATTGATTTCTAAAATATATTTCTACTTCAATTTTTTTTAATTTAGAAAGCAGTAAAAAAAATTATCCCAAATGAAAGTTTAATGACTTGAGATTCTTCTTCCTAACTTGTACACCTAAAATAACCCCAATGAAATTGAGGATTATATCCACCTTCATCATCCATTGAGCAGCAAGTAGGCTCACTAGTGATTCAAGTATGGTCATTAGACCCTTGCCCATTTGATGCAACAACATCAAGGTTGAAGGTGAAATTGATGGGGGCGATTGCGATGAAGAAAATTTGCATAGTTAGTGTTAATGCTTGCATAATGTGCAAGTTAGATATTTATCCCTTGGAGTACTCAAAGCACTCTCCCTTGAATATTGTTGCGGGCTAGAATATACGCGGCGATAGAGTTAGAATACTATGTCTTAGCGTTGCACGAATATCCAGCTCACATACAGAGAACACAAGTTTTTTTACGTGAAAAAATCTTTAAAGGGAAAAAACCACGGGGCCTAGCCCAGCTGAAAAGATTTCACTAGAACTTGAGTTGGTTACAACGAACTGACTCGCCTTTGAGGGCGATCAGATTACAAGTAACAATTGTACGATAGAATTCCGGGTATCGGGTAATGGTCTGACAGAACTTCAGGCCTTAGATGATGATCTGGCAGAACTCCAGGCCTTAGATAATAATCAGGCAGAACTCCGGGTCTTAGATGATGGTCTGGCAGAACTCCGGGCCTTAGATGAATGTCTGGCAGAACTCTAGGCCTTAGGTGAAGGTCTAGCAAAGGTGAGAGTCTTTGACAATGGCCTAGCAAAGATGATAGCTTCAGATGAAGGTCTAGCGGAGCGTAGGGCGTCCGGCGAAAGCGAGGGCCTCAGGTGGTGTTCCGGTGAAGGCGAGGGCCTCAGGCGGTGGTCCGGCGGAGCACAGGGCGTCAGGTGGTGGTTCGGAGGAGCGACGGCGTTAGGCGGTGGTCCGGTGGAGCACAGGGCGTCAGGTGGTGGTCCGGCGGAGCGACGACGTTAGGCGGTGGTCCGGTGTAGCACAGGGCGTCAGGGTAAGTTGGGAGTGGTTGGATGGACGTCCGATCTTTAATCCCTTGATTATGAACCGTTCGATGGACATCTGAGTGTCGTAGCGATGTCGGAATTCAGTGATCTTGGATTCGTCTCGTCGAGTCGCTCAATTCGACTATAAGTTTGTTATGTTTGGAAGTTGTTTGGTAATCCAAATTGTGGTTTGAACCTTCCAACAGCGCTTTGGGTCCTTGATTTAGACCCATTTGGGCTCGGACTGGGTCGAATTTGGTGTCGTTGGGTTGGTATTTCCGAGACGTTCAGTTCGACTGTAAGTTTGCTGAAATCGGAGTTCATATGATCCTGATTTTAATTTTAAAAGTTTCCAACTTGATTTTGCTTTGAGATTCGTGCCCGATCAAAATAATTTTCGAATGATGTATCAAATATGAATTTTAATGGCTTTGTTATGCTTAAAAAAGAGTGTAATTGTGTGGATATTATTGGTGAATGAGGATCATCATAGCACCCTTCTAGCAACTCCGCTTTCTCTCATTATATATATATATATATATATATATATATATAATATGGTTAATAGCTAATCAATATTATTGTTAAAATAATGTGGTATTAATGTGTGAGAAATAAGTAAAAGGCTAGTTTCACTTATATTGGCTGGAGACTAACTAACATATACAGGTTGGTGGGTTAAGATACTTTTTTTTTAACAATAGAGTTTGATGATTCTCAATTGATTCACGTAATACTGATTATGAGTTATAAAAAAAATAATTACTGTGTTAACGGGCAAAGAGTGTTGACTCTGTTTTCCAAGCCAACAATTTAGTGACATTGATACGATATTAGGAAAAAGATCAATTAAGTCAGGATTTCTTACTTGTTTAGTGTGATTATTAAAATACATGTTATTGAGACATTACTCTTATTATTGTATGTATGTACTATCATTGTTATGGGTTTATTTATATTAATACATATATATATCAATACTATCACCGATGACATCGCTTATTAATTTATTATATCGCTTCGATACTACTTATGTTATTATTTGGTAATCTATTATTATTGCTGCTACTGTCATTGATTTAGTGTATTATTTACTAATTCATTAATACTAATTATGCAATGTACCGAACACATGATTACGATACTATATTGATACTGATATAAAATGTAATTACTATTACTAGCTTACTGCATTTATATTACTGATCATAGTTTACTACATTGATATGATTTACAATAGTCTTTATCGATGCTTTAATTTTATCGATCTATATGATTCCTTTAATGATTGTCACGATTGACTGTAATGATATGATGATCGCTTTATCGATTTGATACATGTACTAGTTTACTGGTTTTTCACACTCTACTTCTTTACTGGTTATCATATCATACTATTTTATTATTTTCAGACTTTGCTTTACTATTTTTGTATTGTTTCGTGATCATATTAATGTAACTACTATGATTTGAGTACTAACATGCATATTACGCTTTTGTCATGCTTTGAGCTTAGTTTTAGGATTTTGTGACATGTTAGGCTATTTAACTTATTATATGTGATTTAAATGAGTTCATGTCAAAGTAGAAGATCGGAAGTGTGAGTCTGATCAGGTTTCTCCATATTTACTATTAGTCATTTTTTATGTCTATAGTTATTATTTTATACTCAAGACTAATTATATATTGTATTTGTATTATTAATGAGTTTTGTATTTGATCTTGGAGAAATAAATAGAGATGTATATGGATGTTTTGATCAATAGAATTTGCATACGCATATATTTGATTTTATTAATAAAAAATGAAATTAAATAGCTCTGATTATTATATATTAAAATATAAAAGTATAATTCTTCCAAATTAAATTCTAGAATGTCACAATGACTCTCTCCCAAATTTCAGCCATAAACTTGGTCAACAACTAGGCATTCATTGTGAGCTCAAACAATTAAATAGCTCTGATTATTATATATATATGATGAAAACTCACCAATTTTATGACACAAATCATTAAATTGATGTTAAAAATGCGTTTTTTTTTCAGTTTGTGTTATGAACTTTTACGTTGAATTATGCATTGTTAATTTCATTTTTATAAATATTATTTCATTTATATGATGCATTTGCCCACCCTAAAAAGTGTGCTAGTTCCGCCCTGGCCCTGTTTTGATTAAAAAAAAAATTATTTAAGTATATATATAGTTTTGGAAAATATTTAATTTTCTTTGAGAAATATTTAATTTTAGAATTTTGAAATTGAACACTCTATTATGAACAATATATCACCTCGAAAGACGAACATATCGTTCCCTAATGGGTTCGAATTTCAAAGTTTTAAATTTCTCAAAGATAATTAATTAAGGGTTTTGAAAAATTAATTTTGAAAATCAATTCTGGGTTTCTAAATCTCCTACGAGCGCAAGCCCTCGTAGTTAATTACATCGTAGGAAATCGAAATTTCCTACGAAAACTCTCGATTAAAATAACGGTGTAAATTTTATTTAGATTTTCAAAGATCGATATCAAAGGAGAAAAAGTGTAGGAATTTTCAATAGGGATTGGTTCAAGTTTGAGCAGTTATTTTCAGAGTCAAAGGAAGAGGAGTAGGGAGTGTTTTCAAGATTCTGAATTACTTCAGAAAACACTCCAACTAATTCTAATTGTTAGGCTTGTATTTGATTGAAAGCGATATTTAGTTTAAGTAATCAATTTTATTAGAAAGTTGGGATTCAATTCCCGAAAATTGAGGTCTTATGGCCCGAGCCAGCCTCAAAACCTAAGTCTAAATTGGGCACTAAAAGTTAGCACCCCGAACCTAGCTAATGCAATGCGAATCTGGTCTTACCCCGGCCTGGATTGGGGAGCCAGCTAAACCACCTAAACGATTTTAAAATATGAGTCCGGTCTTTTTGTAGAGTGGTCGGGACGTTAATTAGAAAAGTATAAAGGAACGGGGTCGACATCTAGAGCAGATCCTTAATTGACCCCTTTAACTTATGTCGGGTATTTGATGTCTAAATAATGCAATTAAATATTAGACTCTTTTAAATTTGTTACTAATGCGATGCATGCTAATTGACTCGATTGAATGCAAAATTTGTATGTAGCAGTTTAAAAATTTTGGCTTAGAAAATAGATTTTTCCCTAGAGATTGCAGTAAAAACTCGAAAACTCGGCACACAACTGCAGAAAGTAAAACACCGGCCTATCCTAAAACTAGAGTTGGCGATCCTAGCAAACCATCTAAAGTGTGTGAGGGAGGTCGTGTGGTTTTGATATATCCTAATTAGGATTATTGGTTAAAGTTATTTAAAGTTCGATTGGTTGGAAGGCTTAAGGGATTTAAGTTTGAATTCAAATATTAATGGCTTGAGGTTAATTTTAAGACTTACTTAATTATTTGTTGGATATCACCTTTGTTTCACACCGAGGCCGTGAAGTTTATTTCACCTTCCTTGGGGCTAAGTTAATAGCCTCGTAGGCCTGGGTTACCCAGTGGTACCCGGTATAATTAAGTGAGTTAGATTGATTAAGGGTTAAGGGTTGATGGATTTTATTAGAAATGTTTGGTTGCTGATTTTTAAAATTAATTAATTTAAGTTTGCCATTAATCGATTCGTGGCGTTGTGCCACCAAGCTCGAGGAACCAGCCTCCTTAGGACACTTAGCCCCGCAGCCCGGAGTAGTCCAGCCGATAAACCAAATTAATGTAGTTAAATTAGGAGTTTTAAAAGGTTAGATAATTAATGATTAATCTATTTTTAAGGTTTAACACCCCTTGGAATCCATTCGTGGCGTTGTGCCACCAGGCTCGAGGAACCAGCCTCCTTAGGACACTTAGCCCCGCAGCCCGGAGTAGTCCAGCCGATAAACTTCATCTTTGTGATGGTTGTTATATTTTTAAAGGTTTGTTGAGTGTTTTAAACATTAAATTAATATTTTCTGGAGTTTTAGAAGGATTTTGAGTTTTATGAATTTTTGAATATTTTAATCATTTAATTAAGGGGTTGAAAATTGACTTTTTGATTAAGCTCAAATTCTGGAATGTTTGTATTTTATTAAAATACTAGACCTTACTACGATCAGTTAGAAGGTAAGTACGTTGAAATCGGATTTTTCTGCATTTTATTACAAAGGTTTGAAGTTTTGAACTAGTTTTGAACTATGGTTTGACCAATTTGTTGACTTTTTGAAATATTACAGATTTCTAGAATTTAATATTTTTAATAAATATTAGACCTTATTAGGAGTTGAATGCAAGTGAGTTTGGGTGATTTGGATTTTTCTGGAATTAGTCATGAAGGTTTGAAGTTTGGGTAATTATTGAATTTTTTTGAAATTACTTAATTAGAGGGTCATTTTGTGATTTTGCTCCAAATGAGGTCCCCACTCCTTGAAATCAGCTCCAAAGGTCAGGAATGACCTAAGGAGAGATTCCCAAGTGTTTGGGACATTTTTGGAATTTTTAATATTTTTTAATTAATTGTATTAATTAAATATTGATTTTCACTTAAAATTAGATTAAGGTTTAAATTGCTGTCAAATAATTTTGGTTTTAATTTTCATTGGTTAAGGGTTTAATTATGGGCAGTTAGAGGGGTTAAACATATTTTTTAGATTTAAAATGGATTTATTACATTTTCTGGAAGAATTAAAGCTTAATTAAGGGTTAAACTTAGGAAAATCGATTAAGGGACTTAATGATTCCTAAAATCAGTGAAACTTTTCCCTAAGGTTGAGAATGTCACTACATTAAAGTGTTCAAAGTTTTAAATCAATAGGAGGTGAATCCTAATTATTGGAAAATATTCTAAGTTTTCTACAAGTAGGTCCTTAATTATTGTCCTTAATGTCACTAAGTTATATAGGTTTGAATCACTGTTTTAACTAACCCTTAACTTGACATATAAGTATGCACATATACACAAGCACATTCAACACCTAAATCTAGGAGAGCCTTAAGTGTGTGTGTGCACAACCTAAACATGCAAAGATTGATAGTAATTAAGGTATCAAAATTTTGATTAGTGAATGATTAAAACGTAATCACTCACTAATCATTCCCCAATGAATTCTATTCAAATATTCAATCTATGCTTAAAACTTCAAACGAATCTCTCAAGTTTACAAAATTTAAATGCATATAATTTTGAAATAGTTTTAAAATACACGTATATATATACCTATATATATAAACATATAAGTTTTAAAATAAAATAATTCAAAATATTATCAAAATAAAAATTTTATGGATTGAGAGATCCACTGGTTAAGCGGTTATTTCAAAATAAATTTTAATTTTTAAAATATAATATTTAATTAAATATTAATTAAATTAAATACTTCAAATAAATCAATAATTAAATCTTAAAATCAACTTTAAATTAAAGTATTTAGAATTTCTAAAATTTTGATATATTATTTGTATTTTAATGATTTAAATTGAATTTGTTTGAAATTTTTGAATTTTGAAACTATTAAATCTATTTAAATAATTCAAAATTTAAGATAATATCTAAATTAAACTTAATTCAACATTAATTATTTTCTGAAAATGTAATACTATTCAAGATAATATATATATATATATATATATATATATATATATATATATATATATATATATATATATATATATATATATATATATATATATATATATATATATATATATATATATATATATATATATATATATTAAAGCTACTTTATCTTAAATTTAGTTAAACATTAATAACATTTTAAATATTTTTTAAAAAAAATTAAGTAATTTAAAAATACTTATAATATAAAATATTTTAAGTTAATTTTATTTGAAATTAAAATATTTTTAACTTATATCATTAATATTTTAAAATTAAAATAATTTTTTTTTAAATATTCAAATTAATATTTAACTAAATATTTAAAAATTAAGTATTTTAAAATTATTAAAAATATATAATCTATTTTTTAAATAATTTTAATTTCAAATTGAAGATTTTTAAATTCTGAAAATTTTAATGTATCTTATGGATTTTTTTTATTAGAATTAATTTTCTATAATTTTGTTTAAAGAAATCTAAATTTAAAAGTGATTTAAAATTAATTTAAACCACTTTTAAATATTAGCCGGCGGGCCTGACACGTGGCGGCCCCTGATTTGGCCGTCCAAAAACGGCGGCCAATCATTGGCCTTAAATGCGCGGCGGTGGTCAACTGGGCCCACGCGTTTTCACTTAATCCAGTCAGCAAGTGCCGCGGGCCGTCAGATCTAGCAGGCGGGAATCCAACGGTTGGATGAATACCGCGGATTTGAACTCCATCCAGAAAAGAACGGTCGGACGAGATCAATCCCACGGTTTAAATGGATGGTCCAGATGCTGTTGGATGGGAAGATTGCATCAAGATCACGCGGGCGGTTGATCAAAGCTGCGGAATGGCTTGATCGGGACCGTTGATCACGCGATCAACGGTCCAGAAAAAGTCTGGCACATGCACTGTATGAACCGAGACCCAGATGCAATAAATGGCTCGTTCTCTCATCTCGCTCGATAAAATTAAATAAAATTTTAAACACAGAATCATCATATGAACAGAAGTTCTGGGGAGTTAATTGTACAGTCTTAAAAGCACCTTATAAAATCCTATTTAACTCTAAGTGTATAAACTAGGGTTTAGGATTTTCACCTCGATAATGGACGGATTAGACCGTTTTTTGATTCTCTGAGCTTGTAGACTGTCCACGATTAAGTTCCTAGTTGAATCCAAGCTCCGATACGCCACGAATCTCCTGGAATAAGCTTTGGACGGATTGGGTGTTGAGCTCACCGGAAGATCGCCGGAGGCAGCTTTGACCGGAGGGATTTGGGTGGAGAAATGTCAAGGGAGTTCAATAGAGCTCTGGAGGACTGGAGGCTGGATATAGGAAGGCTTGGATAGAGAGATAGAGTTAGGGCATTAATGAGGCTCACAAAACGTTTTCCCCCTATTCAAATGTCTCCAGATCAAATCAAGGGCTGGGATTAACATGGGGAGCTCCTGGATGCTTGACATCTGTCCAGGGAGTAGGTGGGAGCAGCAGTCAAGGACATAGAAGGACATCCTTGTTGGAAAGGGTATTTTGTCCTCTATTTGGACACATGGAGAGATAGGAACCTTTGGATCTAGATCCAAGGGTCATGATGAGCTTTAGGAATGTTCTAGACCCTAACTAATCTGCTGAATTAATTTGAGTTCAAGTTTAATAAATTTAATTAAGGATTTTAACCATTTGGAAGCCTTTTTGACCATTTGTTGACTGGTTTGACCAGTCAACAGCCAAGTGGACAGCTGAGGTGGCATGGGGGACCTCTTGGAATTAAATAAAATTGCTGGGATGAATTGTTGTGGAGTGGGCTAGCTTAGGCCAAGCCAAATGGGGATTTAAACCCCTTAAAGAGCCTTGTTGACCAGTCAACTGGTTGACCAAGGGTGAGGTGGCAGCCAAAGTGATTTAGGAGATTGATTAAGAAGAGTGGAGAGGGTTTGACAAAGACTTGGGTGGATTTTAAATTTAATTCAAAGTGGAGGGCCTTAAAGGTTGGTTTGGTCAAACTAGGTTGACTGAGTCAACCAGGTTGACGCAGGGTGTGAGTTTGGTCCAGGTAGGTTTAATACAATATTTGGAGTCTAGTAGATGTGATTCCATTGGTTAAATGAGTCATTTGAGTCAAAAGGGCTTAATGGGCCCTTAAGCCAAAATTGGTTGACTTGGTCAACCGGCTAGGCTCAGGGTCCGAGATCAGGCTCAACAGGTTTGAAATGATATTTGGAGACCATTGGAGGTGGTCCCAAGGTCTGGAAAGGTCAATTTGGTCAAAATGCATGTTGTGACCCTTGAGGGCTTGTTTGGTCAACCTGGGTTGCCTTGGTCAACTAGGTTGACCCAGGGTCTGGGTTTGGGTCGAGCAGGTTTCAAATGACATTTCAAGACTAATGGAAGTGGTTCTATAGCCTGTAGAGGTCATTTAGGTCAAAAACACCTATTTGGACCCTTAAAGGGCCATTTGGGTCAACTAGGTTGACTTGGTCAACCAGGTTGACCCAAGGCCTGGAAATGAGACCAACAAATTTGAAATGACATTTGAAACTTGCTAGAAGTGGTTGCATTCAATTCGGAGTTCATTTGGTTTGAAATCACCATTTGAGCCCCGCAGGGGTATTTTGGTTATTTTGACCCCTAGTCAACTGGGGGCCAAAATGGATCAACCAAAATGCAGTTTAAAGTTCAACATATCAAGATTAAAGGTCTGGAAGTGACTAGAGGCTTTGGTGAAGGCTCTAAGGTCAGAATCTACAAAGCGACAGGTCCAGTGGCATAGGCTGTAAATATTTGAAGGTTTTACAGCCTATGGATTTTAATTAGATTTCTAGGGTTAGAGACCTCAGAATGGGCTCAAATTTGGAGGGTTTCCTCCAGAGACATGTCCCATCAGTATGCAACTGACAGACTCTGAATCGGAGGTCATTTTACTGGGTTTCAAAGTGTTTGAAATTTCAATGGAAATGGCCTTTAGGACAAAACCTTTAGACCTTGGATTTTGATCTGATTGACCTAAGATCTAGGTAGATCCTATGGTTTGAATAGATCTTAAAATTAGGAATCTAGAAGGATCCTAGAGCCTAAGAAATTCCTAGAACTTGGAGTCTAGAAGGAGTTTAGGATCTAGAGCAGCTCCTAAGGTCTAAGCTCTAGAAGAATCCTAGCATGGATCCTAGGGTCAGAATTCTAAGAGAATCCTAGAATTTGAATTGATTTGAAAATTAAATTGATTTATGGTCAAGAGTAGTCCAAGTGACCTCATACAAAAATGAGGTCAACAAATGGACCCCCAATATGTGTAATAGAGCGAAGTTCTATTGCATATATTGGCGTTGACCGAGATTAAAGGTCAAGTGTGGAATTTCAATCCTAAGGGAATGAAAAATTCATCCATAGGAAATCAAAATTTATATTTATTAGGGTAGTGCCACTGAGGGCATGCTCTACCACTAATCGCTTAACTCAAATACTATGGTGGTGCCACGGAGGGCATGCTCTACCACTAGCGGATACGAATTAGGATGGCGCCACGAAGGGCACGCTCCATCACTAATCGTTTTTAACTCAAATGTTAGGGTGGTGCCACAGAGGGCATGCTCCACCACTAACGAATACGAATTAGGATGGCGCCACGAAGGGCACGCTCCATCACTAATCGTTTTTAACTCAAATGTTAGGGTGGTGCCACAGAGGGCATGCTCCACCACTAACGGATACGAATAAGGATGGCGCCACGAAGGGCACGCTCCATCACTAATTGTTTTTAACTCAAATGTTAGGGTGGTGCCACAGAGGGCATGCTCCACCACTAACGGATACGAATTAGGATGACGCCACGAAGGGCACGCTCCATCACTAATCATTTTTAACTCAAATGTTAGGGTGGTGCCACAGAGGGCATGCTCCACCACTAACGGAGATTAAATTCGAGGTAGGAAGACGTGAAAACTCATATCTAGACTTAAGAAAAGAGATATGAGATATTGAAATTAAAACGATTTGCAACAATTGAATCAATTTGACTTAAAACTTGAAAATTTTTATTAATTGAAAATTCGAGCTACATCAAGCATAGTATCTCTTAAGGAAACGCCCGTTTACAGGAAGCATCGGGTGATTTCCCTTACAATCCACTAGCTGATACGAGCCTCCTTCGTAGGTTGTTTCCACTACGAAAGGTCCTTCCCAAGTTGGTTCAAACTTTCCACCGAGTTTTCGGTGCGCTAAGATAGGCCTCCGAAGAACCAAGACCAAGTCGCCTACTTGGAAGGTTCTAGGTCACACAAACTTATCGTGAGCTTGAATCATTCCGGCTTTATACAACTCTAAATTTTGCTGAGCTTGAAGACGACATCCTTCAAGGCTTTCAAGTTCTTCCAGACGGAGTTGTGCATTTTGTTGAGTTGTAATCTGGTTCTTAATTGCAATTCTGAGTGAAGGGATTTGAACTTCCAGAGGGAGTACGGCCTCGGATCCATACACTAGTGCAAATGGTGTGGATTGGGTCGGGGTTCGATAAGTGGTCCTGTAGGCCCACAAAGCTTCCACCAACCTCTCATCCCACTGATGTTTATTTTCATCGAGGGTCTTTTTGATGATTTGAACCAAAGTTTTATTGAAGGCCTCAGCCAATCCATTAGCCCGTGGATAATAGATTGTTGAGTATCTCCAATCGATACAATGGCGATTTACAAAATTGTTGATCTTTGTAGACTTTAAAGCGGATCCATTATCGGATATGATTCTACGTGGAACGCCGAATCTATAAACGATATGGTCACGAAAGAATTTCATTACATGATATGATGTTACATTTCTCAATGGGACTGCTTCAGCCCACTTTGAAAAATAGTCAGTCGCTGCTAAAATGAAACGGTGACCCTTCGAGGAAGGAGGGTCAATTGGCCCGATGATATCCGTGCCCCAACTTTCGAAGGGCCACGAGGCTATCGTGGGATGCAACACGTTAGGCGGCTGATGTAAAACCACACCATGTACTTGGCACTGATGACAACACTTTGCAATTTTCATGCAATCGTCAATCATCGTAGGCCAGTAGTATCCAAGTCTTTTTATCTTCATTTTCATCTTTGGACCCGATTGATGAGCACCACACAGTCCAGCATGGACTTTGTTAACGATCTTCAGGGCCTCACATTTGTTTAAACAACGGAGCCACATCTGACCGAACGATCGTCGGTACAACATATTGTTGACTAGTGCGTAGGATAGGGCACGTTTTTTAATTTGATGGGCAAGTGATCTCTCATGAGGGAGCTTGCCTTCTTGAAGGTATTCAATTATCGGTTGTCTCCAATCTGTTTCTTCATTGACTGCTGAAGAGGTATAAAGGACTTGGAAAATTTGTTCGTTGATGTGCTCCAAATCTATAGGAGACAGGACTTGACGACCCTGCACCTCTATAGGGATGGAGTCTTCTTCTGGGTAGGCAAATTCCTTTGCAAGTTTTGCGAGGGCGTCCGCCGAAGAATTGCTTCCACGAGGAATCCTATACATAGTTACAATCGGAATTTGCTCGAGTAAGTGACAGGTGTACTGATGGTACTTTAGGAGTTTAGGATTCAAAACTTTATAGGTTCCTGCAATCTGGTTGATCACCAGTTGGGAATCACCAAAATTTTTAATCTCTTTAATCTCCATTAAAATTGCAAGTTCCAGACCAGTTATCAGAGCTTCGTACTCGGCCTCATTGTTCGTACAAGGTTCTGATAAATGGTAGGAAAAGTACATCATTCCCTTATCTGGTGTTATGAATATCAGGCCAACTCCGGCTTTCCCGGGAATAGTAGATTCAGGTGTTTTGCTCCGTTGAGAGGACGCAGCACCATCAAAATACATTTCCCAGGTTTGAGTAGTGGCTTCCCCAAAATTCATGATTTGCTCATCAGGTAAATCATCGTTTAGAGGGGATTCCGCCGGCAACGGGTGTGCCGCAAGAAAGTCAGCGACGGCCTGCCCTTTCACAGCACGCAGGGGAATGAAAGTGATTTTAAATTGGAGCAATATCATAGACCAACGAGCCAAATGTCCTGACAACGTAGGCCTGGTCATAAGATATTGCAAGGGGTTAAAACTGGAAATTAAATTGATTTGATGGGAAATCATATAATGTCTTAGTTTTTGAGCTGCAAAGACTAAGGCAAGACAATGTTTCTCAATCGTTGGATATCGAATTTCCGTTGGTAAAAGTCTTCGACTTAGGTAATAGAGAGCATTCTCTTTCCCTTCGTCATTGACTTGAGCAAGGAGGGCCCCGAGAGACTCGTCAAGGGCCGCAGTATAGAGTATTAAAGGTCTCCCCGGAATAGGGGCTGCCAAGACTGGAGGATTTGTCAGGTATTGTTTGATATTTTCAAAAGCAGATTGACATTTCTCGTCCCAAATGAATTTGGCGTCCTTTTTAGCGAGGACCGAGAATGGTTGACATCTTCCGGAAAGATTAGAGATGAATCTTCTTATATACGCCAGTCTACCTTGAAGAGATCTTAGTTGAGTAAGACTCCTAGGAGGCGGCATATTTAAGATAGCTTCGATTTTAGCATGATCAATTTCAATTCCACGGTGCCTTACTACGAAACCCAGAAATTTCTCTGACGCGACACCAAATGCGCACTTCAAAGGATTCATCTTAAGATCGTAGCGACGCAACCTCTCGAAGACGATTCTTAAGTCATAAAGATGAGCCTCTTTAACTTTACTCTTGACAACTAAATCGTCGATGTAACATTCGACTTGATTGTGGATTAAGTCGTCAAAGATTCGAGTCATAGCCCGCTGGTAGGTTGCACCGGCATTTTTAAGGCCAAATGACATCACTTTATAACAAAAGATCCCTATAGGACTTCTGAATGACGTGTTTCTCTCATCTTCTGGAGCCATCTTGATTTGATTATAACCAGACGAGCCATCCATAAAGGAGAAAACAACATGCGAGGAGGCGATGTCCACCATTAGTTCTGGAATTGGCAAAGGAAATTCATCCTTAGGACATGCCTTATTCAGGTCTCTATAGTCAACACAGACCCGGGTTTGATCATTTTTCTTTCGAACGGGCACAACGCTGGCTACCCAAGAAGGATATTGCTCCTCCCGGATAAATCCGGCTTCGGCCAGTTTCTTAACTTCAGAAATGACTTGTTGTTCAATCTCCAGACGCATGCGTCGTGGAGCTTGTTTGACAGGAATGGCATCATACCGGATTCCAAGTTTATGAACTGCTATATCGGCGGACAAGCCCGGCATTTCATCGTATGTCCAAGTGAAACAGTCCTTAAACTCGAATAGAAGTTGAATTAGATCCTTAGACTCGTCCTCACTCAACAAAGAACTTATGAATGTGGGGCGAGGGTTATCCTCTGTTCCAAGGTTAATTTCTTTAAGTTCATCAACTGTCGATTTAATTTCTTCTTCAAATTCAGGGGGTGCATCCCGAATTTGAACTTCATCTGAATCATTTAAGGTCTCCAAACAAAGTCTGTCAAGCGAATCGACGACTTCAGTAGGGACACTTTCAGATTCGAGATGGATGGTTATCATCAAACAATATTCATCATCGTCAAATGAACTAACGGAACCAAAACCGATACCACTCGTCTAATTTTTATTGAATTTGGAATTCCAAATATTTTGGTGGTATCTAGCTTGACCCTTAGTCCATTGACTCGGAGCAAAACCTTTAGAGATAAGAGCTTTAACACCAAGAGGAAAGTAGCCAAAAGGTAATTCTATTAATTCGTTGAAATCTGCCTCTTCAAGGATTACATCACCTTCATTCCTCGAAGAGGAGGTGCCAGGGAAGAACCTCTGGACTTTCCTTACTTCTCCATCTAAGTTAGGGGAATCCTTAGTTACTAACCCTGAGACTCTATCAACAGACAGTGGGGTTAAGGCTAAGGATTTAACTACCCTATTAAGCTTTTCATACATACTCAATTCAGGCTCATCACTTTGAAGTTTAGGATTGTTACCCTCTTGATCACTATCCGAATCTAAAGTGAGATCAAACTTAGGAGGAAGATTAGATTTTCTGTAGTCAAAAGCAATTCTATCACCCCTCTTTTTTGATTCTTCATCGGAACTTGATTCAAGTTCGATATACATCGGGGTATTCCTTCTTTCAATTGAAACACGGCCTCGACCACGTGCTCTTTGGGCCATCCTCCCACCTCTTTGAGGTAAATTGTTTGGAGGCCTAAAGACTACGCGCTCGACGTCGTCTTCACTACTTGAATTTTGTTCTTTTGTGCTCTTGATTTTTTCTTTTCTCAGCTCTTGAATTGCTTTTGAACTATGATTTTCTTTCTTTTCTTCCTTAACATTGATCTCTACCTTAGATTTTGTAGTAAAACCTTTGGGAACATAATATACAGCATCCTCGTAAATCCCGATCTCATGAATAGAGAATGGTTGCAAATCACCCTTGATTTCAAACTCAATGCCATCTCGTTGGTACTTGATGCATTGATATAGGATGGAAGGAACCATTCTATACTCATGGATCCAAGGCCTACCTAGGAGCGCATTAAAGGACGTAGCCAAATCAATTATATGAAATTTCGCTTCAGTTTTCAACTCTCCTATCTCTAGAAGAAGTGTGATCGAACCTAAAGCCTTCTCACCTTTTTCGTTGAACCCGCGAAGCACTAACTTGTCGGTTGAGAGCTTGCTAGTATCAATTCTGAGGTATGCGAGAGTCTTTATGTTCATCACGTTGACCGATGCACCCGGATCAATAAGAACTATTGATAATTTGAACTTATCCACATTTACAGTGATGTAAAGTGGGCGATTATGATCGACAGTTCCAAGAAGTAGATCTTCATCGGAGAAGGTAACTCCTGGGATTTCTTTGAAGTACAAAGCTTCTTCCTCAGAAGTTGAAGCGAGTTGAGCTAAGCAAATCTCGGGGTCGAGAAGTGCTTTAATTAAAGTCTCCCTCATCTCTTTTGAAAGGATGAGGGCATCGTAGATGATCAACTTAGCAGGCAACTTTCTAAGGTGAGCTAAGACGTTATAATCAACACTTGGAACATTAACATCAGGACCCGGTGGATTTGAAGGAGAGTTTAATTGTTGAGTATAGACTTGAATTGGATCAGTGGAAACAACTTGTTTTCCCTTTTCCTGTGGGGGAAGCCTATGGGGTAAAATCTTGCCATCCCGTAATTGTACTTGCACGATTTCATCGGAAGGACAGTCTACGGGGAGGTCTACGCTCTCCTTAGGCGGTTGATTGTCATTTTCTGAATGGGAATCTGAATCTGAAAAATCTATCACAACGGGACTCCCTTGAAAATTAATTTCAGGGGTATCACCCTCTGATACGATATCAAATTCATCTTCCCCTTGAAGGGTCAAATCTGGAGAGCTGGGTTTTTGAACTTCTTGATTATCCTCAGCTGCCTCCGGATTATTTTTAATGGAAGAGTCATTTAAAACTTCATTCTCAACACTAATCATCAAAATATTTGCAGAAGGATATTTCTTTTTATTCAATTTTTGACCCTTTGCCTTTGATGGGGCAAAGTAAAAGTCAGATAACTTTAATGGGGCTAGTGGTTTTGAGCCACCATCCACCACTTGTACAAATCTCTCATCAACAAATTTCCTCTCTACAAAAGGTTCATTCTTTTCATTTTTATTTGAAACAGTAATTTCTATAACTACTGGAGAGGAAATCATCTCAACATCCTCCTGCGATGCCTCCAGCTCAACCTCCCAGATCGGGCCACGGGCTCTCGTCGGTAACTGTTGAGAAAGATGAAAAGATTGGTTAATCGACTTTTTAAATGCCTGAGATAGTGCTATATCCCAGCCATCTTCAATGGACGAAGAAAGATTAGAATTAATACCTGAGATAAATTTGACAGATCCTTGATCCGGATTGACTAAGTACTCCTTTGGAATTATAATATTACCTTGACGGAAATTCCAGTCGAGCCAGTCCTTAAAAGGTATGCAGTCTTCGATTGTGTGGCCCAACATGCGATGGTAGGGGCAAAAGGTCGGATCATCCTTTTTATTTACCTCTTCCGGCTTCTTGGCCTCCGGCAATCGAAAATCTGGCTTCTTTAAAAGGCTCTTGAAAATTTTCTTTACCGACTCCCTTTTGAATGGATACGGACGAGCCAATCTCTCTTCAAAAGTGGGCCGGTGATATGCTCTAGTAGGTTGAGAAGTTACCTGAAACGGTTGAGGTTTCTGAGTCTGCTGAACAGTAGGATTACTTGATTGAATGTTAATCGGTTTCTTCCCCTTGTCGACTGCTGAAACCATTGCTGTTCTTTTTTCAAAGGACTTCAATGGTTTACTAACCTTCTTATCTTCAGTAGAATCCTTCAAGAATGATATTTTGGGAGCCTCTTCTTGTAGATTACTAGCTTTGTTAAGAAGCTTTTCGAAGGTTTTAATTGTAAATCCCTTTAACATAAAAGCAATAGGCCCATGGATATTCTTTAAAAGGATTTCCACTGCATGTTGCTCTTGTAGTTGGGGTTCACATTTCATCGAGAGGTTTCGCCACCTCAAGATGTAGTCGACTAAAGACTCGCCCGGTTTTTGCTTTTCGATGACGAGATCACCAACGGTTACACGTTGTTGAGCTCCTGAGAATCTCTTTAAAAAGAGACCCTCAAGCTCTGTGAAAGTTTTTACAGAATCATTTGGTAGATCTGCGTACCACTCAAAAGCAATACCGGACAAACTACTCACAAACTGACAAAAGAGTAGAGCATCCGACCCTCTTGCATTGCAACAGCTTGCTCGGAAATGGGCCAGATGTTGTCTTGGGTTTTCTAAGCCGCTAAAAATTTTGAAAGAAGGTGGCACAAAACCCTTATGATAAGGAACCAAATCATATTCCTCGGGGTAGGGTCTACCCTTTGGAATAGATACAGTTCCTTGTGAATGGGCTAAGGCCTCCCTTACCTGGGTTTCAATCATCTGACGTATATCTTTTTCTGGTGGAGGCACCGAAGAAGTGACTTCTTAGAGTTTGGGATTTGAATCAGCTTTCCTGCTGTGCTCGCCCATTGTATGCACTGTGGGGTGCAACTGCTCGGGTTTGAACTCTTGTGATTGCAAAAGCTGACTCTGCATCTATTCAACTATAATCATCATCTCCTCCACTTTTCTTTCAAGATTTTTAATATATTCATCTTTCTCTTTCAATCTGACAGAACTGTCTGAATCTGAATCGACTGCTGCTGACTCTTCTTCCTTTCAGGAGTGATGCTTAGAAGGCTCAGCATCTTTAGCTGACGCGCGAGTTTCAACCATATGGACGTCCGCTATTGGCTCTTCCTCAACTAACAAGTCATCTTCATCCGGATTGAATTCATCAATAGCCTTCTTCTTAAGGATATCTCTAATTTCTTGTACCACTTCTTAAACTGGTCTCCCATCTATTGCTTCAGTATAAATGGGTAAATATCCATCATAACTCATCACTTGATCATATTCTTTAACATCCAACTTATCAAAAATGTTGCTAATCTTGACATCATCTTCAGTGATCTCTTCACTAACCAGC
The DNA here is from genome assembly GCA_016618105.1 of Dendrobium huoshanense. NCBI lineage: Eukaryota > Viridiplantae > Streptophyta > Magnoliopsida > Asparagales > Orchidaceae > Dendrobium > Dendrobium huoshanense. Next base: position 17,488,445 of record CM028347.1, read on the forward strand.
TGATCTAACATCTCTTGATCAGGATCTTGGGTCGTCTCCTCCCCTCCGACTGTCCCGAGGTCGGTAGTCGCAAGGGTGACATCCTCAGTAGGGTGAGGGACTGTTTTGATTAAAAAAATATTTATTTAAGTATATATAGTTTTGAAAAATATTTAATTTTCTTTGAGAAATATTTAATTTTGGAATTTTGAAATTGAACACTCTATTATGAACAATATATCGCCTCGAAAGACGAACATATCGTTCCCTAATGGGTTCGAATTTCAAAGTTTTAAATTTCCCAAAGAGAATTAATTAGAGTTTTTGAAAATATCAATTCTGAAAATTAAATCTGGGTTTCTAAATCTCCTACGAGCGCAAGCCCTCGTAGTTAATTACATTGTAGGAAATCGGAATTTCCTACGAAAACTCTCGATTAAAATAGCGGTGTAAATTTTATTTAAGAATTTCAATGATTGATATCAAAGGAGAAAATGGTAGGAATTTCAAATGGGATTGGTTCAAGATTGAAGACTTATTTTCGGGGTCAAAGGAAGAGGAGTAGGAAGTGTTTTTAAGATTCTGAATTACTTCAGAAAACACTCCAATCTATCTTAAGTATTCGGCTTAAATTTGATTGAAAGAGATTTAATATTTAAGTGATCAATTTTATTAGAAAGTTGGAATTCAATTCCCGGAGGTTGAGGTCTTATAGCCCGAGCCAGCCTCAGAACCTAAGTCTAAATTGGGTACTAAAAAGTGACCCGAACCTAGCTAGTGCAATGCGAATCTGGTCTTACCCCGGCCTGGATTGGGGAGCCAGCTAAACCACCTAAACGATTTAAAATCATGTGTCCGGTCTTTTCATGTTGAGTGGTAGGGACGTTATTTAAGAAAGGTATTTGAGAACGGGACCGACATCTAGAGCGGATCCTAAATGGTCCCTTAAACTTATGTTGGGTTTGATGCCTAAGCAAATGCAATTAAGGATTTAAAGGTTTTTAAATTAGTTACTAATATGATGCATGCTAATCGACTCGATTAAAAGATTGAATTTAAATGAATGTTATGAAATGAGGACTCCCGGCGGTCCTGAGATTATTTCTTAAAACGTTAGAGTTTCTATGTGAGCTTAAAGTTTTTAATTTGATTTAAGTAGAAAAATTTTATTAAGTCCTTAAGAGCCTACAATCGGATTCCAGGTCAAATCAAAATCGACATGCAGGTAAAAAGACTAGAAAAACAGGTAGTTCTACTGCACAATCAATTAAATAAATCAATCAAATTAAATATATCAAATTGAATGTCCGTAGGCAAGTGCCCCTTATTATTACATCACAGAATTTTGCAGAAAAGTAAAGTGGCAGGGCACCACTGACTACAACCCGTATTTCTAGTCCTAAGACTCAAGTGATTTTGAGAATGGGTCTTCTCGTTATCCACTTCTTCATCTTTCTGCTGCTTCTTGGATCGTCGGGTCTGGATATCCAAATGAAAAGAAACTCCCCCTTGATCGGGGTGTTATCTTTCCTCTTTGGATATTTGAAAAGTATCCAAACTTGATCTTCCAAATGGACGAAGACTCTCCCCTTTAGGGATGTCTTCTCCTCTTTGGAATTCAAGTTGGATATCAATATCCCAAACTCAAATCACTTTGAATACTTACAACCATAAATCAAATCAAATTTATATTAATCAAAATAGAAAAATCTAGACTCGATCCTGCAGGGTTATCCTAATAATCAACAGTTATATATTCAATCCCAAGCAGTTATAATATGAAAATTTGAAATGCAATTTTTTAGTCACACTTGGCCATGCTCTTTTATTCAAAGGGGGTCTTAAGCGCGGCAGGTACCTGTGCAAAGAGTATATATGCATTTTTTATTAACTGCCCCCTTTAATTTCAGCTCCTTGTATGAGCATGGCCACCTGCATAAGATTGCACAAGTATAATTCGCTCCTAACCTAGGGGTAAATCTATCGTACAATCAATCACAGAATGCAGAAAGTAAGTAAATAAACACATCAATTCTACACTAGCAAACAGCATGCAGTAAAAGCTCAAAAACTCGGCACACAACTGCAGAAAGTAAACACCCCTTGGAATCCATTCGTGGCGTTGTGCCACCAGGCTCGAGGAACCAGCCTCCTTAGGACACTTAGCCCCGCAGCCCGGAGTAGTCCAGCCAATAAACTTCATCCTTAGGATGGTTGTTATGTTTTAAAAAGTTTGTTGAATGTTTTAAGCATTAAGTTAACATTTTCTGGAGTTTTAAAGCAATTTTGAGTTTTATGAATTTTTTGAATATTTTAATCACTTAATTAAAGGGGTTGAAAAATTGACTTTTTTATTAAGTTCAAATTCTGGAATGTTTGTATTTTATTAAAATACTAGACATTACTACGATCAGTTAGACAGTAAGTACGTTGAAATCGGATTTTTCTACATTTTATTACAAAGGTTTGAAGTTTTGAACTAGTTTTGACCTAGAGTTGACCGATTTGTTGACTTTTTGAAATATTACATATTTCTGGAATTTAATATTTTTAGTAAATATTAGACCTTATTAGGAATTAAATGCAAGTGAGTTTGGGTGATTTGGATTTTTCTGGAATTAGTTATGAAGGTTTGAAATTTGAGATATTTAATGGATTTTTGAAATTACTTAATTAGAGGGACAATTTGTGATTTTGCTCCAAATGAGGTCCCCACTCCTTGAAATCAGCTCCAAAGGTCAGGAATGACCTAAGGAGAGATTCCCAAGTGTTTGGGACATTTTTGGAATTTTTAATATTTTTTAATTAATTATATTAATTAAATATTCAATTTTGCTTAAAATTCAATTAAGGTTTAATTTGCTGTCAAATCAATTGGATTTTAATTTTCATGGGTTAAGGACTGAATTATGGTCAATTAGAGGGCTTACACATAATTTTTGGATTTAAATTAGATTTATTATATTTTTTGGAAGTTTTAAGGCTTAATTAGGGTTTAATCTTAATTAAGTTAATTAAGAGGATTAATGAATTCAAAAATCAGTAAGAAAATTCCCTAAGGCTGAGAATGTCACTAAGTTCAAATGGTTCAAATTTCAAATTCAAATGAGGTGTATCCTAATCACAATGAAATTTCTAAGTTCTCTATTCAAAGTCCTTAATTTTTGTCCTTAATGATGTCACTACGTTTAATAGGTTTAAATCAATTGTTCTCACTAACCCTTTGATATACACATAGATGCAAGCATCACATTCACAATCAAATCCTAGATCTAGGAGAACCCTAAGACTAGGTGCAAGTGTGTGTTCCCTACACATACAAATAACAAGATAAAGCTCATTTAATTGAGAGATTAATCAATGAACAATTAACGAAGTAATTGCTCATTGATTAATCACCTCTCCCCACTAATATTATTCAATCAAGCTTAGTTTAAATTTAAAATTTCAAGGACTCTCAAAGTTTAAATATTTAAATACATATAGTTTTAAAATAGTTTTGAAATATATATAATTATATATATAAAGCTATACATAAATGTATAAGTTAAAAAAAAAATATTTTTAAAATAATTTTTTAAAAGCTTGAGGGGTCCTCTAAATTTTTAAAATTTATTTGAATTAAATATTAACTAAATATTCAAACCTTAAGTAATTAAAATTATTTAACATATAAAATATATCAAATTAATTTTAATTTAGGTTAAATATTTTAAATATATTCTCTGAATATTTAAGAAAATAACTTAAAAAAATAAGTTTTAAATATTATAAAATATTTCAATAAATTTTTAATTAATAATAAATATTTAATAATTTAAATAATTAAAAAAATATATAATATTTTAAATCAAATTTAATTTTAAATTAAAGATCTTAATTTTCTGAGAAGTTTGATAGGTTATATTAAAAATTTGGACTTATATTTAATTTTATATTAATTTTTGAAATTTTCTAGTAATTAAAATAGTTAAAATACTAATTAGAATTAATTAACAGGTAATGGCGGCGCGGCTGACACGTGGCGGCTCGTGGTTGGCGGAGCGAAAACGCGCGGCGGCGCCAATGATTGGCGGCGGCGGTCACGTGGGCCCTAGTTCACTTATCCAGCGTGGCATCCCGCCGCGGCCGTTAGATCACACACGGTTTGATCTAAGGGTCGCGATCAAACCACACGGCCGATCCTAACCCAGCGAAATCGAACGGTTGAACTCAATTCCGCGGTTTATAATGGACGACTCAGATCACATCAGACCAAGGGCTGGACCGCGGGGTTGAATACACGTTGGACCATGCGACAGAATAGCTTAATCGGAGCCGTTTATCGGGAGATCAACGGCCCCAAAGACTTACAGTTCAGGCGTAGTCCGTCTGAAGCCCTAGATAAGGTTTTTGGCTCGTTCGAAAGATTTAATCGATCGTTTGACTTGAAATTTTAAACATAGAATCCTTAAGTGAAGAGCATTAATGGGGATTTAAACTTATGGCTTAAAACGAGCTTTTTAAAAAGTTAAATAACCCTATGTGTTTTACTCTAGGGTTTTGATTTATACCTCATTTAATGGACGGATTAATCCGTTTAAAGGTGTGTTGCATTTGTAGGCTGTCCACGCTCCTTTTTGAAAAAGATCGCTTGAGCTTTCAACGCCTAGATCGACGGCAAAACGGCTTGGACGGAGATTTGCTTGAACTCGCCGGAATCCAATCGCCGGCGAGCTTTGACCGGCTGAATCGAGCTGTGAATGTGTAGATTGGGGTCTGGAATGCTCAAACGAAAATAGTTTGAGTTATGGGAGGGCTTGAATAGTGAGAGAAGATAGGGATTAGAATGAGGACTCAAATGCTTCATTTGCCCTATTCAAATGTCCATAGGATCAATGGACGGCTGGGATTGAATTTGGGCGCTCCTAGATAGCTGCCATCTATCCTAGGGGTGGTTGGGAGCAGATGGAATCAAGGACAAGAGGACAGCCTATGTGGAAAGTGTCCCTTGTCCTCTTGCACCCATGTGGAGAGCATATGGATCATTTGATCCTGATCCAAGGGCTAGGATGGGCCCTAAGAAGCTTCTAGAGGTTGTTTAAACTGCTGGAGTTAAATGGGTTTGAAAGGATTAATTTAAACATATGAACTTAATCATTTTAAAGGAGTTTTAAAGGTTTGTTGACCAGTTTGACTGGTCAACAGTCAGTTTGACTGCCTAGGTGGCATGTGGGAAACCCTTGAGTGCTGGTTGAGAAAGTTTGAAGAGGTAGGCTAGCTTGAGTCAAGCCATTTGGTCACTTAAGCCTCTTAAAGGGGTTTGTTGACCATGTTGACCAGTCAACTGGTTAACCCAAGGTGAGGTGGCAACCAAAACTATTTGAGAAATTAATTAAAATAGCCTTGAAAGGGTTTGACAAAGATTTACAACAATTTGGAATTTAATTCAAAGTGAAAGGGCTTAAGGGTTGATTTTGGTCAAGCTAGGTTGACTGGGTCAACCAAGTGGGTCCTAGATTTGGAAACGGGTTCAATCAATTCAAAATAACATTTTGAGTCTATTGGATGTGATCCCAGGATCTAAGGAGGTCATTTGGTTCAAAACACCTGTTTGGACCCTTAAAGGGCCATTTGGGTCAACTAGGTTGACTTGGTCAACTAGGTTGACCCAAGGCCTGGGAATGGGTCAAACATATTTGAAATGACATTTGAAACTTGCTGCAAGTGGTTGCGTTCAATTCGGAGTTCATTTGGTTTGAAATCCCTATTTGAGCCCTATAGGGGTATTTTGGTCATTTTGACCCCTGGTCAACTGGGGGTCAAAATGGATCAACCAAAATGCAGTTTAAAGTTCAACATATCAAGATTAAAGGTCTGGAAGTGACTAGAGGCTTTGGTGAAGGCTCTAAGGTCAGAATCTTCAAAGTGATAGGTCCAGTGGCATAGGCTGTAAATATTTGAAGGTTTTACAGCCTTTGGGTTTTAATTAAGTTTTTGAGGTTAGAGACCTCAGAATGGGCTCAAATTTGGAGGGTTGCCTCCAGAGACATGTCCTATCAGTATGCAACTGACAGACTCTGAATCGGAGGCCATTTAACTGGGTTTCAAAGTGTTTCAAAATTCAACGAAAAAGGCCTTTAGGACAAAATCTTTGGACCTTGGATTTGGCTTGATTGACCTAAGATCTAGGTAGATCCCCGCAGCCCGGAGTAGTCCAGCCGATAAACCAAATTAATGTAGTTAAATTAGGAGTTTTAAAAGGTTAGATAATTAATGATTAATCTATTTTTAAGGTTTAACACCCCTTGGAATCCATTCGTGGCGTTGTGCCACCAGGCTCGAGGAACCAGCCTCCTTAGGACACTTAGCCCCGCAGCCCGGAGTAGTCCAGCCGATAAACTTCATCTTTGGGATGGTTGTTATGTTTTTAAAGGTTTGTTGAGTGTTTTAAACATTAAATTAATATTTTCTGGAGTTTTAGAAGGATTTTGAGTTTTATGAATTTTTGAATATTTTAATCATTTAATTAAGGGGTTGAAAATTGACTTTTTGATTAAGCTCAAATTCTGGAATGTTTGTATTTTATTAAAATACTAGACCTTACTACGATCAGTTAGAAGGTAAGTACGTTGAAATCGGATTTTTCTGCATTTTATTACAAAGGTTTGAAGTTTTGAACTAGTTTTGAACTATGGTTTGACCAATTTGTTGACTTTTTGAAATATTACAGATTTCTGGAATTTAATATTTTTAATAAATATTAGACCTTATTAGGAGTTGAATGCAAGTGAGTTTGGGTGATTTGGATTTTTCTGGAATTAGTCATGAAGGTTTGAAGTTTGGGTAATTATTGAATTTTTTTGAAATTACTTAATTAGAGGGTCATTTTGTGATTTTGCTCCAAATGAGATCCCCACTCCTTGAAATCAGCTCCAAAGGTCAGGAATGACCTAAGGAGAGATTCCCAAGTGTTTGGGACATTTTTGGAATTTTTAATATTTTTTAATTAATTGTATTAATTAAATATTGATTTTCACTTAAAATTAGATTAAGGTTTAAATTGCTGTCAAATAATTTTGGTTTTAATTTTCATTGGTTAAGGGTTTAATTATGGTCAGTTAGAGGGGTTAAACATATTTTTTAGATTTAAAATGGATTTATTACATTTTCTGGAAGAATTAAAGCTTAATTAAGGGTTAAACTTAGGAAAATCGATTAAGGGACTTAATGATTCCTAAAATCAGTGAAACTTTTCCCTAAGGCTGAGAATGTCACTACATAAAGTGTTCAAAGTTTTGAATCAATAGGAGGTGAATCCTAATTATTGGAAAATATTCTAAGTTTTCTACAGGTAGGTCCTCAATTATTGTCCTTAATGTCACTAAGTTATATAGGTTTGAATCACTGTTTTAACTAACCCTTAACTTGACATATAAGTATGCACATATACACAAGCACATTCAACACCTAAATCTAGGAGAGCCTTAAGTGTGTGTGTGCACAACCTAAACATGCAAAGATTGATAGTAATTAAGGTATCAAAATTTTGATTAGTGAATGATTAAAACGTAATCACTCACTAATCATTCCCCAATGAATTCTATTCAAATATTCAATCTATGCTTAAAACTTCAAACGAATCTCTCAAGTTTACAAAATTTAAATGCATATAATTTTGAAATAGTTTTAAAATACACGTATATATATACCTATATATATATAAACATATAAGTTTTAAAATAAAATAATTCAAAATATTATCAAAATAAAAATTTTATGGATTGAGAGATCCACTGGTTAAGCGGTTATTTCAAAATAAATTTTAATTTTCAAAATATAATATTTAATTAAATATTAATTAAATATTAAAGATAATTAAATAATTCAAATAAATCAATAATTAAATCTTAAAATCAACTTTAAATTAAAGTATTTAGAATTTCAAAAATTTTGATATATTATTTGTATTTTAATGATTTAAATTGAATTTTTTTGAAATTTTTGAATTTTGAAACTATTAAATCAATTTAAATAATTCAAAATTTAAGATAATATCTAAATTAAACTTAATTCAACATTAATTATTTTCTGAAAATTTAATACTATTCAAGATAATATATATATATATATATATATATATATATATATATATATATATATATATATATATTTTAAAACTACTTTATCTTAAATTTAGTTAAACATTAATAACATTTTAAATATTTTTTTTAAAAAATTAAGTAATTTAAAATTACTTATAATATAAAATATTTTAAGTTAATTTTATTTGAAATTAAAATATTTTTAACTTATATCATTAATATTTTAAAATTAAAATAATTTTTTTTTAAATATTCAAATTAATATTTAACTAAATATTTAAAAATTAAGTATTTTAAAATTATTAAAAATATATAATCTATTTTTTAAATAATTTTAATTTCAAATTGAAGATTTTTAAATTCTGAAAATTTTAATGTATCTTATGGATTTTTTTTATTAGAATTAATTTTCTATAATTTTGTTTAAAGAAATCTAAATTTAAAAGTGATTTAAAATTAATTTAAACCACTTTTAAATATTATCCGGCGGGCCTGACACGTGGCGGCCCCTGATTTGGCCGTCCAAAAACGGCGGCCAATCATTGGCCTTAAATGCGCGGCGGTGGTCAACTGGGCCCACGCGTTTTCACTTAATCCAGTCAGCAAGTGCCGCGGGCCGTCAGATCTAGCAGGCGGGAATCCAATGGTTGGATGAATACCGCGGATTTGAACTCCATCCAGAAAAGAACGGTCGGACGAGATCAATCCCGCGGTTTAAATGGACGGTCCAGATGCTGTTGGATGGGAAGATTGCATCAAGATCACGCGGGCGGTTGATCAAAGCCGCGGAATGGCTTGATCGGGACCGTTGATCACGCGATCAACGGTCCAGAAAAAGTCTGGCACATGCACTGTATGAACCGAGACCCAGATGCAATAAATGGCTCGTTCTCTCATCTCGCTCGATAAAATTAAATAAAATTTTAAACACAGAATCATCATATGAACAGAAGTTCTGGGGAGTTAATTGTACAGTCTTAAAAGCACCTTGTAAAATCCTATTTAACTCTAAGTGTATAAACTAGGGTTTAGGATTTTCACCTCGATAATGGACGGATTAGACCGTTTTTGGATTCTCTGAGCTTGTAGACTGTCCACGATTAAGTTCCTAGTTGAATCCAAGCTCCGATACGCCACGAATCTCATGGAATAAGCTTTGGACGGATTGGGTGTTGAGCTCACCGGAAGATCGCCGGAGGCAGCTTTGACCGGAGGGATTTGGGTGGAGAAATGTCAAGGGAGTTCAATAGAGCTTTGGAGGACTGGAGGCTGGATATAGGAAGGCTTGGATAGAGAGATAGAGTTAGGGCATGAATGGGGCTCACAAAACGTTTTCCCCCTATTCAAACGTCTCCAGATCAAATCAAGGGCTGGGATTAACATGGGGAGCTCCTGGATGCTTGACATCTGTCCAGGGAGTAGGTGGGAGCAGCAGCCAAGGACATAGAAGGACATCCTTGTTGGAAAGGGTATTTTGTCCTCTATTTGGACACATGGAGAGATAGGAACCTTTGGATCTAGATCCAAGGGTCATGATGAGCTTTAGGAATGTTCTAGACCCTAACTAATCTGCTGAATTAATTTGAGTTTAAGTTTAATAAATTTAATTAAGGATTTTAACCATTTGGAAGCCTCTTTGACCATTTGTTGACTGGTTTGACCAGTCAACAGCCAAGTGGACAGCTGAGGTGGCATGGGGGACCTCTTGGAATTAAATAAAATTGCTGGGATGAATTGTTGTGGAGTGGGCTAGCTTAGGCCAAGCCAAATGGGGATTTAAACCCCTTAAAGAGCCTTGTTGACCATGTTGACCAGTCAACTGGTTGACCAAGGGTGAGGTGGCAGCCAAAGTGATTTAGGGGATTGATTAAGAAGAGTGGAGAGGGTTTGACAAAGACTTGGGTGGATTTTAAATTTAATTTAAAGTGGAGGGCCTTAAAGGTTGGTTTGGTCAAACTAGGTTGATTGAGTCAACCAGGTTGACCCAGGTTGTGAGTTTGGTCCAGGTAGGTTTAATACAATATTTGGAGTCTAGTAGAGGTGATTCCATTGGTTAAATGAGTCATTTGAGTCAAAAGGGCTTAATGGGCCCTTAAGCCAAAATTGGTTGACTTGGTCAACCGGCTAGGCTCAGGGTCCGAGATCAGGCTCAACAGGTTTGAAATGATATTTGGAGACCATTGGAGGTGGTCCCAAGGTCTGGAAAGGTCAATTTGGTCAAAATGCATGTTGTGACCCTTGAGGGCTTGTTTGGTCAACCTGGGTTGACTTGGTCAACTAGGTTGACCCAGGGTCTGGGTTTGGGTCGAGCAGGTTTCAAATGACATTTCAAGACTAATGGAAGTGGTTCTATAGCATGTAGAGGTCATTTAGGTCAAAAACACCTATTTGGACCCTTAAAGGGCCATTTGGGTCAACTAGGTTGACTTGGTCAACCAGGTTGACCCAAGACCTGGAAATGAGACCAACAGATTTGAAATGATATTTGAAACTTGCTGGAAGTAGTTGCATTCAATTCGGAGTTCATTTGGTTTGAAATCACCATTTGAGCCCCGCAGGGGTATTTTGGTCATTTTGACCCCTAGTCAACTGGGGGCCAAAATGGATCAACCAAAATGCAGTTTAAAGTTCAACATATCAAGATCAAAGGTCTAGAAGTGACTAGAGGCTTTGGTGAAGGCTCTAAGGTCAGAATCTTCAAAGCGATAGGTCCAGTGGCATAGGCTGTAAATATTTGAAGGTTTTACAACCTATGGATTTTAATTAAGTTTCTGGGGTTAGAGACCTCAGAATGGGCTCAAATTTGGAGGGTTTCCTCCAGAGACATGTCCCATCAGTATGCAACTGACAGACTCTGAATCGGAGGTCATTTAACTGGGTTTCAAAGTGTTTGAAATTTCAATGGAAAAGGCCTTTAGGACAAAACCTTTAGACCTTGGATTTTGATCTGATTGACCTAAGATCTAGGTAGATCCTATGGTTTGAATAGATCTTAAAATTAGGAATCTAGAAGGATCCTAGAGCCTAAGAAATTCCTAGAACTTGGTGTCTAGAAGGAGTTTAGGATCTAGAGCAGCTCCTAAGGTCTAAGCTCTAGAAGAATCCTAGCATGGATCCTAGGGTCAGAATTCTAAGAGAATCCTAGATTTTGAATTGATTTGAAAATTAAATTGATTTAGGGTCAAGAGTAGTCCAAGTGACCTCATACAAAAATGAGGTCAACAGGCCCATGCCATTGCAAGTAGGGGTGTAAATAAGTAGAGCCGAGCTCGAGTCACCTCTAACTTGAGCTTGAGCTTAATTCTACGAGTTTAAACCGACAAGTTTATAATAAATGAAATAAAATGATTATGACTCAAGCAATTATTATAATATATTTACAAAAATACAAATTAGAAGATAAAAAAAAAAGTAGATATAAGAGATGAGATATAATATTTAAATATTTTTAATTTATTATTGAACCCATATATTCTAATATATTTTAAGTGATTTGATAGTAAAATTTTTTAAATTATTCATCTCGTTAGCCAGCAAGTCGAGCGAGATTAGCTCAAGTTTGACTCATTAGATCATTAAGCGCAGCTTATAAGTTATTTATTGAGTCGAGCTCAAACCGTCTCAAGTCTATATAAGAGGTTGTGAGTTCGAATAAGGGCATAAGGGCATCTCCAACCGAGAACTCTATTTTTCACGCCAAAATAGCGCAAAAAGCAAAAATGGCGTGGTGCTGCTCCAATCCAACGCCATTTTTTTGCTTCTGCGTCAAGGTAACGACCCTTCTCCTTTCCCGCATTTTTCCGGTTGACAGAGAAAAATGGCGTGGGTGAACAGTGCAACGCCAATATTGGCGTTGCACTGTTCACCCGCAAGCAAATGGAGGATTTTTTGGCGTTCGGCTGGAGCGAAGGAATGACGCCAAACGCTCGTTTGACGTTCGGTTGGAGATGCCCTAAATTTTAATGTCACCTATAATAAGAAATGGAGACAACCCATATTCAAAGTCTAGATCTAAGGCCTAAATCAGATAATGTGCTAATTATACTAAAAATAAATTCGTTCTTATATAGTAAACAAAAAATTTCCATCAAGAAATTTACTGGGAATAGATTATTAATTAATGGCCTAATCGATGGCATCATCGTAAATACATGAAAACTACCGTCAACCAGCCGACGCTGTCTTCTAATTTTTTATTCGTACAACTAATTTGGATCCACCAAAAAAGCAGTAAGAAAGAATTCCGGAATATATAAGAAAAGCAGGTCAATGCTAAAAATCCCCGTTAATTAAATCCGGTGGTTAAAGGAACGAGATCGAAGAAAATGGAGAGGAAGGAATTTGTTTTCTCAGATCTCAACTGCAATTGAATCGGAGAAACCCTATCTCGCCTTCTCCCTCCAATGAGATCTACCTCGATCTGGTGATTTTCCGGCTAATGCTCCTGGGGTAGATCGCAGGAATTCTGGTTCCACCATCCATCTGCAGCAGCAGCCGCCGCCGCCGACGAAATCCCAATCGCAGTCCTGCTATATCTTCGCCGGAGGGAGAGCGGACGGAGCCGATCTCCCCTGGTTGAAAGAGGAGAGAGGATGAGCGGGAAGCTGATCTCGCCGGTTCCGGCGGTCACGGGTCGGCTGTTCACGGTGGGATTGGTGATCTCGTGGTACGCATCCAACATTGGCGTGCTGCTGCTAAACAAATACTTGTTGAGCAACTACGGCTTCAAGTACCCGATCTTCCTCACCATGTGCCACATGACGGCTTGCTCGCTGCTCAGCTACGCGGCAATAGCTTGGATGAAGATTGTCCCGATGCAGGCCGTGCGTTCGCGGTTGCAGTTTGTTAAGATAGCTGCGCTCAGCTTGGTTTTCTGCGGATCCGTGGTAAGCGGCAACATCTCGCTACGGTACCTTCCGGTTTCCTTCAACCAGGCCGTAGGCGCGACCACGCCTTTTTTCACCGCGGTGTTCGCTTACATCATAACCGTGAAGCGTGAGGCGTGGTTCACCTACGTCACGCTGATCCCGGTTGTCACCGGTGTCATCATAGCTAGTGGGGTGAGTTGGTGACGTTATGTCGCTTTGATTTTGTTTCGAATTGGATTGTCTGCGGAATATTTTCGTTTTTTCCCCTGCAGATCTTATTATTCTCTTAAACTGCAATCTTTATAGTAGTTTGTTGTTTTGAGTCTATATTCTGTTGGTGGATCTATGGAGGAGCACATCATATATATAATTTTAGCCTGCCACTTTGCCCTCTTTTTTAGTTTCTGTCATTTCTTCATTGAAAAATAATGTCTTGATGCCGTCAGGTTCATATTCAAATTCAGTCTTGCTCTGATCTTGAACTCCTACATTATTTTATCCCTTACAGATTGTTGTTTTGTTCTATTTGCTGCTTTTGTATATTGATTCCCGAAGTTATGGTGTTAATTTGTCAGACTTTCTTTTATTTACTTTTTTTGCTCATAACTTCTTTTTTTGTTGAATTAGGAAATGACGCAGTTTGTTGTTTTCTGATTAACTTTTCCTGGAAGACAGGACTAAAACTCATTAATAGTTCATCATCATCATAATTAGTCTTAGCCCAACTATTTGGGGGTTAGCTTTATAAATACACTAATTCAAGTTGAGGGCCATGTGAGATATTAACTTTATTTTGCATTGCCCAATTCTGATTAACTGGATTTCATTGAAGTTGGGTTTGAACTGAAGTATCTGGTTGTTACATTATTTAAATATTAGATTATTAGCATTATTCTTGAGTAATGAAATAAAATGTGTTGTTTTATTTTCTTATTTACATCGTAATTGTTGTTGATTACTCCTTCACTTTCATGATTTGTGTTTTCATTATTTGGTGGAATGATTCATTCATCATTGAATTTTTTAGTTGAGCTTCTGCTGTTACTCGTAACTCAATTCTAAACAAAATGTGTTCTATATGCTTACCCTACTTTTGTTTTATGTGGTAAGGTTTGAAAATCTGACTGACATGGATGCACATTGGCAGTGATTCCTAGAGCTCCTAACAATGTTACCTTGTCGTAGCCAAATTATTTTATGTTAGCAAAATAAGAGAATATGAGAAAAACTTTATAGTCAGGTGTGGATATCATCTATACTGTCATCAATAATATAAGACTAGTCATGAATCTCAGTGCAAATTGATGTCATCAAAGGTAACGAATTTAGATATTCTTATGTTCTATTGTAAATTACTCTACATTTTACACTCATGCATCAACTCCTATATTTTTAGGCATAAGTAATGTTGGTTTAAATTTTTATTTCGATAAACCATTTATTTAATTTATAAGCCCAAAAGTCATGTTGGATTCACCTTATAATGTGGCTAGTTAGGTAAAAGATGATCCAATAGTTAGAGCAATAGCATGTTCTATGCTTTGAAATGATGATAAATTGTCTTGAAAATCATTAGGTTATAAATTTTTAAAACCAAATAATACTCTATTAGCATCTTTAGGTATATTCAAACTTTTAGCATTCTTAAATTTTATAAACCCCAAGGCATAAATCACTCATTTTTAGCTTTCTCATTTTCTGAAATATGTTGATTTAAGATATTCAAGGTTTTTCTCATATCATTCAGAACACTGTATTCTTTTGTGGATGGATCAAATATTTCTCTAGGTTTGATGGTAGGATTGGAATTTTAGCTCATAGTTTGAATCAATTTTTGGCTTGGAAACTAAATATCTTTGTCTAACATAAATTACAGACTTTTTACTAATGATATGTTATAGATTTGTCAGTGTGGTTCAAATTTTAATTTAATATGATCGACAATTGATGTAACCATAACATTCATACAACCTACCCCATTATTAATTATATACTTACAAAATCTATTGTCATGCTTAAAACAAGTCTAGAGTATTAAGGCTCTTTTATGAGTAGATTCAATTTTAAGTGCAAGAATATTACATCTCATAACATTTAAATACTGATCCCATAAAGTTTAGTCAAAATTTGTTATTTTTTGATAATATTCTTGAATATTATCTCCTTCGTTAGTGTTCTTATCAATTTCCTTGTTAGCCCTCCTTCCACATCAATATGTAACATCCTATTTGCATATTCATTTGCATAATGTCTAACTTGATGATATTTAAAGCATGCTTTTATAGAAATTTTAAAACCTAATGTATTCATGATGGGTTTTTCTTTGTTTTCCTTTTTGATGTGCATTACTTTCCTTATATGCTATAATATTTTGTGTTTGACTGTTTTGACAATAAGCAGATTTCTAATGTACGTGCAGGCTCTTTTAGTAGTAGGAACTTCTAATATTTGCTCAAAAATAATGCAAGTTGCAATACATGCTCAATTGATGTAATTTTATGGGTTGCCATATCTCTTTTAATGTAATGCCTTAAACTCAAATTGAGCCTAGAAAGTACTATTTTGTGATCTTCCACCATATCAGAAATCATCAAAAACTCTTCATTTTTTTTATATATATTCAGTAACAATCATTGTACATTGTTTTGAAGCATTAAAATCATCTTGCAAATGATCATGATAGGGCAATGGGTGATATTTCTCTTTTAAATGTATTTTTCATTTCAAAGTTATTATATCTTCGTTTACCTTTTTTGTTTTTTAATGCTTACCCAATACATTTTTTGCTTTCTCAATTAATTTTAACTAGTATTACTTGGCTTTCACCAAACATAATTTGTCTTTCAAATGATTTTCCATATCCATAGCTCAATCCTAACATAACTCAATATCTTTCTTCCCATCATATGTTGATGCATCAACTTTTTTTCATGGTTATTTCATCCAAATCATACATTAGATGTATTTTGAGTAGTTTTACCATTATGTTTTTTCTATTATTTGCCAAATTAATATTCATATTAACTTGTTCATCGTATGATTAAAATTGACTTCTTGTTCATTGTGGTTAGAATGAAATGCTTCCTAATTTTTATTTCTTCCTCTAAATTATTCACATTTTTCCTCATTTGATCTTTTTTAAATATCAACCCAATTAATCAAAATTTTCAATTTTTTAGAATTGCTTACTCATGTTGTTCTATTAAACGACCTTGATATTGACCCTATTTTTATATGTGATTATAACACCAAGTTAAACTTTAATACCAAATTTGATGCTAAGAGTTTTAGGGTCTTGGGTTTCTAATGCAGTTATGATATGGGATGTGAAAAATCAAGCACCCCAAAGTCGTTGGCCACAAACTATTATTCTAAGGTGATCCGACTACTTTGATAAACAGTAAAAATATGATAAAAATTAATTTAAATTAAAAGTTCAATGGCCTTTTGCTAGAAATTAATGATGAGAATAAGGTTACAGATAGCTATACATATGAGTGAAACTCATGATTTGACCAATGTCACTATACACAATTGCACTTTCAAACCAATACTAAAAATATAGTGGGAAGAAGAGTAGAAAAAAGAAGAAGATAGGCATAATACACCATAAATATAACCTCATACTTTTAGAATGAGATAACCTTCTTTTAAATTCATTAAGTCTCTTACTTGATCAAAAAGTTGAATTCTTGAATCAGGAATTGCAAATCTAATGAAAAAATTATTCATAATGAGATTTGTTCATGCCGTAGCTCCTATTTATAATTTTGAAACTAATTGATAGTTTTTTAGAACCCATTGTAAAAGATTCATAGAAGTGCTGCCAAATCCAGAGAAGTTGGATAATAGAGTTGCTCATTGATGCATATAACATAGGATCGCATGACAAATAATTCCTAAAACACAAGATTCATAGATCAATTTGTAAAATCTTTTAGGTGCATGTAATGGAAAATAGGTGATTAGCCACAAATAGTGTTAAGAAGGTCAAGAAATAGTGGAAAACTATATGTAGCTTTAGATGACTAAATAAGGGAATAATTAAATATGTGACAGGAAGTCATATAATATTCGAAAGCCGCATGTTGCCATATATAAAAAATAGGAGACTGGCTACATGGATCAATTGCAAAGGAATCTTCTTGACCATAGTAGGATATGGATCTAAGTGCAAATCTCAATTAACTTGCATGATTGGGTGTAGCATCGTAGACATGCATATACAATAACTTACAAAAACTTGAACTAATAATAGATTATGTTCAATCAATATTCAAATAAAATTTCAACTTTCAGATTGATTATTGTCATACAAATATTTTGCATTTTTTACTACTACATACTTTTAAGATTCACATCATCCCATCCCCACCCCTAAAGCAATCCTCTATTTTCATACACACACTTCAACCTCTCCAACTCGTGCTATGGGAAATGGATGGTTTCTTGTGGTTCCTACCATCTAGCTTGTGATTGTTCAAGGAAGGCAAACCTATCTTCAGCATCCTCAAGTTTGATGAGAATTTGTACAAAATTTTCTTGAGCTATATTAAGGTTTAATTTAATTGGATTTTCCCCTTGGTTCACGAATCAAGATTTATATAGATCTAAGGTCGAGACACTCTAAGGGTAAAAGCTCTCATAGTTAGTAGTTACTTCTATTCATAAGAAAGCATTCTCAATTAAGGGGGTTGCTTAGACTCAAATTTGATTGAATGCAAAATTCCCCGCCCCGGGGGTAAATCTGATTAAGATCTTATGATTATATTATCTCAGGTCTATTTATGTACCTAGTCTGTCAATATCATATTGTTTTGAGCCATAAATTCATGGAACCTAATAAGTAGTCATGGGTAGCCTTTCTTAGGCATCCCGAGTAGATTGAGCTGAAGTGGTCCTTAGATATGTGCTTTGATATTGATGTCAAATCATTCATTGCCCGAGGGCTTGAACCCACTCAAATTGGTAGATTCACCGTCTGGAATAGATTGTTCTTCTTTGTGTTGTTATGATTAATTCATGTTAAAATTGCAAATTGGATGCTAAAGGACAAGATGATAACATCAAGGAATATGCTTCAACCTTCTTGTTGGTTTCTTTTTGTTTTTACTCTTATTTGAACCATATTGGCAAGTTGCGGTTACCAATTTTTTTCTTCTTAGCCAATTTTTCAGCTTATTCAGTATATTTCTGTACAAGTTGAAACATGATTAATGATACTTTATTTCCTTGCTTTTGCAGGGAGAGCCTAGTTTTCACTTATTTGGATTTATTATGTGTGTTGGTGCAACTGCTGCAAGGGCATTGAAATCAGTGCTACAAGGGATTTTATTGTCCTCTGAAGGGTAATAAGACTCGTCCATTAGGCATTCTTATTCCAACTTGCCACATTTTACTTTTTTAAATTTTATTTTTTTATGATCGTTGAATGATTGAATAACCTTAAGTTATTGTTAAAGTTTCCTTCTGTTAAAAAGATGCATTTATTTTCTTTGATTTGTTTTGGTTGTTGGTATACTGAACCATAAGCGTCTATTCAATTTTTCTGTAGGGAGAAGCTTAATTCGATGAATCTCCTTCTATACATGGCTCCAATTGCAGTTGTATTCTTACTTCCTGCTACACTTATCATGGAGAAGAATGTGCTTGGCATTACCATAGCACTTGCTAGAGAAGATGTTAAAATTGTTTGGTATCTCCTGTTTAATTCTTCTTTAGCATATTTTGTGAATCTGACTAACTTCTTGGTCACCAAGCACACTAGTGCTTTGACTCTACAGGTACTTTTGTTCTCTTTTCATAGTTATTTTTTATTGTTTCTTTCGCATGTTACTGCAAACTAGTCTTGATCAATTCGAGAATAGGGTAGTTGGTTTGTCTCATAAAAAAAGTGTAGGTTGGTTGTGAATTCATGCGTGCAACTGGATAGGCTTGTTCAAATACCAATAGCACCGAATCTAGGCTTCAATCGCCCCATAGAAGCTGATGTAAAACTACGAGGAGTTTGCTTAGAAATTTAAAAGAAAAGATTAAAGTGTTGCCTCTTATGTATTTAAAACTAGCACATAAAATTTGAGTTAGGAATCTAAAATTATCAACTTGCTTAGGCCAAAGATTCGCAATAGAGATTAACCAAGCCGATTCAATCAAAGTTCTAGGAGAATTTAACATGCAAAGTACAATAACAAAACCCTACGTTTAACAACAAGAATTTCACCTTGAGGCCGTATCACTCAAAGATTGGTGGACTTTTGGCGGAGATAAAAGATCCAAGAGATGAAAGAAGTTACCACTAGGGAGAGGGCGCCAAAGAACTTCGTCGAAGGAAAAGTTGCCGGTTGGGATGGAAGTCGTAGACGACCGTTGAGGCTCCAAGTGCGCTTTGAAAGTCTTCGGTCGTAGATGCTTGCAAGGATTGGCACAACTCTATCCACGTATTCCTCCACGGTAGTTTCGTCTTCAAACCCTACGTCGAAGCAAGGCGACCGTAGGATGTCGACGCTTCCGTCGGCTTGGAAAACAATACCCCACTCAAGCTCCGGATCCGCCATACATGCTTGGCGTGGAGATTTCTTCAAGGAGAGGAGGGGTAGTGATGTGATGCAAAGCGAGTTACACAATGATTGTTAAAGAAAAAATAAATTTCAGCTTTACAAACTACTCAATCTTGCATCAAAGTTAAGTCAATTATAAGTGAATCATGGTGTTCAAAAATGCTAGGCAAAGAAACGACAATAAGAGAGCCAAATCTTTTAAGCAATTGCAAAAGAAAACGTAAAACCAAAGCTAGTAAATAAGATTCCCAAGATTAATACCAAGTTGTTCACACTTTGGGACCGTTAGCACTCTCTTCCTACGAAGACTAAGTTGAGCGGCGGAAGATTGTCCAAGCGAGCAAGGAGGTTGCCACTAAGATGGAAGCGCCAACGAACGTCGCCATGGAAGAAGATCTCGGAGGTGGAGGAGGCACGGTAGATCGACCTTCGATACGCCAAGTGTAGACGGAAAAGTGTTCGTCAATTGTTTCGATGAGCGTCGGCACGATGCGGGCTAGATAATCTTCGACGGTATCGTCGAAATCAAATCCGACGTCGAAGAATTGGGAACGGAGGATGTCGACCCTTCCGTTGTCGTCGTACTCAAAGCCGTAATTCCACTCTTGCTCATCCATGCATCCTTGGATTGGATCCGGATGGTCGCCGCAAGCAAAATCTTCCCAAGGAGGAGGGGTGAGCCGGCGGTTTGGCAAGAGGGAGGAGAGCCGGCGGTAGGGCAAAGGAGAGGGGCGGGTTGTATGAGGGAAAACTGAAATTTGATCTCAGTTTTAGTGAAATTAGGAGGGAATATTGGGGATTTGAAAATTTCAATTAATGTAATAATGACATTAATTGAAATTGTCAATTAGGGGAGAGAAAAGGGGGGGCCGGCGGTAGAGGGGA
Organism: Dendrobium huoshanense; assembly: GCA_016618105.1. Taxonomy (NCBI): domain Eukaryota; kingdom Viridiplantae; phylum Streptophyta; class Magnoliopsida; order Asparagales; family Orchidaceae; genus Dendrobium; species Dendrobium huoshanense. The sequence continues at coordinate 17,508,818 of CM028347.1, forward strand.
AGAGGAGGAGAGGAAAAAAACTGAAATTTGTTTCAGTTTTAGAAGGAAGAGGAGGAGAAATAAATTCTAATTTGAATTTAAAATTAGAATTAAGAGGGGGGGGAATAATTGAGTAATCAAGGGGTTTCCAATAGGGGGGAGGCCGGCGGCAATGCTAGAGAGAGAGAGCCATGGGGAGAGAGAGGGGGAGGATTCTAAATAGGATTTGATGACTAGGATAGTTTTATAATAAGTCCAATGAAAAATTTATTTTTTTATTTGAACTTATTCAAAACTTTCCAAAAATAGAATTTCCTATTTTAGAAAATTTTGAAATTTGAAAATTAAATTTCATTGGGGCTTGGCTAGGGCCGGTGGGAAGAGGTGGTGGTGGGGGAAAACTGGCCGGCGGCAAGGTGGGGAGCCGGCGGGATGTGAGTGGCCGGTGGTGGGGTTAGGAGAGAAATCAAATTCCAAGGGGAGAAAGGGCTTACACGAATTTAACTCCTTCACCGATTGAATCTTGGCTTGTAGTGGATTGGCTAGAGAATACGACGATCGCATGAAACTCGGGTAGAACTCACTAAGAGATCTAAAATGAACTCACTAAGAGATCATGGTTGGAACTCACAAAGAGATCACAAGAAAAAACTTTTCATTCAAATATGCAATAATCCAATACAAGATACAACGGCCATATAAATAGGCCCAACAGAAAGATAATGCGCAAAGTCTAAAATGCCCCCTGGGGCTACACAAGCAACTATTACCCTCAGGGGTAAAAATGGAAACTACGAAAATACAATCATAAAATGCAAACTGAAAAATACAAATGAGATCAAAAATAAAGGCTAGCAATCTCGGCCGTCGATCTCCGTGGTCGTCTCTGATAAGCGCGCCGAAATCTCCTATCGATGACCTCATCATTCTCCCCGGGTGGGAGAGAACTCGACCCCGTCGAGTGTGTGCTACGAAAGCTCTCATATAACTCCAGCAGGTCCGGGTCCAGTCTCAGTAGCTCCTCACGATCAATCCACGTGTCCTCTGTCTCCGGAGTTCCTTTCCAATGGACCAAGTACCGTTGGCGACCTCCATCTTTTGTGGAAATAATCTCATCATCCAGAATGGTTTCAATCTTTTCCGCTCTAGGTAAGTGGGGTAAATTGGGGAGTGGAGGAAGGCTAGGGATCTCACCAGGTGGGGTCACACAAGGCTCGTTATGTAGTGGATTGTTGGGGTTTAAATCGGGACCCTCAAAGGCTACTATATCCTCAATATTAAAAGTGGGATTCATATTAAACCCTTCCGGGAGTTCTAGCACATAAGCATTATCGTTAACCTTCGCAAGTATTTTAAAAGGCCCGGCACTTCTCGCATGTAGTTTCTTTACGGACCCAGGAGGAAAACGCTCCGGGCGGATCCGTACCATCACAAAATCTCCCACCTTGAATTCTTTAAATCTCCTTTTCTTATCAGCATGAATTTTATAATCCGTATTGCTTTGTTCAATTTTTCTTTTAATTTCATTGTGTAACTCATGCAAATGGGATGCAAATGCAAATGCAGACTCAGATGTTCTAGTCCTAGGACTCATGGGAACTAGGTCAATGGGCTGACTTGGCTGATATCCATACACGATCTCTGCAGGGCTGAGGCCAGTGGTTCGATTGATAGAGTTGTTGTAAGCAAACTCGGCTATGGGAAGTTTTGAGTCCCAATCCCTAAGGTTTTCTCCTACCAAAGTTCTTAGAAGATTGCCTAGACTTCTATTAACTACCTCAGTTTGGCCGTCGGTTTGGGGGTGAAAAGCAGTGGAAAATTGGAGCTTAGTCCCCATTTTGTGCCAAAGGGTCTTCCAGAAATAACTGGTAAACTTAACATCCCTATCGGACACGATTGTCTTAGGAAGGCCGTGGAGTCTAACAATTTCCTCAAAATAAAGCTTAGCGATTCGGGACACATCGAAAGTTTTGGAGCATGGGAGGAAATGCGCCATTTTAGAAAATCGATCTACTACCACAAAGACAGAATCGTGCTTTCTAGCGGTTTTGGGTAATCCAAGGACAAAGTCCATACTCACATCTTGCCAAGGGCGACTCGGTACAGGTAGCGGGGAATAGAGTCCTGTGTTCTGTTTTCGCTGTTTGGCTAGTTGGCAAATGTGACATCGCTTTAAGAGTCGTCCCACATCGCGTTTGAGACTAGGCCAGTAAAAACGGTTTTCTAGTGCAGCAATAGTTTTCGCCTGCCCGAAATGGCCTGCTAAACCTCCTGCATGTAATTCCCAAACAAGATACTCACGAAGGGAGGTTTGGGGAATGCAGAGTTTCTGGGCCTTGAATAGGTATCCATTCTCTACTACAAAATCATCCGTCGAGTGACCATATCCCGAGGTCAAAAGGGAATAGGTATCATTAAAGTCCGGGCAGTCCTTATAGTCTTCCTTAAGACGTTCAAATCCGATAACTTCATTCCTCATCTCTTGGGTGGTCATCAGTCTCCTACTAAGGGCATCCGCAGCTTTATTTTCACTTCCCGCTTTGTGTCTAATCGTATATGTGTACTCCTGCAAAAACTCGACCCAACGGCCATGGCGGGCATTGAGTTTCTTCTGCGAGTTTATATATCTCAAGGCTTCGTGATCGGAGAAGATCACAAATTCTAGGGGCAGCAAGTAATGCCTCCAGTATCTAAGAGACTGGATAACCGCATAAAATTCTTTGTCATAGGTCGAATACCGCTGACGGATATCATTTAACTTTTCGCTAAAATACGCTACGGGGTGTCCTTCTTGAGATAAAACTCCTCCAATACCGATCCCTGACGCGTCGCAGGTTACTTCGAATACTTTAGAAAAATCTGGGAGACGCATCACAGGGGCTTCCACCATTTTCCTTTTAATGTCCTCGAAGGCTTTAGTGGCAGCAGGCGTCCAATGAAATTCGCCTTTCTTTAGGCAGTCAGTTATGGGTGCCACGATGGTACTAAAATTCCTGATGAACCTCCGATAGAATGTGGCCAATCCATGAAAACTCCGAACATCTCTTATGGTTTTTGGCTCTGGCCACTCGTTGATTGCTCTAACTTTCTCGGGGTCGGCTGAGATTCCTCGAGATGAGATTATAAATCCGAGAAAGGTGACACTATCAGTGAGAAATACACACTTCTGAGGGTTCGCATATAACTGCTCTTTCCTCAAGATCTCACATACTTGTTTCAGGTGTCCCAAGTGTTGGTCTACAGTCTTGCTATAGATTAGGATATCATCAAAGTAAACGACGACGAATTTTCCGAGGAAGGGTCGTAGGACTTGGGTCATAATCCGCATGAAAGTGCTAGGGGCGTTACTAAGACCAAACGGCATGACCATCCATTCATACAATCCATCTTTTGTCTTGAATGCCGTTTTCCATTCATCCCCTGGGCGGATCCTGATCTGATGATATCCACTCTTAAGATCCACTTTGGAAAACAGTGTTGCTCCAGTCATCATATCAAGCATGTCGTCTAGTCGGGGAATTGGAAAGCGATACTTAACGGTAATTTTGTTGATCGCGCGGCTATCAACACACATCCTCCAGGAGCCATCTTTCTTGGGGGTTAGGAGGGCAGGAACGGCACATGGGCTAAGGCTTTCTTTAATAAATCCTCGTTGTAGAAGTTCCTCTACTTGCCTTTTCAACTCAGCGTGTTCTGTTGGATTCATCCGGTAGTGAGGGAGGTTAGGCAGGGATGCTCCAGGAACCAAGTCTATGACATGTTGAATGTCTCTGAGGGGAGGAAGTTGGTCGGGTAACTCCTCGGGGAAGACATCAGCGAATTGTTCTAATAGGGGTCTTACCTTTTCAGGTACTTGTCCTTCAGTATCATCATCTACTTCCCTAGCTACCAGGGCGTACATGGGTGTTCCGTGGTGAATCTCAATGTCCACTTCTTTTGCAGTTAAGAAGTGTAGGCTCTTGTTAGGCTTAGGTGGAATAACCTTAGCTTCGCTCTTCTCGGGTCGGGGTTGTGAGGGGATCAACTTGATTTTCTTCCCGTTGTGTTCGAACACGCAGGTGTTCGTCCTCCCATAAATGTGGACATCATTGTCAAACAGCCAAGGGCGGCCAAGAATAATCTGACCCACATCCATAGTCAACACATCACACCAAATTTTCTCCTGATATCCATTGAATTCGAGTGGTATAAGGCTCCTATCTTTAATTTCCATAGAAGTTGAGTTAATCCAAGCGACTTTATACGGGTTGGGGTGAGGTGTGGCCTTAAGGTTGAGCTTAGAGATCATCGCTGATGAGACAGCGTTGATACAACTTCCACTATCGACAATAACCTTACAGTTCTTATCCCCGATCTTGGTAAAGGTATGGAAAATGGCTGTTCTTCTCCAATCATCACTCGGCTTGGGTTGGGACAGCGCACACCTGACGACTTGCAGGGTGACGGGTTCATCTTCCGTAAAAGAATCTTCCTCTTCATCCACATGGTGAACTATGTCAGTATCGGGTTCCTCCTCGTCATCGTCGACCTCTTCAATTATGGTGACCTTATAGGGACTGGAACATTGTGAGGCAATGTGTCCATACCCATGACACCTATAACATTTGGTTCCAGAATTGGGTTTTTGGGTGTCTCGTTCAGGTGCTTTACCCTTAAGGTCGGAACGCTGAGGGGCTGGGTTAGCAGTGGGTCGACTACTGGTCGAGTTTGAGGGTCGGTTTTGAGGCTGGTTGGTGGAGGAGCGATACGGGTTGGGTCGGAAGTCGAACTGTCTAGTGTGGGAATGGGTTTTGGATTCCTCTAGGTCAAGTACCAGGCTGCAAGCAGCCTCTAGAGTGTCTACCCCTCTAGCAAACAGTTCGGTGCGAAGATCTTCCCGAAGGCCAGCTCTAAACATTGACAGGATTTGGGTTGGGGTAGCGGATTCCTCGCCGTTACAACGAATCAGGAAGTCGTCGAAGGCGGAGATATAATCTTTAACGGACTTGCTCCCCTGAGTTAGCCGATTCCACTTATCCAAGAGCTTAGGGTAGTAGGACGGTGGTAGGTATTTCCTCCTAAGTTCCTGCTTCATGGTTCTCCAATCGCTTATTGGGTGTTCTCCTCGAGATTCACGCATGTTTTCCATATTGGTCCAGTAGAGGTTGGCTCGTCCGGTAAGCTTCATTTCAGCGAATCTGACTTTCTTCGCCTCAGAGATATTGTACCATTTAAAGTAACTATCCATCGACTTGAGCCAATCGAGGAAAACTTGAGGATCCAGGGTCCCGTCGTATGTGGGAGCATCAATTCTAATGTTTTTCAACAATTGAGCGTCGTTGTCCCTCCATACGTTATTGTCTCCTATAGGTTCTTGATGGGGCCTCGGATTATGATGATAAGGGTCTTGGAAGTGTCCGGGATCGCGAGGTTGTTCACGATCGGGTCGGTTGCCGTCACCATAAGGTGAGTGAGGTCTCGAGGGAGTATAGATCGCAGGATTCCCATTACGCTCGATATTATCTAGTCGGTCACTCGTGTGGCGCCTAAAGTCGGCTAGATCAGTTTGGGTGTTGCGGATTTGCTGAGTAACGGTGCCCAATTGTCCCAAAATAAGGTCAAGGGTAGCTTGGAGATGTTGCGGGTCCATGGGGAAAGTCTAGAGGTTTCCCGAGGGAGAGATGTGTAGAAGGGCAGCAAGGATAAGCTAAGGGAGGAGGTCCCAAAAGCTCTTAACTGCTGCAGGAAAAGCAAAGGCAGCAAACTAACACAAGGAGGTTTGTGTCTAGGAAGTGTTTGGTGGGAAGCTAAGTGTGGACAGCAACTAAGATAGCTTTCTGGGCAAAAATAGGTCTATAATACGTGCAGGTTTTGAGTGGACAGCAGCAGTGACTAACCAGGGAACATTAATCCAAGTGAATTCTAACGTGTGGCCAGCACAGAGGGCTTGTAGAGACTGCAGGGATTAATGGCAGCAGCAAAACACGTGTCTAAACTCCCTAATCAGTGAATGTTGGCTGCAGAAATGTAAGGACAGCAGGGGTAATTCAAGTCGAAATTGTTCTAGGCACTTGGGAATCTACCAAACACAAGACCGACACTAAGATGCGAGCTAGAATGTTCTAATTCAAATAGATGTTTGCTGGAAATGCACAAAACAGTAATAAAACAGTGAAAATAACTTACCTAATCAATGGTATGCATGAAGTTTATGAACTATTGCAAGGAACTAAACCCTAGGATGCTTTCTACGCATGTCAAGCATGGTAAACCATGCTCTGATACCAAAATGATGTGATGCAAAGCGAGTTACACAATGATTGTTAAAGAAAAAATAAATTTCAGCTTTACAAACTACTCAATCTTGCATCAAAGTTAAGTCAATTATAAGTGAATCATGGTGTTCAAAAATGCTAGGCAAAGAAACGACAATAAGAGAGCCAAATCTTTTAAGCAATTGCAAAAGAAAACGTAAAACCAAAGCTAGTAAATAAGATTCCCAAGATTAATACCAAGTTGTTCACACTTTGGGACCGTTAGCACTCTCTTCCTACGAAGACTAAGTTGAGCGGCGGAAGATTGTCCAAGCGAGCAAGGAGGTTGCCACTAAGATGGAAGCGCCAACGAACGTCGCCATGGAAGAAGATCTCGGAGGTGGAGGAGGCACAGTAGATCGACCTTCGATACGCCAAGTGTAGACGAAAAAGTGTTCGTCAATTGTTTCGATGAGCGTCGGCACGATGCGGGCTAGATAATCTTCGACGGTATCGTCGAAATCAAATCCGACGTCGAAGAATTGGGAACGGAGGATGTCGACCCTTCCGTTGTCGTCGTACTCAAAGCCGTAATTCCACTCTTGCTCATCCATGCATCCTTGGATTGGATCCGGATGGTCGCCGCAAGCAAAATCTTCCCAAGGAGGAGGGGTGAGCCGGCGGTTTGGCAAGAGGGAGGAGAGCCGGCGGTAGAGCAAAGGAGAGGGGCGGGTTGTATGAGGGAAAACTGAAATTTGATCTCAGTTTTAGTGAAATTAGGAGGGAATATTGGGGATTTGAAAATTTCAATTAATGTAATAATGACATTAATTGAAATTGTCAATTAGGGGAGAGAAAAGGGGGGGCCGGCGGTAGAGGGGAAGAGGAGGAGAGGAAAAAAACTGAAATTTGTTTCAGTTTTAGAAGGAAGAGGAGGAGAAATAAATTCTAATTTGAATTTAAAATTAGAATTAAGAGGGGGGGGGAATAATTGAGTAATCAAGGGGTTTCCAATAGGGGGGAGGCCGGCGGCAATGCTAGAGAGAGAGAGCCATGGGGAGAGAGAGGGGGAGGATTCTAAATAGGATTTGATGACTAGGATAGTTTTATAATAAGTCCAATGAAAAATTTATTTTTTTATTTGAACTTATTCAAAACTTTCCAAAAATAGAATTTCCTATTTTAGAAAATTTTGAAATTTGAAAATTAAATTTCATTGGAGCTTGGCTAGGGCCGGTGGGAAGAGGTGGTGGTGGGGGAAAACTGGCCGGCGGCAAGGTGGGGAGCCGGCGGGATGTGAGTGGCCGGTGGTGGGGTTAGGAGAGAAATCAAATTCCAAGGGGAGAAAGGGCTTACACGAATTTAACTCCTTCACCGATTGAATCTTGGCTTGTAGTGGATTGGCTAGAGAATACGACGATCGCATGAAACTCGGGTAGAACTCACTAAGAGATCTAAAATGAACTCACTAAGAGATCATGGTTGGAACTCACAAAGAGATCACAAGAAAAAACTTTTCATTCAAATATGCAATAATCCAATACAAGATACAACGGCCATATAAATAGGCCCAACAGAAAGATAATGCGCAAAGTCTAAAATGCCCCCTGGGGCTACACAAGCAACTATTACCCTCAGGGGTAAAAATGGAAACTACGAAAATACAATCATAAAATGCAAACTGAAAAATACAAATGAGATCAAAAATAAAGGCTAGCAATCTCGGCCGTCGATCTCCGTGGTCGTCTCTGATAAGCGCGCCGAAATCTCCTATCGATGACCTCATCAGGTAGGCGGCGGGATCTCCAAGGAGAATAGGTATTCGGCCAAAGAGAGAGAGAGGAGGCGGGTGCAAGGTGGGAGAGAGGTTAGGTGGGGTGAGGTGGCAAGCAATTTACTAAAATCTGAAATTAATTCTCAGATTTTAGTAAGATTGGAGGGAAAAATTTGAATAGAGAATTCAAATTAGGATGGAGTTAAGAGGGGTTTAATGAGCCATTAAAGGGGTCTTCAATGGGGTGGGCCGGCGGCATCATTGGGGTGGATGAGGGGATTTGAAATCTTAAAACTGAAAATTAATTTCAGTTTTAAGTAAATAGGGAGGGAAACTTAGGGATTCAAATTAGGATTTCAAATGGCCCAAGCATTAACTAAGCCATTAATGGAGATCTCCTTATGGGAGGCCGGCGGCATACATGGAGGAGGAGGGAGGGAAATCCATGTGGCTGATTTTCCAATTAGGATGCTGACGTGGCAACAAATATTAAAACTCCGGTCTAATTGGAATTTGAAATTGAAACTCATTCAAAACTTTCCTTTTTTGGAAGGTGTCAAATAAGGCAAGTTTTGAATTTCAAAATCTGAAATTCAAATGTTGTAACTCCCTTATCAATTGCTAGGCAACAATCAAGGAATCGCTAGGGGGAAGAGATGACATCTCCAAGGGGAAGATGGTGGGGGGCCGGCGGCTAGTGGAGGAGGGGTAAGGTGGCCGACGGGTTGGGTGGGGTGCTTTTGGCGGAGCTTGGAATTCTAGTGGTGGAAACGAGTGAGTGGCTCGTGGGAGAACGGATCTCGGGTGGAGATTGGCGTGGGGTGGGGAGAATCGAAATTAGACAAGAAAATAGGAAGATAAATTGAACCACGAGTCGAGGACGCTTCCAACGACTGGTGGGTAATGCGAATGCTCACCTTGAGCTCCTCCTTCTCAAGCACTCATGCAAGACGAAGTAGAAAAATAGAACACAAATGTCATTCAAATATTCATTCACCTCAATACAAAGCATGAGACCCCTATAAATAGGTCTTCAAACATAAGAAAATAAAAATACTCAAATGCCCCTTGGGCTACAATAAGACTCAACTCCCCACAGGGGTAAAATGGGAAAACAGTAAATAAAAGACAATAATAAAGAAATACATCATGACATCAAAATCAGAAGTAGAGACGCTGAATCGTGGCCGTCGATCTGCGGTTTCGCCGGCGATAAACATGTCGGTAGCGTCTGTCGATGTCCTCATCAGAAGCTCTGCTCAACACTTTGGAAATATTAATGTATATAAGAAAGTAAAATATATGCATATTTATGTCTGATATATGTTTATGCTATTTATGCTGTTAATATATTTTTATTTTATTTAGATGTCTAGGCCTAAGAGTCGGGCCTGGACATCCATTTTACGGCTAGGCTTTGTTTGACGGTAGGTTCATGTCTTTTGTATGACATCCCTTACTCAAATACAGTCTCCACCAGCACTTCTCTTGGCTTACCCACTTGTTTGATCTATTTCAAACCCAAGGATGATGGCAATTTAATCTATTGACAATGATCTACAACTCTGTCCATTGCTTTGTACCTTTGTTGTTGATTGACACAATACTGTGATATATCTGTTGTCTTTATTGATTGTACAGGGCATGCTGGCTTGCACGTATTCCTTGTTATGTTTGACTTTGTCGTTAGCTTACAACTTTGAAGCAAAATTTACTTTTCATCCTATTTAAATTGTTCTTATGGCTTCTCATCCTGGTTTAAACAACACTAAATAAATTCGTACAACAACAACAACAACATAAAGCCTTTATCCCACTACGTGGGGTCGGCTACATGAATCCTTTTTCTCCATTGTATCCTATTAAAAGTCAAATTCTCGTTTAAATCTAATAAAGAAAGGTCATTCCTAATATTTTATAACCAAATCTTTTTAGGTCTCGATCTACCTTTCTTAACATAAGTCAAATCTAGTACCTCTACTCTCCTAACCGGGTCATCGGAAGGCCGTCGTTTTATCTGACCAAACCATCTAAGGCGATTCTCTCTAATCTTATCTTCTACTGGAGCAACTCCAACCTTTTCACGTATATGCTCATTTCGTATCCTATCTCTAAGGGTAAAGCCACTCATCCACCTGAATAAATTCAAGTGTTTGACTGAAAAAAAAAAAAAACTAAAAAAAAAAGTTTGTCCTAAGAAAATTGCATCTGAGAAGTTCTCAATTTTATCAAGCAATATAATTGTGGAGGTCCTTAGATAAGTAGATCCGTTCACCTTAAGGATTTTGACCTTATTTATTTGCCAAATTGGGTGCTTTCTTTGAATCTCCATCATGTTGATGTAATAAACATGAGGGAAAGTGGTAGTTGAATTAATTTTCCCTTTTTAATGGTTTTTGGCTGAATTTCACCATTATTATGAAATGATTTCAAATGAGTTTGAGCTAAAAACATGATTTTCATTTGCTAATTTGGAAGCCACAGGTAACATCCTAGTGACGAAATTGAAATATCTGCTTCATATTTGAACTCACATTATGCCAAGGTTAAAAAGGTGTGATATGTGTTATCTAGTCATCAAGTTAGAGTAATATTGCATTACATAAATGAAAAGTATCACATTTTCTGCGATGGTTTCCAGTATAGTGATGTTCTTCATTATTTGTATGAGAAATTATAAGCAATACATTTCTATCCTAATGTATCTATATCTAACCTTATTAGGTATAATCATATCTATTTAAATACGAGTCATCAATTATTTCATTACCTATTTATATATGAATATATATTAATAGATATAGTCGGTTTTACTACGACACTATGAAATAAAAAAAAATGTAAGTACCAATCCTATGAAAATTTGCCAAACAGGAACACATTTTATACATCATAAGCAAGTATTTAACAAGTGTTTCATAATCAATTTATTTCATTTAATAGAGGTTATGTGCATGAAAAGTATGGCTTGCTACTATAGAAATTAAGTCAATATACATAATTTTGTGCAGAAATAAACCAGACAAATTATCTACAACTTGTTAATTTATTATAAACATTAAAGTGGGTTTTGGGCATATGTATAACAAATATTTGAATATCTAGAAACCTATCATAAACATCAATGATAATAATGCCCCTAAAAAAGAAGGCTATGTTTACCGTCTAATAAATAGAAGTCATCTCAAAGCATGTCATACGAAACTCCAACCTTTGCTAATATCCAAACAACCATATTTAGGGAAATTCAACTTAAATGTCCTACACATGAGAATACCAAGGCTTCGTTTGGAGCTGCTTTCTTATTGCTTCATAAAGCAACTTTCTAATACAAAAATTAAAATTTTTGTACTAAAAAACTACTTTATGAAGCTGATGTGAAACGTAAATGCCATATACTTGCCTAGGTGGCAAGATTAATTAAAGCCCAAATCAATTTGGGGAGAGAGAATCAAAATCTGAAATTAATGAGTAATTAAAGCTAATTCAAATTCAAATTTTGAATTTGAATTGTCATTAATTGGGAGGATTAAATGATTAATTGATTTAAATCTGAAATTAAATTTTAGATTTAAATTAATGGTTATTGGCTTAATTGGATGGACGAATTTAAGGAGTAATTAATACTAATTCGAATTCAAATTTTGAATTTGAATTGTCATTAATTGTGAGCCTCTCCTAATTAAGAAATTTCTTTATTCCAAGGAGGAAGAGAGGGGGAGGTGGGGGTTGGTGGGCGTCGGCCTAAGGGATGGCCGGCTGGTGAATTTCTGGACGGGCCAACAGGGCTGGCGGCAAGGAGAACTTGGGGAGGAAAAGCCCGAGCTTGGTAGAGGATGAGAAGTTTGGGGAAATCTTGGAATTTCTAACCTCACGCTCTTAAACTTCAAGATCTCAAAGGAGATTGTAGGGATGTCGGAACTCACACAGAGATCCACGAAACTCTCCTCAAGAACTCACAAAGAGATATTGAGAATCTTGGAACTCACAAAGAGATCTGCGAAACTCTCCTCAAAAACTCACAAAGAGATCTTGAGAATCTCGGAACTCACAAAGAGATCCGCGAAACTCTCCTCAAGAACTTACAAAGAGATCTTGGGAAAGTCGGAACTCACAAAGAGATCCTTCTGTACTCACTAAGAGATCAACACGAAAATAAAATTTTCCATTATCAATAATCCATCCTCCAAATACAAGAGAAGGGGCCTCTATATATAGGCCTCAAGAGAAATTAAAAGACACATTCGCCCCTTGGGCTTACATAAAACAAGAGGGTAAAATGGGAAATTGCAAAACTAAATTAAATACACTTAATAAACAAAAATAAAGCAAAGTGATCTCGGTCGTCGATCTTCAGCTCCTCGGATTGGCATGGACGGTTGGATATCCGCATCATTCTCCCGGGGTGGAAAAGACTCGACTCCGTCGAGTTCGCATCCCGGGTGAGCAACCAGGCTCTGATACCAAACTGATGTGAAACGTAAATGCCATATACTTTCCTAGGTGGCAAGATTAATTAAAGCCCAAATCAATTTGGGGAGAGAATCAAAATCTGAAATTAATGAGTAATTAAAGCTAATTCAAATTCAAATTTTGAATTTGAATTGTCATTAATTGGGAGGATTAAATGATTAATTGATTTAAATCTGAAATTAAATTTTAGATTTAAATTAATGGTTATTGGCTTAATTGGATGGACGAATTTAAGGAGTAATTAATACTAATTCGAATTCAAATTTTGAATTTGAATTGTCATTAATTGTGAGCCTCTCCTAATTAAGAAATTTCTTTATTCCAAGGAGGAAGAGAGGGGGAGGTGGGGGTTGGTGGGCGTCGGCCTAAGGGATGGCCGGCTGGTGAATTTCTGGACGGGCCAACAGGGCCGGCGGCAAGGAGAACTTGGGGAGGAAAAGCCCGAGCTTGGTAGAGGATGAGAAGTTTGGGGAAATCTTGGAATTTCTAACCTCACGCTCTTAAACTTCAAGATCTCAAAGGAGATTGTAGGGATGTCGGAACTCACACAGAGATCCACGAAACTCTCCTCAAGAACTCACAAAGAGATATTGAGAATCTTGGAACTCACAAAGAGATCCGCGAAACTCTCCTCAAGAACTCACAAAGAGATCTTGAGAATCTCGGAACTCACAAAGAGATCCGCGAAACTCTCCTCAAGAACTCACAAAGAGATCTTGGGAAAGTCGGAACTCACAAAGAGATCCTTCTGTACTCACTAAGAGATCAACATGAAAATAAAATTTTCCATTATCAATAATCCATCCTCCAAATACAAGAGAAGGGGCCTCTATATATAGGCCTCAAGAGAAATTAAAAGACACATTCGCCCCTTGGGCTTACATAAAATAAGAGGGTAAAATGGGAAATTGCAAAACTAAATTAAAATACACTTAATAAACAAAAATAAAGCAAAGTGATCTCGGTCGTCGATCTTCAGCTCCTCGGATTGGCATGAACGGTTGGATATCCGCATCAGAAGCAGTAAGAAAGCCGTCCCAAACAAAAGCCTAAATCAACGAACACAAGCACATACAAGCCTTGAAAATTGATAGCTAACATAGATAAGTGCAACCTTGTTCATATAAACTACCAGTGAAAGTTGCATAGCTAACCATTCTCCTAAAAGCTTAAATAGAACTTTCTCCATAGAGAAGATTGATTTTATATGATTTGACGCCTATATGGGCCTCCTTGATAATACTGTCCCATAAATTTGGCTTTCTTTTAGGTCTCAGTAATACATTCAAAATGAAGCCCTTATGATAACATTTCAAATCTCAAGAGGCCTCAAACGATAAGTCTTTGGTTTATATTAATTTTCTCTTTATGAACGAGAGACAATGCATACAATGACAAACTTCTCGTTTTATTCAACATCTTTAATAGTGGCATGATACTAACCCACACAAGTATTTTGTGAGCTTAATCAATTAGTTTTGGACAAGCCTGCGGTTGCATAATCCTAGATGAGTTATGGCCATTGAAGGCCCGCCTATATTATGGGCCTTGAAATATCCATATTAGTACTAGACTTTTTTACTCTGTGGGTTGCGCGTTCAATTAAACTTTACATAAAAGAGTACTTCACAATTTCCATGAACCAGCACTTTTTTTTTCTATTGATAATCCCTGGTAATTTGTACAATTCTTTTGAAGGTGTTTGAGAGTCTATCAAACATGAAGGAATTGACCATTCCTTTAATTTTTTAGGTTCTTGGGAATGCCAAAGGTGCCGTGGCCGTGGTTATTTCAATTCTAATATTCAGGAACCCGGTTTCGGTGACAGGGATGCTGGGTTACAGCCTCACTGTTATTGGGGTCATTCTCTATAGTGAAGCAAAAAAGCGCAACAAATGAGCAGCTGGGTAACCTTGACCATCCCTTACATCTCTTTACTGTAACATTGATGGCAATTACTTCGCAAAGCCGGCGGTTACGGTAAGACTTGTATGCCATATTTGTCCTGGTTGCGACCGCATCTTTGCTAGGAGAAGCCTGGAGAAGTCTTACTACTGTATCAGCATCAGAGATTGGTTATCCTTTTAGTGCCTGTTTTTAGGGATTCTTTCTTCCACCCATAAGGTTAAAAGTCCAATTCTTTGAGATAGAAATAGTCATGGCGCCCCTGCCTTTAATAGTTATTTGTTCCGGACAGACTTTAGTTCTATATTACAATACACATTAATTGTTTTATGTTGTCAGAGACTTTATTCTGTTAAACACAACTTATACAGAAATGTTGAAGAGGTGATTTATATTTTGGCTCTCCTTTCGTTGTATTGCTCCATTTTTTAAACAAATTGTTGCCATTATTGTGCCTCTTGTAGAACTATCAGAACTTAAGCTGTAACTTTGGCTTGGTTATGCTTTTACAGTGTTCTAATTGCTATTTCTTCTATTTTTTAATCTAAATGCTCCATTTTGTTTTTCATAACACTATAAGTCCTGTAGGATATTCCGGTTCCAGTTATAGAAAATGTATATTGTTACATTTCTTGTGTTACTTGAGAAATTATTTTGTGTGGAGATCGGACGCAGAATGCTGTCTGGAGACCAATCAGAATATGACATGTCAGTGGTATCGAGCTGTAGTACCGAGCGTGTGGGTGACGTGTCTCATTCTGGTTGGTCTCTGAACGGTGTTCGGCATCCGCACAAAATAATTAATCGTGTTACTGGATTGGTTTCAAACATGGTGCTGTATCATAGCATTTGAACTTGGTAGTATCATAGCATTCGAAATTGCCTTTAGACCATCGTGCTCACCTGTATAGTTTGGATCTTTATACAAAATTAAGATATAAAATTTCCTCTCTACCACCGTAAATATTTTAATACTAAATAAATATTAGTAATAAATAATAATAATAATAATAATAATATTAAAAGAAATCAATTTAAATAATTGCAGTTGAACTTGGTAGTATTTCTTATTTTGAATATGACATGTGCTTGGGAATTTCATGTCCTCTCCATCCAAGGCAAGAAATTAAATGCAAAGGTTGCTGATGCCAACAACCACATTAAAGTTTACATTAATAAATATAATAAGAAGTATAACTATTGGTTAGGAGTAGCAATTGAAAAATGAAGAAGGGGGACTGGCCCATCAGTTTGTGAAGAGAGAGAGAGAAAGAGAGACAACAACAATAATAATATCAAGCTTTTATCCCACTACGTGGGGTCGGCTACATGAATCCTTTTTCTCCATTGTGTCCTATTAAAAGTCGAATTCTTGTTTAAATCTAATAAAGAAAGGTCATTCATAATATTTTCTAACAAAGTCTTTTTAGGTCTACCCCTACCTTTCTTAACATAAGTCAAATCTAATACCTCTATTCTCCTAACCGGGTCATCAGAAGGCTGCCGTTTTATGTGACCAAACCATCTAAGACGACTCTCTCTAATCTTATCTTTTACTGGAGCTACTCCAACCTTTTCACGTATATGCCTTGAGAGAAAGAGAGAGATGTAGTTTAAAAGCAGAAAGCAGTAAGAAAGTCATCCTAAATGAAACTAAGGCTTCATTTGGGACAACTTTCATACTGATTTCTAAAACGGCTTTTTACTATAAAATTTTCTAATTCAAAAAATTTTTGTATTAAAAAGTTGTTTTAGAAATCAACAAAAAAGTTGTCACAAACGAAACCTAAGTATGCCATAGAGCTAAATTATAATTTTGGGTTCTTAGTTTTCTCCATAGCATTTTCAAAATAGCTTCGAATGTTATATCTCTAGGAATATCATGAATTTGAACTATGTCATAAAAACGTGTCAACCATGCGTGGCTTATTTTATGTTCTTTTGATGAAAAAAAAACTGTGTTTTAGAAAATAGATCAACCACCATTTTGATCGAATATGTGTTGTTGTGTTAGTGGAAAGATGCTAAAATCCATGATTTATGATACTAGCAATGATAGTTACAACTATATTTTCGGCTTCGTTTGAAACATCTTTTAACAACTATTTTTTCTTATTTTAAACAAAAATGTGTATTAAAAAACTGTTTTATTCATAAAAAAAAAAACCATTGTTTACAAGTATTGGCACCAAGTGATATGTTAACAACATGGCTTTCTATAGTGATACATGAATTTCAATAATGACGACAAAAAAAAAATTCTTGAACAGGAGCGAGAGTCTTAGGCTTCATTTAATTGGACGTTTTAGGTGCTTATTCTGTTTTAAAATGACAAATTCATTTCTTCTTTGTTGTTTGGTTCGTCAAATCACGTTCCCATTAACTCTTTTTTTTTTTTAAATTTTATTTTTCTATTGTTTTAAGAAAGCTTTTTATATATGCTTCTCCGTTAGAGAACTCAATTTTCTGAATTAATATTTCTTAAAACTGTCTTTTACAAAAGTACCAAAAAATCAAACGAAGCCTTACTATGCCCTAAGTGGCCCGTCATAATAAAGTTGGAAGAAGGACTATGATAAATCTTTTTTATATTTATGAAAAAAAAATTTATGATAACACCTTAGATGAAATTTGATAAAGTTGGAAGGACCATGATAAATCTTTTTTATATTTGCAAGGCTAAGGTAGGCTCTTTCAGACCATTGAAACTGTTCCTACTTGAGTAATTCATTGAGATTGGCAACCACAGAGCTTAATTGCTTAACATCTTATCACTAGAAAGATGCTAGTCCATGAAACCTCCTCACATCGATACGGACCGAGCAATCGATTACTCTAGTATTCGTGTGACTTTAGATGAATCAATTTCCACACCTGTAAATAAGATAAAATATCTCAAAAAATTAATCTTTTTCATAGGAAAGTGGCATGTATTTGAATTGGTACACAATTTTTTTATGTAAGGTAAAAAAATTGATTCATAGGAGGAGGCATAAGGAGTCCTACATGTTGGATGGTCTGAAAGGCATAACAATCCATTCATAGAGTCTATCATACATCTTTAAAATATATTTTATTTGCCTCTAATCCTAATTGAATATGATGATAGCCACTCCAAAAGTCAATTTAAAAAAAAAAAAGAGAATACTAATGAAGTATATTTTATAAATGATGGAGCAAGGAAATCAAAAAAATAATATTTGATAGTTGTTTTATTCATTTCCTAGCTACTAGTGTACATTCATCACAAACCATCTTTCTTTTAGTACAAGAAGTGTGAGAAAACATATATAAGTTTACATTTTCCTTAATCAATCATTTTGGCCATCAATATAGTGACTTGCCTCTATAGATCTTCATGCTTCTTTTGTCACAAATGATAAGTTGGTTGATGTAGGATGGCAAACTCCATAATGAAATTGAGAGCTTTATGAATTTCACACCAGAGTCCTGCATTTGATACCTATACCCGCACCCACCCACGTACCCATCCATACCCAATAGGCATGGGTGGTTACGGGTACGCCTGTGACTTCGTGGGTGGGTATCAGTGGGTACTCAATATTGGGGGATAAACTGATTTACATTACTAATCACCATATGCAGTAAATTACAGTAATCCTCAATACATAGTGCGCAATACTAAACCATGTTGCGATCACGATAAATTTTAAAATGCAGCTTGAAAGTTTGCAGTCAGAGTAAAGGGCAACAAGCCTCAAGGCTATTAGTACGTGGCAGACTGCAGTCAAAAAACGTGGAAAGTTGGTGGGTATGGGCAGGTACGACATCCAGAAAGCTACAATGGGTGGGTGTGGGTGGGCAAAGCCTGACTATGCAGAGTATGGATACCTTTTTTTTTTAATTAAATGAGGGTTAATGGGTACCTAATAGGACCCCAAATAGGACTTTGTTTCACACATCCAGGCAAGCCCAATGAGATTTCAGAGGCTTGGACAACCCAAAACTAATATAATATATAGTAGTTGGAAGTGATGAAATATCACATTTCTCTTCCATAAACTTCTTGAGTAGCCTCATGAACATGGATTTAGATACCAACGCCTCCTGCTTGGCCCATTGACAGCTTTATCTTTAATTGGTATAAAAAAACACACTAATCTTTTTTAAAGGAGTGTGTATCCTTTGAAGATACCATGGATGGTATGAAAATTGTATTGCCATGGCCTTCCAAAAAGAGATGACAAACATCCATGGAAATAACATCTCACCACACTTTTTCGTATAATTTCCTATTAATAAAAAAGATGAATTAAACATCATTTCGTTACATTAATATTTTTCACTTCCTTAGCCAAAAAAGGTCTGAATGTTCTTTGTATTTTTAGGCTATGCTTCTCCATCAGTCTTAGCTATCACATTCTCATCATTTTCTCCATCAATAATAAAGTTACAAATCATCCCTTGGACCACGCATCAAGTAGGCAAGATATTATAGCACAAACACAAAGCACAAGTACTTCTTCGTTTGCGATTAATTATTATGTGCGGATGTCAAACACCGTCAATCAGAATGCTCTATCACCTCTTAGTACAACGACTCGATACTTCTCGATACCACAACTCAATATTACTGATATAACACATTCTGATTAGTTCCCGAACAACATTGTGTCCAATCCCCACACAAAATAATTTCTCATTTTCATTGACACAGATAATTTGTGCAACTCTCATTGCTCTGCTCATTGAAAACTAAAAAATTTCATGTTCAAATCTTACGTATATAATGTGTGTGTGAATTATTTAACTTAATTGACTTAAATATTAAAAAAAAAAGTTAGCTAAATCCAACCCCTTCTATTTCAAAAGGGTTTCTTTAATAAGGGAGACTAATCGTAGATAATTTGCTCAACGTTTGGTGTCAGCTAACTCCAACATTGCTAAACGCCACTAGTAACCAATCACCATCGCTACCAGGTGATGCCAGCTGCCATAACAGCCTGCTATTACCATCTTATACATTATTCAAAAAACCAATAAAAATAATACTAAGAATATTAAGTATAATTTCATTTCATGTCAAAATACAAACTAAACTTAGAAATAAAAATTTAAAAAAAAAAAGACTTCCAAACAGCCTATTATAGCACAGTTCTCTTCAATAAAGCTCGTCAACTTTACAAACACTAAAGTTTCATTTGGGACGACTTTATTACTGCTTCTTAAAGCAGCTGTCTAGTACAAAAGTTTTAATATTTGTATTATAAAACTGATTAAAAGAACAGTAAGAAAACTGTCCCCACACGAGATCTAAGTCTTTAATAACATTCAATACTTGAATAGAGGTTAAACCATTTCAGCTTTCACAGCATTTTTTTAATAGGAATCGCCTGCTCCAAGAGCCAAATGAGCAAAACAAAATGTGCTATGCTACTCACAATTCAAATCAACGTGAAACAGCACACAACAATCATAACAAAAAATGATCGATAGAAATCAAGATTAATTGTACATATCATATAGTGATGGTTAAAGGGGGTTTACTTTCAAGAGGAAAATCTGTAAAACCTAAGAAACATAAATGTCGTGAATTGTTCCCCCTCTGCAGAAGCTTCTTCCTAAAAATAAGCAGCAACCAAAAAAAAAAAAAAAGAAAGAAAAATCTTAGCAGCTCCACGCCAAATACAGAAAGCACTACTTCTCTCACCTCTGCACCAAACGATAGTTCCATCTTCTGCGGTTCTGCAAGCTAAACAAGAAAGAAGGTTCAACTAAAATTCAAAAGATGTTCGGCATAAAGAATAAAATATCCACAAACATGAACTCAAACACTCAGTGCAACATCAAATAGGCATCATCCAAAGTTCTATAAAAAAACCCAAATAAAAAATATCTTTGATGGCACAGTGCACTAGATTACCTCAAGCGGGGAGAGAGCTTATACTTCATTCTTCAACAAGCAAAATTGTAAGGGAGCAACTATAACTGCCCCTGACAACCATTTCAGGGCTGTTTGGTTGCTTGTAGATATAAGAGAGTTAAAAAATAAAAATGATAAAATCTCTTAGATTAAATCATTTGATTGAAGCATCATATCATCATAACTACCATCATAATCATTAGCCCTATCCCAAATCTCAATAGACATCTCATCTCACCTCATCTTAATTCATTCTCTTCGTCGACACTGCATTTAAAACGGACCACTCTTATAATATATCAAATTTCTTATTTAAAACTCTAATTTAATAGTTTCTCAAAAAGGATTCCTACATTTTTCAAATATCTTCATCTTTAATTGAGATCATATCAAGGTTTAAAATTGTGAAATTGGGTATTAAGGTGTTTTCCATCTGTTAGACGAGGCATAAGCCTCAAGGTGTAAACCTCAAAATTAAAAAAATTGCATAAAGTCAAAATGAAGATTTTTTTATATAATAACCAAATAATATATTAAGTAATGACATACGAAATAAATTGGTATATATATGAAACACAAAAAAATGCACAAGATATAAAGTGACAAGTAATAAATTATATAAAATAGAATTAAAATCTAAACATCACAATAATAAACATAAAATGAAGTTCAACTCAACAGTCTATCTTCTCTCATTTCTTACTCATCAACATTTAATTAAAAAAAAAAAAAGTAATGGTATAGCAACTCAGAAGTCATCAACACTGTCATCACTGAGAGGGTCTTCATTTGAATCATCACCTATACAGTCCAATGTCTCACAATCTACTTATTCTTCCTCTATATCAGTTAATTTCCTCTTCTCTAAATGTTTTCATCAATATAAAGATGAGTAATACTTTAAAGTAAATAAGCTTTAACAAAATAATATTTTTATATACCTTATCTATTTTCTTCTTCTTATACATGGGTTGTGATGGATGTAGATGCTCTATTTCTATCACCATCAAAGAAATTAACATTCAAATATTTCTCTTGTAATTTAGATGGTGTTAACTCAACTTCATCATTTATAGATTACTCATCATCTGATGTCATATGATCACAAATCAAAGAATCTTCATTATCTTTTAACCCTTTCTTCTTCAAGTTCTTGTCTTTAAGTCTATTATTGTACATGATGTATGCCAAGAAATTCATCCTTAGGGTTGTCAAATGATTTCTCATATTTGTGTGCACTAGATTGTGCGTGCTCCAGTTGCATTCACATCCAGATAAAACACATTAATCTCAAAACCTTCATAGCGAAAAACTATAGTTCTAGAGTGCCATCACCAAATTAAATCCACCACTTAATTGAGATTTTACATAAATAAGTATAGTAAGTACTAAGTACAATTAATTCTAAATAAATAAGTATATAAAACATTAAAGCAACAAATAAAATAACTTAGAAATCGCTTGGAAGTAAGGTCTGTCCAAAAATATCATCTTAATTCCTAAATGGTACTAATTGCATATCAACATTTGATCTCTTAGTTGAATCAACTATAAATATATTCATGCAATGGTATAAGCCTAATTTTATCTTAGGATTTATTGATCTAATTTATGTATATTAATATTGATGATAATAATCTGCTACATGTAAGTGCCAATGAAGCTGTAACTCTCACCTATCATCAATGATATTCCAAATTTCTCTATAGCCACCTTTTTCTCCTCTTAAGTTTTGGACAATCATTTCTTTTGTTTCATCCATAGCATTATGTATGAAGCCCAAAACAAACTTCTCAACATCCACCATCCTCAGAACCTGATCCCAATGGCTTAATGGTTATAATAGTATACATTACACTCAGCCAAAATATGCCATTTAGAACAATCTTCCTAAACTCTTTCCCTCAGATTTTATTGCCCAAGCATAACTCAACAATTGTGTAGAGGTGAACATAAACTTCAAAAGTTGACTTGCCTCCAACATGCTCTACAAAATCAAATAAGCGATGGGAAATCTAGTTGCTGCAAGCCTAAATATTCCTTTGTTTGAAAATTTTCTCATGAATGTCTAAACTCAAACATGATTATAAATAAATTTGCTTATCTTCTTAGCTTTTATTAGTGCATTTTTATGCTGCCACAGCTCCTTAAGTTTCTCAAGGATGTGATTTGTGCAATATATGGCACAGAGTCCAATATAAATATTTCCATAAGTTTTATCCTAGTAACCTAATAAGCACTGACATTATCTATTATCAATTAAACTATCAGGTGCTCTACAACCTTCTCAACAATACTATCAAGTAATCCAAAAAAAAATAACATCAACATCTTTCACTTGATCAGATATCTCAGTTGACTTCAAAACACAGTGTCATAAATCAATTGTTGACCCATGTATAATACCTAAAGGAAACGAAGATAAAATGCATACCTCGTACTCGGCAAATCCACAAATCCCGACAGAATCCCGCTGAAACAGCTGAATTCGCAACACTTCCGTAAATCCCGCGGAAGCCTTGATCTTCGTCACCCACTGGCGTTAAAATGAGACTCGTTAGAACCTTTGGAGGGGTTCCACTCTCTGCTTCTCCACATGAAAGCCACGATCCCATTTCCTGCCTCCTTCTCCGACGCCTCTTCCTTCTCCCATTGCTGCCTCCTGATTCCTTCTGATCCACAGAGAGAGAGAGAGAGAGAGAGAGAGAGAGAGAGAGAGAGAGAGAGAGAGAGAGAGAGAGGAGATGTGACAACCGGTTCATTCGGCCAGTTCAACCACCCTTTTAACACCGCGAACAGAGAAGGTTCGCGGAACAGCGGCATTTGCGAACAAAGAGCGGGCGGCGGGCGACGTCTTGTGGGAGAGCGAGGAAAACTCAGTTTTTTTCCAAATTTAGCAAAGGATTGGCTTCAAGGATAAGAATTAACTATTCCTTTTCATTCCCATCGTTAAGGAAGTGCTAAATTAGAAGAAATCGCAAAAGGGAAAGTTTCTGTTGAGGGGGAACGACTGAGAATAAGGAGAGAATGTTTGTTTCTTTTTCTCTCCATTTCTGTATTAATCCTTTCCTATTTCTTCATTTAAATAGCGAGGGTGTTTCATTAAGGGCAAAGGAAGAAAATTGAAAGTGGAGAGAAAGAAATTGGGAAAGAAAGAAGAAGGATTTTAGGTCATAATAATTCTATTTTGTAAGTGATTTTTCATACATCTCTTGTTATCTTGTTGGAGAATTTTTAATGTTAATATCAATTTGATTAGAAAGAATTTGACTAATCTTGTGTGCAAGGTGAAGGATCAAAGTTAATGAGGAAATTTTTGGGAGATTTGATTGTGACAAGTAAGATCGTTGCAAGAGTTAAAGTTGGAACGTATTGAAGCCAAAACATTCAAAGTGGGTATTTATAAAAAGTTTAAATTTCTTTATTTCAATTCTATTTTCATTTAGAAAGAAGTATATATGAAATTATTAGACTTATGATTTTTGCTACTGTTGGAAATGAGTATATCAAAGAAACGTATGAGTACAATTATGGAAAAGAAAAATGATATGTAATGAGTATATCAAAGAAATAGAAAGTAAAAGTTTAGAAAGAAAACAGACCTATGTATATGATTCATATATGCAAATGATAAGTAATAATTATAGAGATATATGTAAGATATGTTGTATGCAATGATAATAATAAGGAAGAAAATGAAAAAAAAAAAAGAGAATAAAGGAAAAGATATTGAAAACGACAGGAGTTCATCCCCTAATGGTACTGGCTGGGGACGCCGTACTCGTGCAGAATAAAGGAAAAAGAAAATGCTATGGAAATGGAAAAGGAAATCAAATGGAAAAGGTTGTACCTTAGGGTACTTTGAGACGGTGCTCCTGTACAAATCAAATGGGAAAAAGAAATATAAATGAATACTAAAGATAACGAATGATTTAAATTGTTTTAAATGAAAACATCCGAAGAAGTATAATCAATGATATGAAAGAAATAAGATTAAGAAAGAATATAATTCACATATCTTTATGTATATTAATTGTTTTAATTAAATACCCATTGAGTTTACTTAATAAACTCAACCCACGAGTTTAAATGTTTCAGGTAAATTCCTAAAGAAGAAATGGCTGAAAGAGAATAACATGTTTACAGAAGACGACGTGCAAATGACAACAGTTAATTTATATTTTGTGTTTAGTGGCTCTTTAGCACAAATGAAGTAGTATATGTTTAAGAAATTTTATCGTCCGACTTTTCGTACCACCTCGTTAGATCGAGCATCCGGGCCGGGTCGTGACAGGAGACCAAGCCGAAACCTCCAATCTCCACCATCTCCTCCCTTAGCCGATTTCTCCAAGCTGAAGCCCTAATCCACCCATCGGAGAGAGAGAGAGAGAGTGTGTGTGTGTGTGTGTGTGTGAGAGAGCTTTTGCTCTTACCTGATAGAAGTTGAAGCCTCCATCTCTGCTCTACTTGTCGCCTCTAACCCGACACCCTCATCCAGTCAAAGACCCACATCCTTCTATAGGCCGAACTCTTCATAAAGCCTTCTCTTCCCAATACCCGATCACCTAAACCAATCCCTTTAGTTGTTAAGTATACATTTTATTTTACTTTATTTTATTTTGTTTTATTTTTACTTATTATTGCTTAGTTATTATTATTATGAATATATTTGTATGTATGTGTGTGTAAGAGAGAAAAGAGATTAAAAAAAAAGAGAGGAAAGGGAGACTTTTATTTATTTTGCAAATCACCGTCATCTTCGTCAAAGGTATAAATTTTTAACTAAATCCTTCTTTCGTGGCTAGCGACAGGCCGACAAACCCCTACGCGCTCACGTAGGGTAGTAGGGTGGGAAATTGGCGCGACGCTTGCAACGACTTAAAAATCCATCTTCAATGCTAGAGACGAGCCGACAAACCGCCTACGCCCTCACTTAGCATAGTAGGGAGGGAAACCGGCACGGCGCTTGCGGCGAGGGAGATAAAATAATAATAATAATAATAATAATAATAATAATAAGTACCTTTAAACCAGGCTATCTCCTCCTTTAAACCAGGCTATCTTGTAAGGCTTAGCAAGTGGTTTGGGTTTGAACTTAAGCTTGTCTACCATCAGTTGAGATACAAAGTTTTCTGAGCTTCCACTATCAATCATAAGGGTACAGAGTTTACCTTCAACAGTGCAAGTGGTTCGGAAGATGTTTCGCCTAAGCCATTTGTCCCCAGTGCCAACTTTAGTAGTTAAGACTCTTTGAATAACCAAAAATTGGTCCCCTTGTTCTCTTTTAACCTCAATTCGTTCTAACTCAATCTCATTTTCTGGTTCATATTCAACTTCCTCCTCTTGCTCATTTTCTAGGTCATCCTCTTTCTCTATATAATTGGTCTTAGGAGGGTTATTCTTCCTACAAGCTGCCGAAAGGTGCCCATATAAGCCACACTTGTAACATGGTCTTATTGGCTTTGGTCCTATCACTCCCTTTCCTTTATCAATGGGTTGAGTTTCATTAGGTTTTTGATAGGAAACACTTGGATTTCCAAGTGTTTCACACCAAGAACCAAATAGATCTAGGATGAAAACTGCTGTCCACACAAGAAAACAGCCCAAAACAGTGGATTCGGAGAGAAAACGAAGGAGAAAAACGTAAGAGAAACAAAGCAAACACTTTTATTTAATGAGAGATGAAAAGCACTTGCAAGATACAACTTTCCTTCAATTCGAGAGGAAGGAAAAACTCTCCAAATCTCTAGCCGTAGCCTAGAGCCCAAGAACACAAACCCTAGATCTCAAAAAAGATTCAAATTCAAGATAAAACTCTCTTCCCCCTATTCCTCCTAATTTATCATGAAAGGAAGATTACAAATTACCTAATCACCCCTCACATTCAAAAATTCCCTCCCAAAACTCAAAAAAACATCAAGTGGGCCCCCTAGGGGTTTCCGCCCAGCCCCTGGCTGGGTTTCTTCCGCCGGCTATAAGCCAAGACCGGTCCAGGGTGGACCGGTCCAGCCGGCCCAGGATGGGCCGGCGTAACATTACCGCCCTCCCAAAGAATCACCTTGTCCTCAAGGTGAAAATCAGGAAACTGCTGTTTCGCCATCTCGTATGGCTCCCACGTGGCCTCGTAGTCAGGAAGGTTCTTCCACTGGATCAACACTTCCTTAGTTTCATCCTCTTTCTGGCGAACACCCCTCAGCTCTAAGGGTTCCATGATCACCTCTAACTCTTCCGTAAGTGTCGGCAGTAGCTCAGGAATGGCGATGTGGTCACCAATGACCCTTCTCAGCTGGGAGACATGAAAAACCGGATGTATAGTCGCTGATGGGGGTAATTTCAGTCGGTATGCTACTGCTCCAATCTTTTCCATCACTTCATAAGGCCCAAAGTACCTTGGAGCTAACTTTTCATTCCTCCTGTTGGCGACTGTCTTCTGCCTGTATGGACGTAGCTTCAAGAACACCCTATCCCCTGCCTCAAATTGGATATCCTTTCTATGCCCATCAGCCTGCTTCTTCATGATTTGTTGCGCCCTCAGCAAGTGCCTCTTTAATTCTTCTAATACTCGGTCCCTTTCCTCCAAGTACTCCTCTACTGACGAAACAGGAGTACTACTGCTCCCAAAGTGTACCAAGTGTGGGGGATCCCGTCCGTACAACACTTTGAATGGGGTCATTTGTGAAGCCGAGTGAAAGGACGTGTTGTACCAGTACTCCGCCCAGGATAGCCACTTCGCCCATAGTTTTGGTGTCTCTGAAACAAAACATCTGAGATATGTCTCTAAGCTCCTGTTGACTACTTCCGTCTGGCCATCCGTCTGTGGGTGGTAGGCTGTACTTTTCTTGAGCACTGTTCCCTGCAATCTGAATAGCTCCTTCCAGAAATGACTGAGGAAAACCTTGTCCCTATCTGATACGATCGCCTCTGGCACCCCATGTAATCTGATCACTTCTCTGATAAAAGCTGATGCTACTGTTGCTGCGGTGTAGGGATGTCGTAGGGGAATGAAGTGGGCATACTTGCTCAGCCTGTCCACCACTACTAAGATCACTGTGAACCCTTCTGAGCGGGGTAACCCATCTATGAAATCCATGGAAATCTCCTCCCATACTCTACCAGGCAGAGCTAATGGCTGTAGTAATCCTCCTGGTGACATCGCTAGGTACTTACTCCTTTGACAGACCTCACATCTGGCTACCATCTCCTCCACATCTTTATGCATCCCCTTCCAGTACAACTCCCCAGCGAGCCTTCTGTATGTCTTCTGTACGCCTGAATGGCCCCCTATCGCACTCCCGTGAAACTAATGGAGTATGTTTGGGATGTGGATCGACGTTCGGGGCATAACAAATCTTCCCTGATACAACAGCTTGTCTCCCTCCAAGGAGTATCCTGGGTGGCTACCCGGTTCCTTCAGTACTTCAGTCCTGATCTTTCCCAAACTCTCATCTTTGGCACTCTCTTCTCTGATGGCCTCCCAATCCAGCATCCAAGGCACGGATAGAGCGACTGTCTGTAATTCCTCCATACATCTGGATAAGGCATCTGCCGCCTTGTTCTCCACTCCTGACCTATACTGAATCTCAAAGTCGTACCCAAGTAACTTGGATAACCACCTCTGATGCTCTTCAGTCACCATTCGTTGTTCTAAAAGAAATTTCAGGCTCCGCTGATCAGTCCTGACAACGAAGTGTCTTCCCAGTAGGTAAGGCCGCCATTTCTGGATGGCCAACACGATGGCCATCAATTCCCTCTCATATACTGATTTCATCCTTGCCCGAGCAGTCAACACCTGGCTGAAATAAGCGATGGGCCTCCTATTCTGCATAAGTACTGCACCCAGTCCGTACCCCGATGCATCTGTCTCCACAATGAATGTCTGAGTAAAATCTGGCAAAGCTAGTACTGGCACTGTAGTCATTGCCTTCTTCAGGCTCTCGAAAGCAGAGGTGGCTGCTTCTCCCCATAGGAAACCATCCTTCTTCAACTGTTCTGTAAGTGGCCAGGCTATGGTGCTATACCCCTTCACAAATCTTTTGTAATAACCTGTCAATCCCAGAAATCCCCTCAGCGCCTTCAGACTTTTCGGTAGTGGCCACCTTAGCATTGCCTCAATTTTGGATTGATCAGCCGCCACTCCTTCTTTTGATACCACATGGCCCAAGTACTGTACACTGGCTTGAGCGAAGCAGCATTTCTTCAAATTTTCCTTCAACTGATGCTCCTGTAGAACCGCTAACACCGTTCTTAAATGTTCCCAATGTTCGACCTCTGTCCTGCTGTATATCAGGATGTCGTCAAAGAATACTAACACAAACCGTCTGAGATAAGGCTTGAAAATCTTGTTCATCAGGGCCTGGAAAGTAGCAGGTGCATTGGTGAGGCCAAAGGGCATCACCAAGAACTCATAATGGCCTTCATGAGTTCTAAAAGCTGTTTTGGGAACACCTTCCTTCCTCATTCGAATCTGGTGGTAGCCCGATTTCAAGTCTATCTTGCTGAAGATCACGGTCCCACTTAATTCATCCAAGAGCTCATCGATAACGGGGATAGGAAATTTATCAGGCACAGTCTCCTTATTGAATGCTCTGTAATCTACACAAAAACGCCAGCTGCCATCCTTCTTTTTTACCAACAGAACGGGACTAGAGAAAGGGCTGATGCTGGGTCTGATGATCTTTGCCTCCAGCATCTCTCTAATCAACCGTTCAATTTCATCCTTCTGGAACTGGGGGTAGCGGTAAGGGCGTACACTGACGGGTGATACTCCTTCCCTCAACACTGTAGCATGCTCTCGCTCCCTCTGCGGGGGTAATCCCTGAGGTGGCTGAAAAACCTCTTGGAATTGCTGAATCAATGGCTGAACGGAGAGGGGTATATCTCCTCCCTCTTCCACTCCCCCCTCCAAACTATGCAATTCCACCAAGTAGCCTCCTCCCTCATGCTGAATGGTCCGGAATAGGGATTTGAGAGAAACCCCAGCTTTGGTCAACCCCGCATCCCCCTGAATCGTCCTCCTTCTCTCCCCTATCACGAGTTCCATCCTCAATGTCCCCCAGTTGATCTTCGTCTCTCCCAAAGTACGCAGCCACTTCATCCCTAGGATGACATCCGTGCTCCCCAGTTCTAGGGGAAGGAAGTCTTCCTTTACCTGGATCCCCTGAATCTTCAGCACCACCTCTCTACAGATTCCTCTACCCATTTCCACCTTTCCCGTGCCCATCATCACCCCATAGCCACCTGTGTCCACTAGCTCCATCCCAAGCGACTCCACTATCTGGGTGGAAATAAAATTATGGGTTGCCCCACTATCGATCAACACCACCACCTCTCGGTCAGCTATCTCTCCTCTCACCTTCATAGTGTGACTCGGAGTGAATCCCACTACAGAGTTCAGAGACACTTCTGCTACATCCAGATGCAGTTTCTCATCCTCCTCCACCTCGGGGTCATTTCTACCTCTCTCTTCGTCTTCCTCATCTTCACAAACGAGGAGAACCTGAAAAGATCGATCCTTGCACTTGTGCCCCGGCATGTACTTCTCATCACATCTGAAGCACAACCCTTTTGCTCTTTTGTCCTGCATCTCTTTGTCGGTCAATCTTTTGAACTGTCCCCCATTTCCTCCTCCACCGGATTTCTCCTTGGGCACCTCCCTCTGGTTCCCTGGGGCTACCCCTTTTGAGGGTAATACAGCAGTAGTCATTTTGTATGATCCTCCTGAGTAGTTGCCTCTAGCACCTCTTTCTGATCTCTTTTGATCTTCCACCAGTTGTGCAAGCTCCATGGCTTTGCCCAAGTTTCTTGGCTCCAGCACTCTGACAGCTGTTCTTATCTCCGGTTTGAGCCCCTTCATGAAATTCCCTTCCAGGGCCGATTCAGAGATGTGATCCAGACGGCTAGCCAAGTACTCGAATCTGTCCCGGTAGTCGGCTACGGACCCCTCCTGAGTCAGAGCAAAGAACTGTTCATAGAAGTCTCCTCCCCCATCGGCTCGGAAACGTTCTAATAAACAATCCTTGAACTCTCTCCAGTTCCTGATAGGCTCTCTCCTGTCTCGCCATTGATACCATGCCAACGCCTTCCCTTCCAGACACAATCCTGCCGCCGTCAGCTTCTCATCATCTGTCAACCCGTTGACAGCAAAGTAACGCTCCACCTTGTAGATCCAGCCATGACCATCTTCCCCCTCAAAGATGGGCATCTTCAACTTCCTCACCTTCGGATCCCTTCCATTACCCCGGTACTCTCCATAACCTCCCATTCCTCGCAGAGGAGGTGCTCCCCAAGTGTCCCGGTCCCCCCTCCGACGTTGGTACTCGAATCCTTCGTCATAATCCCCTCTTCCCCTTTCAAAATCAGCACCTCGACGCTGAAAAATCAGCACCTCGACGCTGAAAATCAGCACCTCGACGCTGATATTCTCCTCTTCTCTCGCCAAAATCTGCACTTCCCTCATATTCTCCCCTTCGGCCTTCAAAATCCACATCTTGACGCTGAAAATCAGCACCTCGACGCTGAAAATCTGCACCTCGACGGTCATTCCCCAGGCTCATCTCCTCTCTAGAAAGTGGCTCTAGAGGTGGCATGTCGTCGTCTCCCTCAAGGATCTCCACAGCCGGATTCCTCCTCCCCCGAGGCGGGTTCGGATTTCCTCCTACGCCATGGTCGCCGACAGTCTCTCTTGCATCCGACGCCGTCGGATTAGTCTTCATCTCAAGTAATTTCTTCATCATCTCTTCCATGGCCGCGAACCTCCCTTCCAACCTCTCATTGTTGGTAGAGATCTCCATGAATTTCCCCTCCAGATCTGTCTTCAGTTGACCAAACTCGCCTTCTAAAACTTCCACCTTCTTCCCGGCCATCTTTCTTTTAACGGATCCACAAAAATCTTTTCCCGGAGACGACGATCTTGCTGAAATTTCAGAATTTCAGCCGCCGGTGGTCCCGAATCGGTGCTCTGATACCAATTTGATAGGAAACACTTGGATTTCCAAGTGTTTCACACCAAGAACCAAGTAGATCTAGGATGAAAACTGCTGTCCACACAAGAAAACAGCCCAAAACAGTGGATTCGGAGAGAAAACGAAGGAGAAAAACGTAAGAGAAACAAAGCAAACACTTTTATTTAATGAGAGATGAAAAGCACTTGCAAGATACAACTTTCCTTCAATTCGAGAGGAAGGAAAAACTCTCCAAATCTCTAGCCGTAGCCTAGAGCCCAAGAACACAAACCCTAGATCTCAAAAAAGATTCAAATTCAAGATAAAACTCTCTTCCCCCTATTCCTCCTAATTTATCATGAAAGGAAGATTACAAATTACCTAATCACCCCTCACATTCAAAAATTCCCTCCCAAAACTCAAAAAAACATCAAGTGGGCCCCCTAGGGGTTTCCGCCCAGCCCCTGGCTGGGTTTCTTCCGCCGGCTATAAGCCAAGACCGGTCCAGGGTGGACCGGTCTAGCCGGCCCAGGATGGGCCGGCGTAACAGTTTTGTTTGCAAATTAGGATTTGAAGAAGATGCGCCAAAAGAGGTTTGTGAAGACTTGATTTTGATCCCACTAGATCGTCGAAGCTTAGTTGATTCAATTGTCTTATTTGAGCCTCTGTGATGTTGTTTTTCAATCTTAAGCGTCGTTCGATAAGCTTCATCGAGTTTAATAACATGATGTAAGTTCAATTGATCTTGAATAGCCCATTTTAATCCATTGATGTATCGAGTTATGGTTCGTTCTTGATATTCATCCAAATCATTTCTTGATTGAAGTTTGTAGAAATTTTCAGTGTATTCTTCTACGAATTGATTTCGGTGAATATTATTAAATTCTTGAAACAGAGTTCGGGAATGGTCAGAAGGCAAGAATTCCCCCTGCATCTTTACTTTCATTCTTTCCCAAGTTTGAATATTTTCTTTTCCTCTCCTTAACTTATTGTTTTGAAGATTTTTCCAGCACGTTAAAGCATGACCCATCAATTTTAAACTAGCAAGCCTAACTTTTCTGTTTTCTGGAATTTCTTTCCACCGAAAAAATTGAACCATTTTTTATATCCATTCAAGAAATTGTTCCTGATGCATCTTACTTTCAAATTCTCTTACATCAATTTTAATTCCATAATCACATTGTCTGTTTTGCCTATTTGGGTTTCTAGTAATTTCATCTTCACTTTCAGAATTTTGAGCATTGTTCATATTTAAGTTAGCCAAAGTGTTAGCCATATCGTTCAAATGTTGTTGTAAGTTAGCCAAATGTTGCATCATTTGATCAATCTCCTTGATTGTTTGGTCATTTTATTTTTAAGAGGGGAGACTCATACACACTAAACAAAGGCTCTGATATCAAATTGATAGGAACTAGCAGTTAAAAGCCCAAGGAGAACACTAATGCAAGTAGAACAAACCTCGATCCAAAAACCTTAGTAAGCAAAATCACCATATAACATTAAACAAACTGAAATTGTTTTATAAGAAGAAAGAAAACCATAAAAAACTACCTTCATAACAACCAACAAGTGATCACCTCACATGTGACGATAAAATAGGTAAATAAAATGCTAAAGGACATGCAAACCAGTGGTCCACCACAGCTACTTTGATCCAATCCAACGTCTGCCACAACTCCTCCAGCAAATGCCAACAAAACTTACCAACCAACACCACTCTCAATTTTAGAAGAAGGATAAAATGGGGTGGAAACTTGTGGAAAGAAGAAAGGGATTAGAAAACTCGGAAGAAAAAACAAGAAGTGAAGAAATAGCTCTCAAGCTAAAGAAGAAACCCTCAAGTTTTACTTAGATTTTTCACTTCCGAGAACTGCACTCAACAGCCCAAAACTCCCCTATAAATAGGAGAGAAAAAGGAAGCTGAAAGTCATGCTCAGCCGCCCACTACAGCCAACCAAAAGGGAAGAAAAAAATCAACAATAAAGGCACGGATGGACCCCCACCCGAACAACCACAACAGGGGAACCATAACAGCTAGGGAGCAAGAACCGAACAACCATCAAGGGAAACTGGAAAAGCAGGGAGCAATAACCGAACAACCCAACAAGGGAAACCGAGAAAGCAGGGAGCAGTAGCAGAAACCGAACAACCCAGCAAGGGAAGCCGGGAAAGCAGTGGGCAGGAACCGAACAACGCAAAGCAAAGGCTCAGCTGCCCATCAACAATCCCAAGTCAACCCAAGCACCAAGAACCCAAAGAAGCTAGCACACTAAAGGAAAAAAAAAAACATATCCAAGAGCACCTATACCACACATGATCATTTGTTGCCTTCCATCATCAAGTAAATAACAAAAAAATTAAAACCCAAAATTACAATAACATAAAGATAAAAATCATGATCATTTGAATACATCATATAAGGTCTTTCTAAGCCACTTCTGGAGGGAGTTATTCAAGATGCAGGGGACTATCCTGAAGAGGAGTACAGCTTACAACTCTCAAACGGATGGTTAGACAAAGGTGGTGAATTACAGTGTGGAGACTTGTCTTCGTTGCTTTGTATCAAATACAACAAAGATATGGGTCAAATGGTTAGCCTGGGTGGCGGAATATTGATATAACACTTCATAATTCATATCAAACAGCAGCCTAGACAACGCCAATTAAAATTCTATATGGGAGAGATCCACCTCATCTGATACATTATGGGCATGGCAACATACCAGTGTCATCAGTGGAGCAATACTTGAGAGAAAGATACCTGATTTTAGCATAATTGAAGAAGCATCTACAGCACAACAAATCATGAAGAAGCAAGTGGATGGACATAGGAGAGATGTGCAGTTTAAGGTTGGAGACGTGATTTATTTGAAGATCCGACCTTACAGACAGGGGATTTTGGCTCGATGAAGGAATGAGAAGCTTCCCCCCCCCCCCCCCTCCCCACGGCTACTTTGGGCCCTACGTAGTAGTGGAGCGCATTGGCTTAGTAGCATATCATCTACGATTGCCACCGACCTTAGTCATCCATCCAATATTTCATGTATCGCAACAGAGACGAGCCATTGGAAACCACACACCCTTGCCCACACCACTGGGCACACTGTCAGAGGATATGGAGGTGATATTAGAACCATTGGAGGTGAAAGGGGTGCTCCAAGGAGATAAGGGGATTAAGGAGATGCTGATCAAGTGGAAGGATTTACTAGAATATGAATTGATATGGGAGCCCTACAGTACTATTCAGAAGCAATTTTCCTTTTTCCACCTTGAGGACAGGGTGACTTTTTGGGAGGGGAGTATTGATGCAGCTGACAGCAAGAGTCCAGCTGCCCATGTGGGGCCCAGACCTCCTTTATAACCTATAGGAGAATAGGCTTTTAGAGAAAACTCTTTGGGAAAGATGTAAGGGGCATTCACTAGGGGAGTTGAGTTATTTAAGGGGGCAGATTATGGTAGCTTAGGGTTTTTTATGTTACGTTTGAAATTTCTGCAACAGTTTTTGTGAGGTATTTGGGTTTCTAGTAGCTGCTAGAAATTGTGGGAGAGACTATTCACCTCTCGAACAGTGAATCAACTTGTATCTTGTCTTATTTTACTTGAAAATTAATAAAAACAGCTCTCTTTGTGTTATTTCTGGATCTATTTGGAATAAGTTGTTTTTTATATTGTTGTATGCAGTTTTGATCATCAAGTCCTATCAGTATCAAACCCATTCAATTGCAAAAATTAACAGCTCGTTAGATCACTCTGATATAACTATAATTTAAGTAACCAACAGTGAGTAAAAATAATAAAGGCCACAAATAATTTCTGCTTCAATAGAAACTACAAAACTTATAGAAATAAAACAGGTGCTATAATATAAAATAAACAAATGGAAAAGTGATGTGACAATACCAAAACTGAACTCATAAAACTTGGGAGACTTTTAAATCAGTAGTAGGCATGCTAACAACAAGAAATAGAAGTAATACCACATCAAAATTGAGATATTTTTATTAAGTTCCCAACATTTTTTATACATGGAGGCATGTGATGATGAACAGACCGGTTAGTTTCAGCATCTTCTCCGATAGCTAGCTATTAAGATTCCCATAAAAACCTGAGGTGATAAAACGATATTGAAAATATGGAAATATTTTAAAATAAACCATAACAAATTACTTCCACTCACTACAACCATCGAACAGAGTTGATCAATTTACTTGACCAAAACGTAAATTATTATGCTGGTTAACAAGGCATTTTAACAGAGGATAAGTTGAAAATAAACAATAAATTCCAGAATTGGCTTGACGAGATTGTTTTCGAGAAATATATTCTCAGAAAAAGTTTATAGTGCTCATTAGCTAGTCAATCATAGATAATAGTGAAAGCCAATTGAGGTTTTACCTGATGATGATGAGTTGAACAAATTTTTTAAAGCATGCCCAGAGAGAAGATCAATCGGGACATCAACTGCCCATGCGTCAAAAGTCAAAACTTCTTTACCGCTCAACAAGCTTCTAGCAGTCAAGTCCATTGTTGGAATGCTTATGAAAAATATAATGATGAAAGACATCAAACAACAATTACATGCCAAATGCTCTGTTGTATACATTTCCTGAACTTGGAATGTGAAATCTATATTCAGCCCTGCCAACATAAGGATTATTCAGCCCAAAAGACTCATTCTTAATGCAATCAGTCAAGCTCATAGCAGTACCAGATTGCTTATTATTCCAACCATCCCAGTGGGTATTCGAGATAGGTGAGGTTCTAGGCTGCTGCAGTGACAGCTGTACCAAAGGAGATAAAGAGCTATAGTTTTGTGGGAAGTGATAGGACATGGCATACGAATCATTAAGAGGCAAGAAATTTTCCCTTACAGGGTCAGAAATTCTCATATTTTGATAAGAAATAGATCGCTTCATAAGTAGCTGATCTATCAGGTCACCCTCAGATCTGAACCGTTCAGGAAAAGCAGAACCCAAACCATTGTTAATACTGGTTCCAAGTGGCATATGGCCTTTACCAACAGCCATTATTGCTGGGTCAATAAATTCCAAATCAACAGAATTTTCGGTTGGATGAACTTCATACTGATTCCTAAATAGAGAATTACCATGTAGATGATTCTCTAAAAGAATATAATAAACAAATTAGTTAGCTTACTACTCAGCAAAGAAGTCTGGAACAGATTCAAGTGCACAAACCTGGAACTGTTGCCATTAAATTGTGTTCGTAACGATCTTGATCAGAAAACCCAGGGGGATGTGCTCTGCTTGGCACTGAGAATCCAGGTGGAGCCAACATTTTGATCCTTGAAACACCTATGAGAATTGATGATAC
Source organism: Dendrobium huoshanense (assembly GCA_016618105.1). Lineage (NCBI taxonomy): Eukaryota > Viridiplantae > Streptophyta > Magnoliopsida > Asparagales > Orchidaceae > Dendrobium > Dendrobium huoshanense. The sequence continues at coordinate 17,545,340 of CM028347.1, forward strand.
ATGTGCAGGATAGCGAATAGCAATAGATTCAGTAATACTATAAAGAATTTTTCAGTTAAATGGTCAAATAAAGAACAAAGATGGCAGGCATAATGGGTGAGGACATATCTTGTAACAGAAATTACAGAAATTTATCAGGGAAAAAAGCTGGAGGCATGAAATCACTATTTTCATTAATACAATGAGGTTGCAGTGTAATGGGTTTCTACAATGCAGTAATTTGTTCCATTTGGCAGGGACTGTTGCATTTAAGGTGGAGATTGAGCTGGTGATTTCATGCAAACGGATAAGATCATTGCTTTTGCAATAGTGGCTAAGATGGCCTGCAGTTTTATGCAATAGGCAGTTTTATACAGTTATCACCTCCCCGCAGATTGGATAGTCATCTTGTTTCATAACTGATTGAAGAGTGAGATGGATGATGCTTTGGTGAAGATATCAACTGAGAAGCTACATGGTGGATAAATATTTCTTGTGATTTAATACAATTACGAATAAAATGAGACAATTCGAATGCGCTTCATTCAAGCATGGAAAGCTAGATTGCTCGTGAGTGCCATATTATCATAGTATAAGGTGTTTGTTGCGGAAGATGGGTATCAAATTCTTGCAATGAATGATGTAGCCAAAGAATATCAATGACAACAGTAGCTAGGGCTTGGTATTTGGCTTCCATGGATACCGCGTATTGCTTCTTGACATGCCTGGAATTTAGTGTTACTAGGAAGGCAAGGTAAATGGTCATCAATTTCCTATCTGTGATGTCAATGGCCCAATCTAATTCAGATTAAGCTCACAAGTGAAGATAATCCAGAATAATGGGAAGGTTGTAGGTTATTGTACCTTGAATGTATAAGAGCAGTTATTTAAGGCTTTGGAAGTGGATGTTGTGAGGTTTGTACAAGTGTAGGTACACTCGGTTTACAGCAAAGGAGATGCCAACAAGATTCCTGTAAAGTTTGGCTTACGCCATGTAATCAAGTGCACAATACTATAGAGAGCCAACAAGACACCTGTAAAGTTTGTGCTTGGCAAATACAAAGTTCAAGAGCTCATTGATGGGTAGTTTCACTTAAAGCAGGTTCTTGACTAGCTTTCTGTTAGGCCGGCCCAAGAGGGGCCGGCTGTCCCTATTGAACAGGTCCCTAGTGGACCGGTTTTATACTACAGCCGCCGGCGGCTGGCCCAAGGAAGGGAGAGGGAAGGGGCCGACTGCTCCTATGGGGCCAACACCTTGATTAATAATTGCTTTGGAGGAAAATATTTGAATGAGGGGATGTTTAGGGATTTTGTATTACTCTGGTTTTAATTAGTTGATAATGCTAAAATTAGAGTTTCATCTTGAGTTTGAAATCAAATTTGAGATCTAGGATTTGTTCATTTGGGCTCTAGGCTTGGCTAGAGATTTGGAGAGTTGTTTCTTCCTCTCGAATTGAAGAAACTTGTATCGTTAACTGTTTTCCTTGTTCGTGGATTGAATAGAAGAAGTTGTTTGTGATTTTCTCTCCAATTTCCTGAAAAGTCTGCATCGTAGTGCTGATTTCTCTCTAAAATCAGCAGTTTTCTTGTTGTTTTTCACCAATCACTGTTACGTTTGCTTGCGAACTCAAGTATTTCCCTTAGGGTTACTTGCGAACTCAAGTATTTCCTATCAAATTGGTATTAAAGCGTTGTCTTGGGACCATCGGCGGTTGAAATTTTGAAATTTCAGTGGAGAAAGTTCATCCGGAAGAAGATCTTCTTGTAAATCTTGGGAAGAGTTATGGCCGGGAAGAAGGTTGAAGTATTGGAAGGAGAAATTGGGCAACTAAAATCAGATTTGAAGGAAAAATTTTCTGATTTTCAAAATCATATTTCATCCAATAATGAAAGGATGGAAGTGAAGTTCGTCATGATGGAAGAGATGTTGAAGAAATTGCTCAAAGTGAAGACCAATCCGGCGACATCGGAAGCAAGGGAAACCATCGGTGGCCATGGAAGAGGTGGAAACCCTAACATGTTTAGGGGAAGGGAAAATCAGGAAGTGGAGATCTTGGAGGGTGAAGGTGGAATGCCTCATCTAGAACCACTTTCTAGAGAGGAGATAAGCACTGGCTTCGAAAGAAGGGTTGCTGATTTTGTAGGGAGAAGGGAGGATTTCTACCGCAGAGGGGCTGAACTTGAAAGAAGAAGAGCGGAATTCGATGAAGAGGTTGAGTATGATCGCTGGAGGGAAGATCGTGACAACTGGGGATCACCTCCTCTTCGTGGAATTGGAGGATATGGAGGATTCAGGGGTAATGGGGATGACCCGAAGGTGAGGAAGCTGAAAATGCCCATCTTTGAGAGCGAGGATGACCATGGTTGGATCTACAAGGTGAAACGATATTTCTCCGTCAACGGATTGATGAAGGAAGAGAAGCTGAAAGCTGCAGGACTATGTTTGGAGGGAAAGGCACTGCCGTGGTACCAATGGCGTGACATGAGGCAACCCATCAGAAGTTGGAGGGAGCTCAAAGAGTGGTTACTATAATGTTTTTGAACCGATAGGAGACTTCTATGAGCAATTCTTTTCCATAACATAGGAGGGGACCGTGGCAGATTATCGTGACAGGTTCGAGTAGTTGGCTACACATTGGACCGACTCTTTGAGAGAGTGCTCGAGGGGAACTTTATAAAAGAGTTTAAACCGGAGATACAGGCAGCGGTTAGAGTGATGAGGTTAAGAGACCTGGGGGAGGACATGGAGCTAGCCCAGGTGGTGGAGGATCAAAAGCAGCTGGAGAGAGGGGCTAGAGGGAGAAACTCGGGGGGGGGGGGGGGGGGGGGTGGGGGGGGTCGTACAGAATGACCACCACCTTCTTAGCTCCCAAGGGGTCAGCATCAGAGAGTCTGAAGGAAGTGCCTAAAGAGAGAACAAGATGAGGGGGAAATGGGGGAAGTTTGAAAAGGTTGATGAAGAAGGATATACAAAAGAAAAGGGCGAAATGATTGTGTTTTAGATGTGAAGAGAATTACATGTCGGGGCATAGGTGTAAGGATTGAACTCTTCAGGTTCTCACAGTCTGTGATGACGAGGAAGCTGAATGGGAGGTGGAAGCGGGTTAAAGATGGAGGAAGAGGAGAGTTGCATCTTGATGTGGTAGAAATCTTTGTAAACTCAATGGTGGGATTCACTCTGAATCACACTATGAAAGTGAAGGGAGAGATAGCTGATAAAGAGGTAGTAATGATGATAGATAGTAGGGCAACCCATAATTTCATCTCTACCCAGATTGCAGATCTATTATGGGTGAAATTAATGGATACATGACGCTATGGGGTGATGATGGGCACGGGAAAGGTGAAAATGGGTAGAGGAGTGTGTAGGGGAGTGGTGTTGACCACTCAGAGGATCCAAGTGAGGGAGAACTTTCTTCCCTTGGAGTTGGAAAAAAATGATGTCATCCTGGGGATGAAATGATTGCAAACCTAGGGGGAGGCCAAGGTCAAAAAGAAGGATGGACGCTGGTGGTTTTGTGTGAATTACAAGGCGTTGAATAATGAGACTGTACAGGATAAAATTTCCCATTCCGGTGATCGATGAACTATTAGATGAGTTGTATGGAGCAGTAGTGTTTTCCAAGATGGACTTGAAGTCGGGCTACCATCAAATCAGGATGAAGAAGGATATTCAGAAAACGGCCTTCAGGACACATGAGGGGCACTACGAGTTCTTGGTGATGTCATTTGAGCTCACTAACGCCCCTGCTACTTTTCAGTCTTTGATGAATAGGTATTCCGGCAGTACATCAGGAAGTTTGTTCTGGTATTTTTTTATGACATTCTGGTGTACAACAAAACGAATGAGCATCTGGAGCACTTAAAGGAGGTTCTGAAGGTTTTACAGGAGCATCAACTGAGGGACAACCTAAAGAAATGCAGCACTAACACCCCTTCTACTTTTCAGTCTTTGATGAATAGGGTATTCCGGCAGTACCTCAGGAAGTTTGTTCAGGTATTTTTTTATGAAATTCTAGTGTACAACAAAACGGATGAGCATCTGGAGCACTTGAAGGAGGTTCTGAAAGTTTTACAGGAGTATCAGTTGAGGGTCAACCTAAAGAAATGCAGCATCGCCCAGTCGAGCGTGGAGTACTTGGGTCATGTAGTATCCCACAAGGGAGTGGCGACTGATAAAACAAAATTTGAGGCAATGCAGAAATGGCCTATGCCTAGGAATATAAGAGAGTTGAGGGGTTTCCTAAGACTAACTAGGTACTATAGGAGATTTGTGAGGGGGTACAATACCATAGCTTGGCCTTTGACCGAGCAACTGAAGAAGGACATTTTTTTGTGGGGAGAGGTAACAACCCAGGCTTTTGAGAGATTGAAGAAAGTCATGATGACATTCCCAGTTTTAGCTCTTCCGGACTTCAGCTAGATCTTTGTATTGGAGACCGATACATTAAGGTATGGATTGAGGGCAGTGATGATGCAGAATCACAGACCAATAGCATACTTTAGTCAAGTACTATCAACTAGGGATAGATTAAAGTCCGTGCATGAGAGAGAGTTGATGGTTATTGTCTTGGCTATTCATAAGTGGCACCCTTATCTTTTTGGTAGTCATTTCATTATCCGGGTGGATCAGAGGAGCCTGAAGTATCTGTTGGAGCAAAGGTTGGTGACCGAGGAGCATCAGAGATGGTTGTCCAAATTGTTAGGCTATGATTTTGAGATCCAATACGAGCCTGGGGTGGAAAATAAGGTGGCTAATGCCTTATCTAGATGTGTTGGGGAACTTCAAGAGTTGGCGGTTTCAATACCACTGATGGTAGACCAGGGGGCCATCAAGGAAGAAAGCATGCTGAATGAAGAGTTGAGAAAGATTAGGAAGGATTTGATGGGAGATAATAGTAGCCATTCTGGTTACTATATTGAGGGGGAGAGGTTGTATCAAGGGAGATTTGTGATACCACGAACTTCCATACATATTCCTCACTTGTTGAAAGGGTTTCACGGCAGTGCAGTGGGAGGTCATTCAAGTGTACATAAAACTTATAGAAGGTTGGCATCTGAGCTTTACTGAAAGAATATGTATAAAGGTATTGAGGAGATGGTTGCGAGGTGTGAAGGGTGCCAGAGAAACAAATATATGGCAATGGCTCCAGGGGGACTACTACAACCCTTGGCACTTCCAAACAGAGTATGAGAGTAAGTGTCCATGAATTTCATAGACGACCTACTACGATTAGAAGGATTCACAGTCATCATGGTGGTGGTTGACAGACTTAGTAAGTATACACATTTCATCACCTTACGACATCCCTACACTGCATTAACAGTGGTAGAAGCATTCATCAGGGAGGTGGTTCGACTGCATGGGATTCTTGCGTCGATTGTGTTGGATCGAGACAAAATTTTTCTCAATCAGTTTTGGAGGGAGTTGTTTAGGTTGCAGGGCACTGTTCTTAAGAGAAACACCGCCTATCACCCGCAAATAGACGGTCAAACAAAAGTGGTGAACCGAAACTTGGAGACTTATTTGAGGTGTTTTGTTTCTGAAAACCCACAGATGTGGGCTAAATGGTTCGCATGGGCCGAGTATTGTCCCAAGGTGATTCTTTAGGAGGGGAGTAATGTTAAGCCGGCCCAAGAGGGGTCGACTGTCCCTATTGAACCGATTTTATACTATAGCCGCCGACATAAGGGAGAGGGAAGGGGCCAGCTGCTCCTATGGGGCCCACACCTTGATTAATAATTGCTTTTGAGGGAAATATTTGAATGAGTGGTTGTTTAGGGATTTTGTATTACTCATTTGGCTTTAATTAGTTGCTAATGCTAGAATTAGAGTTTCATCTTGAGTTTGAAAACAAATTTGATATCTAGGGTTTGTTCCTTTGGGCTCTAGGCTTGGCTAGAGATTTGAATTTTGAAGAGTTGTTTCTTCCTCTCGAATTGAAAAAACTTGTATCATTTACTGTTATCCTTATTCGGGGATTGAATAGAAGAAGTTTGTTTGTGTTTTCCTCTCCAATTTTCTGAAAATTCTGCATCGTAGTGCTGATTTCTCTCTGAAATCAGCAGTTTTCTTGCTGTTTTTCACTAATCACTATTATGTTTGCTTGCGAACTCAAGTATTTCCTATCACTTTCGTTCACCCAAAACGAATCAATGAAGTTAAGAGAATATTAGGATTGAAGGAGATGAATTCCAATCGGTATTGGTTGTGCTTGAATTCCCAAAAAATGCATTATGGAGCCAAGATTGCACATTTGGAAGTGCTGCAATGGGTTATGAAGCAAAGTGCAAATAGTTATGGGACTATTGACTTTATGAAGTATGTCATCAACATAGATGAGTATGTACTTGATGGTATTATTGTGAGTTGTGTTGCAGATGAGAAGGGCGGCCAAGCGATCGGATGTGCTAAATTGGAAATCAGTGAATATGTGTAAGTGTTGGTATAGGCTATCAAGCAAGGTAGAGCTGCAAGTGGGATTGTTGCCTATAAGAAATATTTATCTATATATATGAGCATGTACATGGCAGTATTTCTATGATTGTAGATGAGAATGAAGGGATCAGTTGAGTTGTTGCGCTAGATTGAAAATCAAGCTATCGGAGATCATGGAAACCCTTTAACAGGGGACCTGTTTGAGACCGTATATGGCTCTCTAAAGAAGACATACGTGATGCGGACATTATGGATCTAGGAGCCTTTTGGTTGCACCATGAAGATCGTTCTAGTGAATTTTCCAAGAAGGAAGACATTGGAGACATAAACTTGAGTGATCTGCTTACTGTGATGTAAATCCACTATGAGAAAATTTCTGATGGACAGTATTTTGGAGACTAGGTTAAATGTTTTTATAGTCATTACCATATTTCGAATTATAGCCTTAAGCTACTGGGTGTGCATTATGTGTTGTGATGGTGCCATCTGAGTTGAACTTGAATTTATAAATTCATTTGCAACCCAACACATCATGATTATGAAAGGGAGGAGTGAGGATCAAGGTGCCTAGAGTTTGAAAGGCTTGAAATTCTTTTGACATGGCTTTCCTCCATTTTGCATCTTTGATAGTTGAGTATAACATAACTGAAAATCAAGCTTATGTAGGTGGTTGATGAATGTGGTGAACCATCAACAAGGAGCTTATTTGAGATTGTACATGAATTTTTGAAGAAGACATGTGATGCAGGCATTGTGGACCTTTCAAGCCTTGTGTTCATGCAACGAAGACCATTTCACCGAGTTTCCGATGAAGGAATTGGAGATGCCAAGTTGATTGACATGCCATATGTGGTGTAAAACTATTGTGAGAAAATTCGAATGGTGGCCATTTTGGTAAATGGACTACATGTTTCTTTCATGTTGATACCATATTTTGTTTGCAGCCGTGAGCAACTAGACATGCCTATGCCTTGCGATGGTAACATCGAAGTTAAACTTGGTTTTATAAATTCATTTGCAGCCCAACTCACTACGATTATGAAAGGGAGGAGTAAAGATTCAAGTACCCTAAGTTTGAAGGGCTTAAAATTCATTTGGCATGGCTTTCTACAATTTTGCATATTTTACGGCTTAAGTATAACAAAGTTGGACCAGCTAATCACATAGGATATGATTCAAGTTAAGAATTGGTTTTTGTTTAGGATGACCAATCTTTAGATGAGTTAATATGGGATGTATGATGAGATCCTACAAAAGAGGACGGTGCAGATGGCTAGCCTAGCAAAAGTGAGTGAAAAGAAGAATGAGGAGGGAGTGCCAAGGTCATATGTGGCTTAATAAGTAGAGCAGATAGAGGCTAGGTGACCATGGGTGCAAGTATGGAATATGGATAACCTACCTCCAACAAGTATGTGAGGAGCTAGAATGGATGATCTAATAGGTGATTGAGGAATTTAGGCTATAGAGGCTGAGACAAGAGTAAAAAGGAGAGAGTTAGATGGAGATGTGGGTTGTGGAACAGATGTAGGGGGACAAATGTAGATAAATGTATCCTCATTAAAGAGGGCATGGTGAGAAGTAATGGTGGTGTTGGAATAGAGATTATAGCATTTCTAGCCTTTATATGAAGAAGCATGGCCAAGGAAGATGCACCAAGTAGACTTAGGAACTAGTTTGCTTCCAGGACACAATCTAAGCCACAAATGGCATAGGCACCCAAAAGTTTTGAGGTGCAAGTATAGTGGTGGTAGCTAAGGATTGATATATAGAGATTTTATTAGTTATGGGAGGGGGCAGTCAATTAATGAGATGGACGATTGTGAGAAGATCCTCAACTCAAAGTTTGTGAGGCCAGTTGGCTTGAAGTAGTGTTCGAACTGTTTCGATTATGTCTGAAGCTTGCATGGCAATACTCTTTTTTTCAAGACTATATGTGCATTATATTGGTGAAGTATTCCCCATTTAATAAAAAATGTTTGGAAGGTTTTGTTTGTGCATTCATCATCAACATTGGAATGAAGAATTTTAAGTGTAGAATTGTCATTCAACCAAACTTTTGAGTTTAAATAAATTTGGAGAGAGTTTCTGATTTAGTTTTTTATGGAAAATACTGGCAAAATTGAAAGAAGTTATCTATAAAAGAGTATCTAAAACCAAAAAAAGAAGGAGAATGGTGGAAGGTCCCCCTACATAGTGTATAAGTTGGGTATGATGAGAACTATATGTAGTGGACTATATACAAGGAAGCCAGTAGCTCTTAGCTAAATGATAGAAAGTACATAAAAGAGGAAAAGAGAGAATACATATAGTTGGGTTTTGTTTTGCTAAATTAGATAATTTAAAGAAGATGGGATGGCTTAGGTGTGCAAGTGTTTGTGGTGGCTGTAGAGGGCAAAGCAACTTTGTTGGGTGATGAGGAAAACTTTGGAGAAGAATGGACCAGGCAGAGACAATTATTGTAAAAGTCAATTTAATTAATTAGTTTAAAAAAATTTAATGTTGAACTGGCTGCGTGAGCAGAAAGGAAGCCACTTCTGTCTCATGCAGAGACACAAGAAGGGGGTTGGGCGAGTAGAGGTGCAAGCGAGGAAAGCAAACAGATGAGCGAAAGAAAGAGGAAGTAAGATAGAGACAAAAAGAGTGAGAGATTAAAAAAATAGAGGATAGGTGAGAGAAAGAATAACAAGAAGAGAACGATTAAAGTGCGAGGGACGAAGACCAAATTGTGGATTGCATTAACTGTGAGGCCTAGTTGAGCGAGGCTAAAATCAAGTAAGCACAATGCAATTTCATGCAATCACGTGGATGTAAACACATAAAGCTATGTTGAGCAAAAGCTAGAGTTTTATTTTCTTCCAAAACAGATGTAAAATAAGTTTCAACTTAGATTGCATTTCAATGAATAAATCTTAGATATAATTTTAACATTCCAAAATATTATTTTGTTTTTATTTTAGGTGGAGAAAGAGAACATACCAACTATATAAGACAGTTATTTATTTGTACTAAAGGAGGAAAGAAGTCTCAAGGTATGTTTTTAAATAAGAGGATTTTACAACTTATTTTAAGATTAATGAAATATGAAATTAAAAAAAAAAGGTTGAGATTAGATCACCTTTACATATGGTGAGAAAACTCATATTTAATTTGTGTAGGTGAAATACAAAATCTGAATTTTATATTGAGAATTTGATAAGTAATTGCATAAGAGTAGAGAACTCAATATAATAGATAATTTGATAATTGCATAATCTTATGAAAAAAATTAAATCAGAAATTTCATAATTAATGATAGTTATAAAAATAAAAAAAAGTAAGATTTCTATGGGTAATCCATGGCAATATATTATTAAAGAAAAAAATTAATTAAAAAAAGGAAATGTTCATGATTTGAATAGCGTTACTAATTAAGGACAAATAAAAGGATATTCAAATGTCATTTTATACTACAACAACAACATTAAGCCTTTATCCCACTATGTGGGGTCGGCATAAAATACAACTGAAAGGTCAATAATCCCCTATTTCGAGCATTTAATTAAAATGCAACCATTAGTTAAGATTTATATACTTGATTAAGGGTGTAAATTACACCAATAATGCAGAAGAATAATCTAACGCCAGTTTGATGATCACCCTCATGTTATTCTCCCTTATTTCCTAAATATATTTATTTGCAAGATTTCTCTTGGAGAAAGAAGATGTTGTAATACTATTGCCCATGAAAATCATGCAGGAGAGAGAAATCACAGATTATTTTTTGGGTTTGGATTTCTACAAAAGAAGGAACATCAAGAATAATACGAATTTTTATGGGGGGATAGAATAAAACAATTCAAGAGAGAGAAGAGTAGCATTGAGAGAGAGAAAGTAGAGAGATCAATTGGACAAAGAGAGAAAGAGATAGGGGAGAGATTAGGTTTATAAAGAGAGATAAATATAAAAAAATGAGAAATTGAATAGGAGAGAGAGTTAAGCTACCTTCAAACTATAAAGACAAACATGAGATAGTACAAATGTTAATGGGAGTTACAGAGGACCCAATGAAGAGAGAGAATAATCAAGTTTTATTTATAATTCATTCATTCGACCCCTTTTTATAGAAATAAGATTACATGATAAAATCAAATAAATCTCTCCCTTGCTCTCTTTATCCACCTGCCCTTAAAAGACTTGGTTAGAGAATATTAGAAATGATCTTTCTTTATTAGATTTAAATGAGAATTTGACCCTTAACAGAACACAACAGAAAAAAAATGCGACTATCTCTAATCTTTTCTTCCATTAGAGCTACTCCAACCTAGGGGTGTAAACGAGTCGAGTAATGGCACTATCGAGCTCAGCTTGTCAATCAGAAAGCCAGCTCGAACTTGAGCTCCTCCAGCTACAAAAGAGCTCGAGCCGACTTACGAGCCTCAGCGGTCCGTGTCATCCTCCTTCCGCAACCGCGTCATCAACCTGTTGTAACCAAGTGAGCTCCCACGCTCGAGCCTGCCTCTTTCCACGCTCGCTTTCTGCTTGGTTCTACTTGCCTCGTTTCGCAAACAACGAACCGCCTTCTGCCTCGAATCTCGTCCAACCGGCTTACACATGTGAGGAGCCGAGTATGCTTTGAATTCGCGTCCACTGGACCATTGATGGGATTTTTAAAAACACAAGAGGGGTTTTTAAAATTTAGCCGAGATTTAAAAAAAAAAAACTGCAATGTTTAGCATTTATAAAATTATTTAAAAAATATTAATAAATATTCGAGCTGGCTTGCGAGCTCACGAGTCAAGCCTCATCAAGCTCGAACACAAGCCCGTTTACTAAACGAGCTCGAGTTTGAGCTCGAAAGCCCATAAACGAGTCGAGCTCGAGCGAGCTAATGAACTAGCTCAGCTCACTTACACCCTTACTCCAACCTTTTCACGTATATGCTCATTTCGTATCCTGTCTTTAAGAGTAAAGCCACTCATCCACCTGAGCATCCTCATCTCTGCAACACTTAATATTATGCTTCTCTTTTGATGGCCAACATTATGCACCATAAAGCATTACTAGTTTCACCACGATCTTATGAAATTTCCCCTTAAATTTGATGTAGACTTTTCTATCACACCACAAGCCCGGGTATTCCTCCACTTTAATCATCCAACTTGAATTCTATTAATAATATCCCCATCTATTTCACCATCACTCGGAACAATAGACCCAAGATATCTAAAGCGTGTACTCTTATTAATGATTTGATCGCCCAACGTCGCAATCCCCCACTAGATATATTATTACTAAAATTACACTCCATATATTCAGTTTTAGATCTACTCAAACGAAAGCCTTTAGATTCTAAGGTTAACCTCCATAATTCAAGTTTATCTTCAACTCCCTCTCTAGTCATATAAACAAGAAGAATATCACCAGCAAAAAGCATACACCAAGGTACGACCTCTTGAAAATGGCTAGTGAGAACATCCATGACTAAAGCAAAAAGATATGGGCTTAAGGCTGATTCTTGATGTAATTAGTTCAACTAAAATAGGAAAATACTTGGTCAAACCACCTTGTGTTTGAACACAAGTAACAGCTCCTGATACATATCCTTAATGACTTGAATATAAGCATTATTAACAACTTTCTTTTCTAGAACTCTCCATAGCATTTCTCTTGGAACTTTATAACATGCTTTCACTAAAAAAGTAAAAATCATATGTAGATCCTCCATACTCTCTCTATACATCTCCATCAAACCTCTCAATAAATGAATAGCTTCCATAGTAGACCTATCCGACATGAGTCCAAATTGATTTTGAGAAACATTAGTATCACGTAGCAACCTATGCTCCATAACTCTCTCTCTCTCATAATTTTAACGTATAACACATCAACTTAATCTCTCTATAATTCGCACAATCTTGTGCATCACCTTTATTCTAAAAAATAGAAATAAACGCACTTATTCTTCACTCATCTAGCATCTTTCACATCTAAACCAATTCTTAGAACAAATCTTCTTATTTTTTATCTTTTCTTGTATATTTTGATTCTACCACCAACTATTTTTATTATTTGGAGCTTTTCCCTTTAATACTCCAAGCACATCTTTTTCAACATTCTAAATATCACTAACTACTTTTCCCACGTAAAACTTTAAAATAATCCAAAATACTAGAATATTATAGAAATATTCTGAATTTTTATATGCTCATATCTTTTATACAACAACAATTATCGAACAAAGATTTAGAAGTATCATAATCATACTAAAGCATTAATTTTCCTATACAAGAAAAACTAACAAAGGATTTTATTTCTTCAAGATAATCATTGAAAATTATATAAAAATATTGAGAGAAAAAAAAATGATTAAAAAAATGATTTTCATTGCAAGAAAAGGTTTATGATTTTCATCACTCTAGATTTAACCTATGAACTTGAATGCAATCTTTAGCTCCTCGCCTACTAGAAATAAGGGACATTTACATACATAACACACAAAACCTTCTTATTTACATATTTCACACATAAATATTTACATTTGCTCACATATTGCTCCCTTGTTTAAGTAACATCAAAAGTACCACTTTTATAAACCCTTACCATTAACATTTTGTTAACGAAGCCCTGACACATTTGGTTGCATCTTCTTCTTCGTTGAGGGTTTCGGTATTATAAAATACGTTGTCCAGTCAATGGCCTTCCCCTAATTGATTGCATCATGACACTTTGCCACCGCACGTCACCGTTCCATTAGTGGCCTTTGGCCAAATCGAACTATGAGATCCCACACGACTTCCTATACTCATTGCATGCATGAAAACCATTGACCGATTGGTAAACTTTTAAAATATTAAGGTTTGGATGTTAAATAGGTAAAAAAAAAAAAAAAATTTTGAGTATTACAAGCCATGCCTAGTGAATATATATGCCTCTATGCAACCTAGTACAAACAATAATGGCAAATTTTCTATGCAGGTCATAAGTGCGGCCGATGAATTACCGAAATCTCGCATGAGATAATGCAAAATTTAAACATAACCAAAGCACATTGATTTTAAAGATCCCAACACAAGCAGGTCAGATGAACGTAGCAAGATAAGGAAAAAACGCATAACACAACAACAATTAAGCATAATAGAACAAGCAAAACATTGATATTTTCAGGAGAAAGCACCATCACAAAGAATGTATTCACATGCGGGCCTATCTACAGATAGCATTGCGGAAAGATTTTGAAACCATTAGTGCGTGACCTTTTAACATAATACCTCTCCTCATATGTTTAATATCTCTGATTTGAACTAGCTGCATTTGGCTAGTACTGCTAAGGAAAAATGATTGTCAAGATAGATACACCTTTCATTCTTAGCTCTTTTCAGTTAAATTCTTAGGCTATGTTTAAATAGATAATGCCAATTAGATATTCTATCAGTTAACGTTTTAAATTCTGATTTGAAATAGCAGCATTGAGCTATTACTGCTAAGGAAAACAACCAAAAGGTCTGCTTTCATGTGCTCAACAAATTTAATGCAATCCAAAACTGGAAACGTTCTATGCAAGCCATTAGTCTGGCCCATAAATTACCAAACTCTGGTATGATATAGTGCAAAGTTAAACATAACGGAATTTCATTGATTTTAAAGATCCTTAATGAATGTTACATGCAAGTCGCATCAAGGTAGCAGAATAAGGAAGAAAAAAAGTACTGCAAAACATCAATTAAACGTGATAGAACATACAAAAAATTGAGATATTCAGAAGAAAATACCATCACAAAGAATGTATTCACCTGCAGGCCTATCCAAAGATTGCGTTGCACAATAGCCATAAGAATCATCGCCTGTGGAACCATTTTGAAAACCATTGGCACGTGAACCTTTTAACATAATACCTCTCTTCATATGTTCAGTATCGCTGATAGAAGGTTCAACTGATTTGACTGGATCCTCTTGTCTAGCAAAGGAAAACCTAGATTGATTGATATTTTGTGAAATCCATGATCTTGAAAGCGCAACAGAAGCATTTTGGCCCCCATTGTCACTGAGCATCCTAGACAAATCATCAGCTGGTGACATTGACTCATTCCATTGGTCAAAGTCTAATGATAATATATCTGTAATGATGTTGCTCTCTTTAGTATTTACAGTTGCATCTTTCTCACTTCTACTTGAGTCATTAAAACTATCCAAAAATCTGAAACCTCTGTTAGAGCTAACCACAACACTGTCTAAAGAGATTTCAGGTTTGTACATATTGCTAAGGTCTACTTTATTGCCCTCATTTGAAGAGGTCTGATTAAAAACTGCATTTATCGGCATGATAGACTCTCCAGATGAAGAGTTGGTATTTGCATCAAGGTCATTTAAACTACTGCATGGCTGATGTTTGCAATTACTAAGAGAGTGAGTAAAATGAGGTGAGCATGATATTTGAATGGTGTCAGCAGAGCCTAATTGTTTAATACCAATTATAGCTGGAGAAATATCTTTATCCCCATCTCCAGTAGATTCAAAACCCATCATTGGTAACTCTAAATTCGAACTGGATGTGGAAACTGCATTTGAGGAGACAGTTACTTCAAAGGATGGAACTGAAATTAAATTTCCAAGATCTTCAGAACCATTTTTCCCTTTTGTAGAAAGTTGGCTTATCAGCATAGTAGAACCCACAAAAGCATTATTTTCATGATTGTGAACTGGGTTGGGTTTACTTTTTTTATCCATATATGGAGCTGAGGAACCCAGGCAAGAAGTATGTGCATGTTGATTAACATCTGTTGGCCTAGCAGAACTACTACAAGATTGTTTGTTCAAACTTTCCTCTCCCATCAAATTCACAGCATCTATTTTCTTCCTAGATGCAGAGAAGATGCCATCCTTGTCTTGAGAAACTGGGGAAGTAGGGCCCGCTAGACATACTTGTGATGAACTACAACTTGTTTTACCTGAAGCAGAGTTTGTTTGCAGGCCCACTCCTGATATTTGACATTCACTATCTACAGTTGAGCATTTTCCAGTATAATTGCACTAGAACTGCTCGGGGTTTCCTCGACAAGTTTAGATGCTATAACAGGATCATCATCCCATGCTGAATCTCCAAAACCGTTAGCATCAGAATGAAGAGAAACGAATGTCAGATCTGATGCAGTTGTGGGGGAGACCTTTCCAGGTTGAAATTTAGAAGGTTCTGATGGAAGAGGATTGCTATGCCCATCCTCAGCTATTGACACTGTAACTTCATTGTCATTCCATGAAGGAGACACATCCTCTGCGCCTATGCTAATTGAAGAGTGGGTAGAAGAATGGCATTTGGTTTCGACCTTTTGTTTTTCTGAACTTTGGGAGCATACTGTGCTTGTAGATGGCGTCAAGCCATTTGAAGCACGTGAACCCCTAAGAAATGTAAAACTTAGAAAACAAAAACTCTACCAGATAAAAATAAAAATGAACTAGGCATACCAAGAGGAAGCTGCTGGCAGAATAGCAAGCCATCCAGCACTAACATTTGAAACTGTGGCCTGAGCTTCAGTAGTCTGTCAGCGTGAGTAAGGGAGAAAAAAACAATAGTGATAGAGAGAGAGAGGAATGGGGGCTTCAATATAGTTCCAACCTAGAATTCACAGATAAAATAAAGAAGCTAGCATAAAAGCATACTTTTGAGGCATTATTAACTGAGTGTTTGTCTGAGACTGTTTGCAAGTTGCACCAATCTTCTGCAGGAGGCAATAAACTACCTGCACGTCTTTGCAAATTAGAGGAAGGAACCTGCAAGACAACACTCCTGCAATGCGAAAAAAATAAACATTTAAAAACTGAAAGTACTAACAAAATAATACAAAAGAATGCATCCATAATAAATATTCAATTTCTATGCAAGAAGATCAGCACGTCGTACCCAATTATACATTTCCTCTGCTAAAACATAACTCCAAAATATTTCCCAAATGTAGAAATTCTTCACAAAAGAAGAAGCACTATGCAAGATTGTGAAAACCGGACCGGACAACGAACCGGAAGAGGGAGAGGTTCACGGTTCGACCGGTTCGACCGGTCGAACCGGGGTCGAACCAGATGACGTAATAAATAATTATATTATTAAAATTTAATAAAATAAAAATCAGATAATATAATTATATGAGCATTTAATAATATTTATAAATTTTTATACATATAAATATCATTTAATAATAATATATTTATAAGAATAACACTTAATATAATATATAAATTTATAATATAAAAAATTTATGATCATTAATATAATTTAAATAATTGAATATATGACCATTTAATAATATTTATAAATTTTAAAAATATATATATAATAATATAATACAAAATTATAAATATAAATATCATTTAAAAATAATATATTTATATATTTATAATTTAATATATTTATAAGAATAATATTTAATATAATATATAAATTTATAATATTAATATTTTAACATAATTATTATAATATATATTATAGCAATTTTATAATACATATTATCCAAATTTGTAGCCCAACTAAGCAAAAATTTAAAGCCCAACTAAGAAAAAATTTGAAGCCCAACTAGCCCAAATAAGCCCAAATTCACATTCTAAAGTATTCATGCAAGTATGCAACTTTTTTAGTCCCACATCATAGAGGGAGTTGGAAGATCCTTCCTTGAACCCTTTATAAAGTGAGAAGTACACTCTTTTGGCAAAACAAATTATGTGAGATATTTAACATATCTTGCATGAATTATGATGAAATTATTCATCATATTTAATAAAAATATTTTAAAAAGTTTAAAAAATTTTAATAAACTAAAATATATATTTAAAATTTTAATTAAAACAAAAAAAATATTTTTTACAAATCGGCCGGTTCTTTCCAACCCGGACCGGTTCACCGGTTGAACCGCCGGTTCAATCCGGTTTAATCCGGTTCTATGCAGAGCCGGTTTTGAAGTTGGATCGGACCGGCCACCGGACCGGTTCACGGTTGAACCGGTTGAACCGGCCGGTCTGGTCCGGTTTTCAAAACAGTGGCACTATGTGCAAAGTGTTTAGTATTAGACCAAAAAAAGGCAAAATTGGAATAAAACAAAATTATGCATGTGCTCGCAATTATTGTTCCAAAAAAATTTCTAACTTCGGGTTTCTCTCTAACAAGCAGTACCAATGGAGTGCACTTCCAATAAAAAGCCAACTGCTTTTGGGAGCCTAACGAATGGTGAAAGTATAAATATGTGATAATGTGGATGATTCCACGATATAATTCCTAATCAACCAATATGATGCATAGTTGCTTTCATCTAAAGAAAAGTATATGATTCACAGATCACAAGTTACCAATTATAACTTTCATTCCACATAAACATACAATAGTACTATTCAAGCCCAATTCATACTAAAACAATCATAAATATATGAAAATTCCAACAGGAATTTTTTTGCAAATAAAATTAAAGAGCAAACGAATATATTTTCAGAAAATCAGAATTTTGGCATTTCACTCTTTGGTTCACTCTTTAACCAAAATCAAGGCCACTATATTAGTCAATTAATAAAATAATGTAGAACAAACAGAAAAGGAATGGAATTACCAAAAAAGTAAAGAAAAAAAATACTCCCATGTCAGTACAAGAAGATGACGTGCCAAAACACAAGTGCACACTTCTACCGCACTCAAAGAAAATCAAGCATCCAACTTGCACTCACAATACTAAGAAGGGAAGAAAAATTTTATTCACAAAATTTACGACTTACATGCCACAAACTACTATTTATAAAGTCATCATAACACAGGTTAGTAGATAAGGATGGCATGGGATCAATCTTAATTTAAAGTTAATTTATCTTAATTTAATTTTAAAATCCTAAATCAGCTAATCCATTATCAATTTAACTTACAAGTTTTCAAATCAAGTAACTTCAACCCTCAAAACCAACCTAGATACTCAAGGCTAGGTGAGAAAATCCCGCCAAACTAATGCTACGGTAACCCGCCACAATACCCATAAATATCAGGCCAACAACACCAGTTAAACATAACAATGGCAACAAGCTCGTATTAAATGTCCCCAAGTCATGTAAAAACCTCTTTTATATTTTTAATAATTCCAAATTCTGCTAGATGATACTAAATGTAAAACCACCACATCGAATGATGGATAAGATGGGATGCAAGCTAACGCATTAGAACTCATTCATCCACCAAAATGCTCATCATGAAGTTTGCTTTAACAATTACATTAAAATAGGATCTGTTCAAATTGTTCAATTCCATAAGAACTATTAGAAGATAATCTTAAACTATCTCTTACTTCATTCCTACTTAACCTAGATAAGTTCAATATGGCAAAAGCAAAAAAAAAAAAAAATGATTCAACATGAGTTTTCATCCTATGAACAAAAGACACTTCTAATACGAAAAGAAAAATTGTCAGGATATCTGGATACAAAACGCAAAAAAATGGGTTTTATAACCTTTGGATTTGCTCCGAGATTAGTGTTCCATATGATATCCTGAATTGAACTAATCTAAGAGCCAATCCAATAACTTTGAAGCTCATTCTGATGCATTCTACATGAGAATATCCTAACGCATTTTTTTGCTTCTAACATAATGAAATTAAACAAGATTACTAAAATGAAAGAACTGCACCAAAATGGAAATTTTTGCACTTGATAATGATGGGAAATTGTGATATTCAAGATCCTCCAAGCCACCATTTATAAAGTGCTTGTAATATGATGCTTCAAGGAAATCATTGATGGTGAAGGCCATCATAAAATCCCTAATGAATTACAAGTTATCTATCTAGAACATCAAGGTACATAAAGCTCTCAAATCATTCCATCAATTAATGTCCATTGAAAGCAATCTGCCAATTTTAAAGTTCAATCAATCTTATGAGTAGGGTTGAGTTTTAAGATTGAAGATCAAAAATCACTAAAAATTTGAATCAATTTTTTGCTTAGATCGATCCAAACAAGCTAATCCATAAGCCAAATTTTTAGCTCAGTCTGACCTTCAAGCTGAATTCAAATTGAAATGGATCAAATTAAGCTTATTCATATATATATATATATATATATATATATATATATATATATATATATATATATATATATATATATATATATATATATATATATATATATATATACATCTCAAGCTAACACAATTCAAATTCAAGCCAGCCGATTTTGAGCTAGCTCATAAAGGCTTAAGTTGATTTGATTTGACACTAACCCCTAATGAGAAGAGAGCATTGGCCAAAAGCCATAAAAAAAGAAACTTGTTCGGTGGAAAGTAACTGAGAAATCATTCAAAAATGCAAATTATTCCAAACCATTAAACAAGAAGCTGATCAAACTTGATATGTTTAACTTAATAACCCTTGGCTCTACCATGATGCTATAAAACTATGAAAGTTCTATGCAACACTGAGAAGATTCTTCGATTAGATATTTTCTTGTTGAAATGGAACTCTATCAAAAAAATGTCATAAAAGATATGAGGTTCAATGCAACACTAAGAATATTCTTCCATTTAATATATTTTTCTGTTGAAATGGAAATCTATCAAAAAAATGTAATGGCATGTCTTAAAAGAAATGGAAAAAATTAAAGTTTCTATGTATTATAGCTGACTTCCCTAGAATTGCAAAGGCGTTTTGTTGTCCAAAAAGATGTAGCAGAAGCAAATTGACTGTATGCTGAAACTTCAATTTAGGCATTTCTTCAAAATAACCACTAAAACATTTAGGATCACAGCAAAAATAAGCTACAAAATTCAAGTAAAAGGTAAAGACAAAAAAGCCAGAAATTTCCATCTAAACAATAGCACAATTTTTTGAGCAGTAATCAGCAAATACCTCGTATATGCTGAAACAACTTCATCCTTGGTGAAGCTATCCTCTTGGTTGCCTATGTCATGCAAATATAAACAATCTGGATTGCTGCAAATCTAACCCAATTCAAGCAGTAAATCAAGTAAACTTACTGGAAAATTTCAGGTAACAGGATGAAAAGAAACAATATAATCAAGAGAAAGATGCACTACAATTCAAAAAGCAATGCCCTTACCATGTTTCTCAACCAGGCATGACAATACTTAGTAGTGCCAAAGCAAGCTCTGCAGTTATATAACAAAAGTTGTGAAATGAAGCTAAGAACGATATCCTAGAAAGAAAAATGGAGCGTGACCACATTATACCTTAAACGTTTACCATCTAATAAATAGTTGTGTACAGCTTGAATACATCTAACGGCATCTTCTTCTCTGGCATAAGTAATATATCTGCGCAACAGAAATAGATGAGGGCAAGATTCACACATATAAAGGCAACAGAAATCAGAACCTAAACTGATGTAAAACGAACATGCACTGATGATTGGATTAAGGAAGTTTGCACGCTTAAATTTTAGAGCATAATAATTATAAGCTTAGTCTTGATGATAGACGACAAAATAGAAAATAAGGTGATAACCTAGCTTAGGTCTAAGCACATGCGAGAGGTTGAGATCATTAATTAATCAAATAAATCTTACGTTGCATACATAGATGGTTTTCAACCAGATATCCCTAGATTAACAATAAGATAAGTTACTATGCAAGGATCCCTCACACATCTCTTCTAACTACTAGGCTTTAGCGGCGAATAATTAATATGATCTTCATGACGGTAGTAAATTCACATTCAAGGATGCAACTATGAAGATAAAGAGTTTGGTGTCGAATTTACTCAAAAACAAGAGAGATACGCGTTCCGGCAAAGTTGTTTGTCGTTGGGGATGAAGTGGGCAGCAACCCCGACCTCCTCGCACTAAGGAGCACTCGGGAAGCGGTGCAGAAATTCAGGACAGCAACTGGCACAGCAAGGAGGTATTCTTGGACAGTTTTCTTGTTGATTCGGGCACTCTTGGGCAGAGAAATCTGGAGCTTTCCCAAGCAGTGGACAGCAAGTGGAAATACCCGAAAATCTGTAGCAGCTTTTGAAGGCCTTCCACTTGGCTGGACAGTAGGAAACATGTGCAGATTTTCCTGGACAGAAAACTGCACCTTTGGGAGAACTTGGACAGCAATCTGGACTTGTGGAGAACTCTTGGACAGCACGTTCTCAATATTCAGAATTCTGGACAGCAGCTCTTCTCAGGAAAATCAAGCTTTTGTTGATCCGTTGGAAGGGGAACTAAAGGTGCATGGGATCCAGAACTTCTCCCAAGGCTGTCTCATACTTGGGGAATTAATTCTCGGAGCTAGGGGGAGAGGTAGGCGGGTAGAAAGAGGGGAGTTATTGCCTGCCTAATTAGTGGTTTTAATTTGGGAAGGAAATTACGTGGGTGAGGGATTAGTAAAATCTGAAGTTAATTCAGATTTTCTAAGGAGAAGGAGGGATTAATTTTGAATTTCAAATTAATCCACAATTAAGGCAAGGGGTGGCAGTTTTGGAGAAAGTTATGGGAGGTATTAAATGGGATGAGGGGGTTTAATTGGAGAGAGAAAAGCTTCCATCCAAATCTGAAAATAATTTCAGATTTTGAATATAATAGGAGGGAACTAATTTGAAATTTGAATTCAAATTAATTAGAGATAGGGAGCTTTAAATGAGAATTAATGGGGAGCCCATTAATGGTGGTCGGCGGCATGAAGAGGAGGGAGGGGATGGTGGTAAGTGTTTTATGAGTTTCCAAAACAAGTTTGGTCAAGTAGGAGGGAAAATAATGAGTCCTCTCCAAATTGAATTTAGATTGGATTCAAAAATTGAAAACTCCACATGTCATGAAATTAAAATTGGATCAATTTGAAAACTTTCCTAATTAGGAATTTTCAAATATGGAAAGTTTTGAATTTCAAATTTTGAAATTCAAATTCGGTAACTCCTTTATTTATTGCTAAGCACCCATCAAGGAGTCATAATGATGATTGGCATCTTCATCATGCCTTGGAGCAATGGGTGGCCGGCGGCCAAAGGAGAAGGGGTGGTTTTGGCTTCGGGTGGAGGTGGCTATGAGCTAGGCCGGCGGGTGGAATTGTGGAGGGGAGATTTGGTGGGGATCGATAGGTATTTCGGTGGTGGGATGAAAGTGGAGAGAATCGATGCAATAAGAAAATAAAAGAAAGAGAAGATAAGAGAACCGCGAACCTTGGAATCCACCAAGATTGGCGGGTATTGCTTTTGCCCCACTTGGGCCTCTCTTCTCACGAACTCACTAAGAGATCATTCCAAGAGAGAGAACTTAGAACTCACAAAGAGAATCATAAGCACAACGTGAAAATTTCATATCAATATTCATCATCCTTTCCAAGAGGAAGGAGAAGGCTTAAATAGCCAATTACATGAAGGAAACATAAAAGACATAATTGCCCCTAGGGCCAACATAAAGCAAAGCCCTCAAGTGAGGGTAAAAATGGAAAAGTACAAATAACAAATAAAATACATGAAAATAAATAGACACGATCGTAGCCGTTGATCTTCGATGTCCTCATCATAAACAAAACTATCAGTAAGTACAAAATGAGAAATAATAACTTGTAAATTTCTAGCAGCAAAATAACATTGCATGTGAATAAGGAAATACAGTGAATATAGCAAAATATTTTCCAGCACCTGCAGTTTTTGACAGTTAAAACAGAAAGATTAACTAGTGACCAAGGCAAACAACTAGATTATGTGGTAGTATCATCACAAGTTTTCTCCTTTACAACTGATATGAATATGGTTAAAATAAAAAAGTGAATTTGAAAGCGAATTGTCATGATTACAATAGGAAGATACGAAAAACATACACATTGTTATTAGATGCCTGTTGGTTTGTTGTACTAGCTGGACGGGAAATTGACACTTTCAAAATTTCTCCATACTGACCGAAATATTCCTTGCGCTCAAGCAGCTGAGAAAGTATTGAAAAAGGTCGCTTAATCTCAAACACAAAAACGCAAAACAATCAATGCGAAAAGGAAACTCACGCTTTCATCACATAAGTCAGCAGGTAATCCAATTATGTATACAAGATTCCTTTGTACCACCCGAACTGTGCTAAGATGCTTCCTGGCTTCAGCTGATACTTTTGTTTTCCCCTTTTGGGATCTTTGTCTTTTCCCACCATTCGCTTCTGCCACCAACCTGTCCAAGAGAAATGAATGATGGAGTTTCTCTCCAGATACTTTTGTTTACTTCAACATTAAGATGGAACCAGTTGAAACCTTTCACAGTTAACAGCCATTCCTACAATTCTCTCCTTATCATATGGAGTGCGGCATGCAGGACACCGGCCCTCTGTCTTCTCTTTCTCAGCCATTTCCATAATATGATGCCAGCACCAAACACAAATCTGAGAAAGCAAAAGTAAAAATAAAAGACTCTGAAAAACTAACTTGCATCAACAAAAAACACTATGTCTAAACTTTCTCGGATAGAAGATATATCAGCCAAAAATATAAACTTAATAAACCATATCTAATGAAAATTTCTTGCATCAAGAAAAGCAAGTGGGGATCTGTACCTCGTATCCACATTTGCATGGTTTTAATTGCTGGTCCGTGAGGTCCATCTCCTCCGCACAGAGGGGGCAAACTCTCTCTCCATCGTCGCTCGTACTTGTCCTTCCAAAAGATAAAATGAAGTTTAAAGCAATAGAACCAAATTAATACATAAATCCAACTACATCAGACCACGCACTCCAATTTATCATTAATTCAGGTCATATTGTTCCCCATCAAACTCCCTTCTACAAGCCCCAACATAAAAACATACAGAACAAGAAAATTTCCAAACCCTAAAACCACAAATCTTCCTAGTTGCCTAACCTTGCTCCTATATAGAAGCAGAAAACCCAATCAAAGCCCTGAAAAATTCTCTTCGACAAAGATGAATACAAACACCGATCAAGAAAATCTTCCATGTGCACAACTAGTCGTTCAAACAACAAGAAAAAGCACCCAAAGTCAAGATCCACAACTAAATACAAAGTAAAGCAGCGACATCGATACAGCGAAACGGATAGAAAACAGAGCAAAGAGTTCCGACTTCGATAAGAACGCCGCCTACCAATCGATTGAAGAATAACTTAAAAAATCAACATCATCTATCGCTAGATCGGATATTGCTTACATTCGAGAGGGAATCGGTGCCATGGCTGAGCTCGAATCGATGCCGAAGAGAGATTGAGAATTTGAAAGAGTGTGCGCCGAGCAAGAATCGGGAAAACCAGATAGGAGCTAACAGATTAAAACCTTAGTTTCTCTTGTGGATTTTTTTGCGTGCCTGCCTCTTTCTGCGCTTGGACCTTTTAAAAAAAATTAGCTGACCTCCACTTTAACAATTGCCCTTGCTCTACCTATTAAACTACGATTTTGCCCTTCCTCTATTTTAATACAAAAATATATGAACCCTACTCAAACTAATAATAATATATGGAAGGTGGTGGTGGTGCAAGGGGGTGGCATTAGTGATCAGTGGGCAGAAGGGTGGTGGTGGCTAGTGGGCGACGACGATGATGAAGATGATCAAGCAAGTTTGTTTGTAGTGTAAACGATTTTCGCTCAAAATTGGACAAGTTTAGTTTATATCAAAAATAAACCAAAATGGTTTACGCTTCATTGCATTTCTTTTTCATCCAACTAAGCACCAATATTTTCAAAAACCCTACATTTGAAATACCTTATGCTCATTTTACTTCCAACAAAACAACCCCTAATCAGAAAGATAAGTGCGCATAATAAGTAGAAGAGTTCTAGAATCAACCACTCTTCATACATAATAAAAAATATATATAATATCTCATAAAATATTGGTCAACCCTTTAGTTATAGCATTGGGAAGGTTATAAGAGAGACTAAACTTAAGAAAAAATATAATAAATATATAATTTGATAGCTACAGACACGTGAACAAGACTCCAGCAACTATATATGGCAACCATCTCAATGTAGCTCTTCGGTTGCCTTCAACAAGTGTACATAGCGAGTACCTTGAAATCGTCATCCATAGCTTGTTGACAGTCAAAAT
Organism: Dendrobium huoshanense; assembly: GCA_016618105.1. Taxonomy (NCBI): domain Eukaryota; kingdom Viridiplantae; phylum Streptophyta; class Magnoliopsida; order Asparagales; family Orchidaceae; genus Dendrobium; species Dendrobium huoshanense. The sequence goes on from CM028347.1 coordinate 17,570,732, forward strand.
CATATCAGATCATAGCCTTATATCTCTCATCTCATAACAAGCTCACACAATAACTCATATTCAAATAAAAGCTCGTCAATCCACTCCCACACATATGGTATCAAGAACTCGCCATCATAAATCATAATAGCTTGTCTTTCATGTGCATACACATTTCACAACATGTATAACTTAATTAATATTTAAAATCATAATCAATATCCATCTCATTGTCATTTATAGTGTATATAAAATTTATATATAAATAAAAAAGCAATATGATTTTTTTTTAAAATATTAAGATATCAAATTTTTTGTATATTCTAAGTAAAATAAATTTAGATAATATAAAATAAATAAAATTATTAAAAACAGAGGTAGAGTAATAATAGTCTAGCTAGAGCTAAATAATTTTTCTAACTGATTCAACTAACAAAAATGGCTCTAAGATCTTAAAACCAAGCTTTTTATCTCCTCTCTTCCTTTTTTTTCCATTTTTTTCTAATCTACCCCAAGGCGAAAATTTATGGAAATTGGTTTAAAATGAAGATATAAATGATCGCATCATTATTTTTCAACAAAATATTAAAAAAAAAAAAAGAAAAAAGATCAAAATAATTTAAATATATAATTTAGTAAGTATAATAATTAGAGCATCATATTAATTATTCTTCAACCACTCTTACATACTTTTATGTGGGCCACATTATAACTCACTCTGTGAGAGAGTTGAGTCATCTTAATTGTGGCAAATCTTACTTTAGGATGAGTTCTTATGATGCAAGTACCTTTTAGGGTTTAGATCTACTATCCATGATGCATGCTTTCACAACCTAACCGAATAAGACTCACTGATGAATATGTTGTGTCATGTTGAACTGTAACAAGTAACTCCTGAGATCTAATTGTGAAAAATTTTCAAATTTTCTTCCTATAAAATGTTAAAATAAACAACGAACAATAGAGCTGCTAATAATGTTTAATACGTTAAAAATAAACTTAACCACAAATTATATTTCGTTTCATCATCAAAATGTGCATACAATAGTTACATTACAATACATGACTACACTGCATATAGTAGAGCAAAACATAATGAAATCTAGTCATGATTGTATAGAATCAAATAAGAATACATATATAGACTTAGAATAGCTATTCAACATATATCTTTCATTTTGCAAACCATGAAAATAAAATGCAAAATCACAGTGAGCTAAAACAACTCAATAAGCCACAAATAACGATCTAAATTTTCATTCTTTTATTAAATATTTTTCAAAATTACTAAATGTAATATAATATATTAGATACTAAATGCAAAGACATTAGCTTTTAGTGATTTATATAATAGATTAGATACTAAAGAGGGAGAAAGATATATGTATAAGTTAGCCAAACAAAGAGATAGGAGTAGTAAGGATTTAGTTCAAGTGAAGTGTATTAAAGATGAAGATCAAAAAATACTTTTCTTAGAAGATGATATTCAACAAAGATGGATGAGATATTTTGCTAAACTTTTTAATGAAGATTGTGAAAATAAGATTGACTATAATGACCTTAGCACCCTAAATGAAAATAAAGATTTCTGTTTTTATCGGCGTATTAGTAAAACTGAAGTTAGAGAGGCTTTAAAGAAAATGAAGGGTGGAAAAGCTGTTGGACCTGATGATATTCCAATAGAGGTGTGGAAATGCTTAGGAGATGAAGAAATTTCATGGCTTACTAAACTTTTTAATACTATTTTGAAGACTAAAAAGATGCCAGATGAGTGGAGAATGAGCGTATTAATTCCTATTTTTAAAAATAAAGGTGATGCACAAGATTGTGCGAATTATAGAGGTATTAAGTTAATGTGTCATACTTTAAAACTTTGAGCGAGTTATGGAGCATAGGTTGCGGCGTGATACTAATGTTTCTCAAAATCAATTTGGTTTCATGCCGGGTAGGTCGACTATGGAAGCCATACATTTATTAAGAGGTTTGATGGAGAAATATAGAGAAAATAAGGAGGATCTACATATGATATTTATTGATTTAGAAAAAGCATATGATAAAGTTCCAAGAGAAGTGCTATGGAGAGTTCTTGAAAAGAAAGGAGTCAATAATGCTTATATTCAAATCATTAAAGATATGTATGCAGGAGCTATTACTTGTGTTCAAACACAAGGTGGATTGACTAAGTATTTCCCTATTTCGGTTGGGTTACATCAAGGATCAGCCTTAAGCCCATATCTTTTTGCTTTAGTCATGGATGTTCTCACTAGACATTTGCAAGAGGATATACCTTGGTGTATGCTTTTTGCTGATGATATTCTTCTTGTTGATAAGACTAGAGAGGGAGTTGAAGGTAAACTTGAATTATGGAGGTCAACCTTAGAGTCTAAAGGTTTTCGCTTGAGTAGATCTAAAACGGAATATATGGAGTGTAATTTTAGTAGTAATAGACCTAGTGAAGGGATTGTGACTTTGGGCGATCAAGTCATTAATAAGAGTACACGTTTTAGATATCTTGGATCTATTGTTCAGAGTGATGGTGAAATAGATGGGGATATTATCAGCAGAATTCAAGTTGGATGGTTGAAGTGGAGGAATGCATCGGGCTTGTTATGTGATAAAAATGTACCCCTCAAACTTAAGGGAAAATTCTATAAGATGGTAGTGAGGCCTGCAATGCTTTATGGTGCTGAATGTTGGCCATTAAAAGAGAAGCATAATACTAAGTTAAGTGTGGCAGAGATGAGGATGCTCAGGTGGATGAGTGGCTTTACCCTTAGAGATAGGATACGAAATGAGCATATACGTGAAAAGGTTGGAGTAGCTCCAGTAGAAGATAAGATTAGAGAGAGTCGCCTTAGATGGTTTGGTCACATTAAACGGCGGCCTTCCGATGACCCGGTTAGGAGAGTAGAGGTATTAGATTTGACTTATGTTAAGAAAGGTAGGGGTAGACCTAAAAAGACTTGGTTAGAAAATATTAGGAATGACCTTTCTTTATTAGATTTAAACGAGAATTTGACTTTTAATAGGACACAATGGAGAAAAAAGATTCATGTAGCCGACCCCACGTAGTGGGATAAAGGCTTGATGTTGTTGTTGTTGTTGACTAAATGTAATATAAAGATTCATTGTGCATAACAAAGTAATAAAAGCATTGCACCTATTCAAAGATTTAAATAATAATATTGAGTGATTAAATCAATTGAATTTCATATGCTCTCAGTTTCACATAACATAATGCAATGGATTTCTCTCTCTTTCAGATAGAATCCAATATTCCGGCCTCTTATGACTCCTAGCAGAATTTATCATCTTTTAGACATAATTCAATATTTTGGCCCACTATGACACCCAATAGACCCAATTTTAGATATTTTTTAATTCAGATTCCTGATCTCAAATAAAATTTAAAAAGGATTCTAACCTCTTATATCTCTCATCAGATATTTTTCATATCAAAACTCACTTAATTCTACATGCAATTATATTAGTACTACAAAATGGTGCTTGATTTACTTTCTCCATAAGGCTATTTTGTTTAATAAATTCTTTGGGTTAGCTTATACTTTGTGTCACTCTTGCACGAAAATCATGGCAAATATCTCATATCAAGGTTTTTTTGTAATTAAAATTCTCTTAGGTTTCATTTAGGATATTTTTCTTACTATTTTCTAAAGTAGCTTTTTAGAAGAGGTTCACAATTCGACCGGTCGAAACGGATAGCATAATAAATAATAATATTATAAATATTTAATAAAATTAGCTTCATCTCTACAACCATTTAACATTCAATGACTTTTATTGATTTCATTGAAACTTATGACCTTTAGTCTAAATTTCATTTTCATATCAAAGCAACTAAATGTTTCCAAAATAATCCCTTTGCATTTCTTCTAATTTGCTTGAATTTAAGAAACAATTTTGTATCAAAAATTTAGAAATAATTGACCATCACTATTAATTTGGCATTCATTTAGCATATGTAACATCTCAAAATAAACTAATATTGCAACATAACAAAATTGTATTGACCTCCACATCAGCCTATAATAATGATTTGCTTCAATAATAGCATAGTTTCATATTAGTTGGGCATCAACTAAATCTACAAAATATAAACACATAACACATAACATAAATGTGGCATCAATTAAGTCTATAAAATATAAACAAATGTTTAATAAATAGCTTAAGAAAGATTTACAACTAATCTAATAAATAAAGAGTAATTGTAACATCAACAATACCACCAAACGACAGATCTTGCGACTCCAAGTTCTGGTTCCTACACAGGATGACCAAATGATATTGCATTTAGGGAGGAATGCATATCGGTGCTGAGTGGAGAAGGAATTTCCAAAAAACAAAAATGAAAATGACGTCATAAGGGTGCCAAGTGGAGAAGGAATATAGGGCACGTACGGGAGGAACTTTGCTGACTGGCAAGGAAGAAAGGTGCGTGTGCTGGGAGGTACTTTGCTGGTCCGAGCCTTGAAGTCGCTCCTCGAGATCACTAACCAGCCGAGGAAGTCAGAATGTCGAGCTGGGTAGAAATACCACGGGAGCAGGTCCCAATACACGAAAGAAATTTTTAGGGCTTTGGCTTGAGAATGAGATTGAATAGAATTTTAGGTTTTTTTTTTAATATTTGTATCCGAACTGTGTGATCACAATCTAATGTCTCGCCGGTTCGATTGCCGGTCAGGGCAGTTTGCAAGCGATTTGAAGCTAATTTGATTCTATAAGCATATCGAACCGGTCGGTCGGTTGGTTCACTGTTTGACCGGTTGAACCGGCCGATCTAGTCCGATTCAATTTTGATAATCTTGAAATTAACAAATATTAGTGCTTCCTTTCCTTCATGATTAGGATATTTTGTGCTTGGTCTTCTTTTTTTAATCTAACTAATGAGAAAATTGAGACAATGCAATACTGATGCCTTAGTAGCAATCACTTCTGCTTTTTGATAAATTGCTCATAAAATCAAATAACTAACATGAAGGAATGCTATATGTTTTTGTTGAAAATTAATTGCAAAATTATGGAGGTCATTCCATAAGAAAATTGTAATATACCTCGGTCTATATGATAACCAGCAGTAAGTCCCGGTGATCTGATGTAGCAACTCAAATTCTTAATATTCAAGATATTATTAGCTTTGACCTACTTGCCTCAATTTTTGTCGCATTGATATAACTTTTTTAGGATGTCATTTATCTTTGGAGTGCTTTAACATATCATGTTTAACTTTGAAGTGTTTAATGAAAATTGTTTAGCTTCACCACTTTTGAAGGGTTTTCATATCTCAACTATTAAAAAACATGCTGAAAATTGTCTTTTTTACAGAATTTGGGTGGCCTGCCTATAAATTTTCGCTAAATATCCTTCGGAAATGAAGTTCCCTAGTGCACTTGTCTTAATATATACAGCAGCAGCTCAACAATCCCTCTCTCTCTCTCATAGCATTCATGTAAGTTTCAACTTCAATTCATAGTCTCATTCGCCTAGCATATAAATCTCACTACATGAAATTTGTTGAATACCGGCGGTTTGACCGCCGCTATTAACTGGCGATTCAACCGCTGGTATTAATCCCTAAACCACCGGTAGGCGGAAATTCTTGCGCTAAATTGACCGCCGGCATAATTTCTTTTTCGCGGTGGCTTTTAAGTTTCTGCCGGTTTTCATTTCCTACGCGGTTTATTCCAGTTTTCCAAACCGTGGTAACGAACAATTTTCCTACAGTATCTTTCGCAAGTGAAAATATTATGACTGTTTCATTCATGAATAAGAAAATAATAAAACTAACTCATAGTACAAACACACAAGTTAGGCGAGACGGAAGAGCAAATTTGACTCAAAAATAACAGTTTCAGAATCCATTACAAAACCCCAGCCTTTCTCCTCAGTCCTCTCGCATGATTAATCCAGCAGTAAGCACTCCAATGATTGTATTTCATAAAAAAAAAAGTTACAAGAAATTAAATTAATTGGAAGAAGAAGAAGAAGAACAAATTAAAGGAAGAATATATATTTTGACCCTCAGATATCCTTAAAGCCGTGCGTGATCTGTTGCAGCTATCGAAGGAGAAAGATTCTTTTTAGATGAAGCGTATATGAGCTTACTCATGAAGAGTATCTGATGAGTTATTTGAATTCTGTGTGCTGATATAGTCTTCCACGTCTTTTTTGCTGCTGCTACAGTTTCCTTGGATAAAAGTTGACACATCTTTGAAGATTTTGGTCTTGATTTCTCCTCTTTTTGGATAGGGATTTCCTGTTGCTTTTTTCTGTGGTTCTTTGGAAGCTTGATTATTTTTGTCCATTTTTTGAGGAGGACAAAAAGATGATGAAGGAAAAGAGAGAAATTACAGAAGAAAAAAGATGAAGAATTTTGATGGAGAGAGTTTTTGAGAGAGAGAGAGAGAGAGAGAGAGAGAGAGAGAGGTAGCAGAGAGAAAGAAGAAGAAGAAGGGGAAGAAGGAAGAGAAGGAGAGAGAGAGAGAGAGAGAGAGAGAGATGAGAGCTGGAGAAATTTGGGGTTACGTAGGGGAGGATGGTTCTGTTGTTGGATTTTAAAAAAAAAAAAAATAAACATTTGGTTCTATCCATAATGAATGAACATTAAGGAAATATTGAATGGGCAAATTTATAAAAATGGGCATATTTTTAATTTAATTAAGTGGAAGAAGTAGGTTTAAGAAATAATTTAAAAAGAAGTAAAACTAATTTCAGCATTAAATTAAGTAAAAATATTTTTTTGTTCTTAGAATGAGGAAAATAAAATAGTTTTCCTGATTCTATTAAATTTCGAAAACAATTTTCTCATTCTATTGAATGCAGAAAATAAATTTTCGCATTTTATTTATATCAAAATTTTATGTTAATTTTTTCGAAATTCAACATACAAGCCGTTATTACACACGTTAAATCCAAATCTTATATAACTAACTTTATTTAAGTATCGTATATTTATATTTTTGTATTTAAAATTAATGGTTCTTATTATGAAATATATATATATATACGTCCAGGACAACAACAAAATCCGGCACGCAATCAATAAGCTAGCATTTATAAGACCCATAATTTTTACGTGGGAAAAGTCGAAAAACTACATGAATGAATCCACTTATTGCAGTCTCCAAGGCCTTGTGTGTACATGGAGTACATAATGGTGTATTCAATCGATTCTCTGCATTTAGGTCAATAGTCCTGGCGACGGAGGACTAAGTAAGAAACCATGTCGGCTTTTGAAAGATTGTAATATTTCGGCTGGCTCGGAAGGACTAGTCTGAGTCTTCAGGTTTAGAAATGTCTTCGCAGCCAGAAGTGATAACCGCGGAGCCAGAAAAAATTTTTGGGCAAAATCGAAATAGAGGTGAATCGGAACTCTAGATGGCATTAAATAGGCGTGAAATCGGTCGAATCGAACTTTTGATCATGAATTTGAGGCCTTAATGATGTCAAGATCTTGGATTTGAGCCGCTGAAATCGCAAAATCGGAGACCGTGCAAATTGGGTGGCAACAGCGCTGACGAGGATATTAGCGCATGAGACCGAGACGCTTGTTTCGCTTAAATCGCATTGGATTAATTTTTGATTTCCAATTAGATTTTGCATCGACGGCAACATTGGCCTTGCCCCCCTATGACTCCTGGAGTGTCAAAAACATCGCTGGCGAGGGAGAGATTGTATTAATTTCGAATTATCCTTTAAGCGAGCTTATAGTCCTCCTCCTCAACCCAATGTCAAATGAGTCGCAAGGGCTCAAAGTTGACAAACCACAATTTGCCACGGTCTCCGAATTACCGACGCGGCTCGACGAGACAAATCACAACATAAAATTCGTCATTAAGCATGTCACGGGATACAAAAGATTCGATATCGATCGCGCCCTTGAAACAGAGAAAAACTATAAATAGCGGGGCTCAGAAAAGAGAAGAAGAAGATTGAAGGAGAACTGTGAAAAGGGGAATAGGAGATTCCTCACCTCCTCGACGCCGCCGGAAGCAACTCTGCCATGGAAGAAGAGGAAGAAGAGAAGGAGAAGGAGTGTTCAGGGAATGACGACAAGACAAGCAACTCTGCCGGATTTTCAGAAGCTCGCAGGACTGAATTGAGCTTCGCTTGTGGGACATCCGCCATTTTTAAGGGAAATTTGGGGCACGTGGTTTTTCCCCTTGGGTTTTCGTAAAAACTGGTGTTCCCCCCTTGTGTGTTAATCCGTCGGACGCGAATTTACAAAACTCTACCGGTCTAGCTTTATATATATATATATATATATATATATATATATATATATATATATATATATATATATAATATATATATATATATATATATATATATATATAATACTACAACAACAACATCAAGCCTTTCTTGTGGGGTCGAACATGGGCAAAATCTAATACTTTTCTAACTATTCTTTTTATCTTAACAGGCAAAATGTCAACGTCATTTGAAGGCTGTCATTTTACATGACCAAATAATCTAAGACGACTCTCTCCAATCTTATATGTCACTGGAGCTACTCCAATCTTTTCACAGATATGTTCGTTTCATATCGATCCTATCTCTAAGATTAAATCCACTCATCCACCTGAGCATCCTCATCTCAACAACAATTAACTTAATATTATGCTTCTCTTTTAATGGCCAACATTCTGCTCCAAAAAGCATTGCAATTCTAACCACCATCTTATAAAATTTTCGCTTAAGTTTGAGTGATACTTTTCTATCACAAAAAAATCCCAAAGCATTCCTCCACTTCAACCATCCAACTTGAATTATACTATTAATATCCCCATCTATTTTACCATCACTCTAAACAATAAACCTAAGATATCTAAAAGGAGTATTTTTTAGTAATGACTCCCCCCCCTAGATCTATTACTATTAAAATTACACTCAAAATATTCAAATTCATATATACTCAAACGAAAATCTTTAGACTCTAAGGTTGACCTCCATATTTTTATTTTACCTTTAACTCCCTATCTAGTCTTATCAACAATACAAATGTCACAACCCGACCCGATATCACACATGTCATATCTTATCTGGTTGTGGCAAGATTGACCCCAAGATCTGGTTGGAAAAATATTGAAATAAAAATTCCAATTTATATATTACACATAGCCACTGTTGAATGCATTATAAAAGTTAAAGACTACTGAATCTCAATATAATTTTCTATATATCATCTAAAATATATATAATCTAAAATCTATCTACAACAACACTTGACAATAGATAACATAACAAAAATAAAAGCTAAGCTTGGAAAAAATTAAAACTAATCAAAACATACCTATAAGACAGATCAGAGCGTGCTATCCAAACTACTCAACTTGCTCCTTACCCTTCCTAAGGCCTGAAAATAAAAGTAAAAAACAGTGATGAGCTAACACGACTTAGTAGGCTATCGTAGTATAAATCAGAAATCAATAACCAAAACTAAAATAACTGAAAACTGATATGAATCATATAATGAAATTGAATATAATTAAATAAATATAATATTAACTGAATTATAAACAAATACTTCATAATGATTATTAGAATATCTCTTAAGCCCAAATTTTTATATATCTTCGTGACCAAAATCTCACCTCGGTCGCCCAATGGTATCAACATCATAACACTTTTATAATAGAATCCCACCTCGGTCGCCCATTGGCGTCGACATAATAGAATCCCACCTTGGTTGCCCAGTGATGCTGGCATAGCAGAATCCCACCTCGGCCACCCATTGATACCGGTATAATAGAGTTCCACCTCGATTGCCCACTTGCATCGGCATAAAAGAATTTCACCTCCATCACCCACTGGCGTCGGCATCACATCACAATACTTCACAACATATTTTTTTAATGCATTTCATAAATTAAAACATAATTAGACAATAAAAATACTACAAAACAAAAATTCATAATTTTCAAACATAACTAAATTACTAAAGATTATGTAAAACATAATTTTAAAGCTTTAACTAAACTGAATCACTATTTTTATATGTCAAAATAAATTTTTAAATATGCAAAAATCGTTGCTTTTTCAAAATCGCCCTACAAAAAATTTTCATAAAATACTCAAAATGTTAGTAATCACAATATCTATAATATATAAAAAATTATGTAGTGAAAGTTTTATCAAAACAAAGTTATCTTCATTTTTCGGAAACAAAATTAGAAATTTGATAAAAAATACCAAAAATACAACATTATTAAAATATAAAATAGGCAAAACATAACCTACCTCAAGATGAGCAAATTTTCTAATTGGGGCGACTGACGAAAACGACTATACGGTTATCAAAATCTAGCTTCTTTCATTCTTTGTCCTATCTTTCTTCTCATTTCTCAAAAAAAAAAAAAAAAAAAAAAAAAAAAAAAAAAAAAAAAAAAAAAAAAAAGTTAACGAAAACCAAATGGGTTAAGGGAATTTAAATGAGTGCCATTAGATTTATATATAAAATAATAATATGGTAATAGTATTATAAAATATTTTTAATATAAAATTTATATAAATTCTTTTAAGAAGTTCAAAAATTATAGAAAAATATCCATAAAATAGCTCATTTTATTTAAAAAATTATGATGAAACTGATTTATAAAACGGATACCTTATGGTTCTGAAACCCTACTTGTATCATCATGTGTTAATTTCTTAAGAAATTTCACCAATGTCCAATATTATTAAAAAAACTAATGAAACTAAAACACAATAATAGAGATGCTATGAAGAAGACGGTTTATGATTTGAACTTATAATGACTACTAAATAAATTCTTGACTCTTATAGGTAAAAATGTAATTTTAAAAATTTGAGTTATGACAAAGAAGATCATCAATAAAAATCATAAACCGGGTTACATTCACTTATAAATGTCTAGTAAGAACATTCATGACTAAAGCGAAATGAAAGGGGCTTAAGGCAGATCCTTGATATAATCCAACTAAAATAGGAAAATACTTGGTCAAACCACATTGAGTTTGAAGACAAGTAATAACTCCTGCATATATATCCCTAATGACTTAAAAATAAGCATTATTAACCTATTTCTTTTCTAGAACTCTCCATGGGACTTTTCTTGGAACTTTATTGTATACTTTCTCTAAATCAATAAATATCATATGTAGATAAAATAAATAAATAAATATCATATGTAGATCCTCTTTATTCTCTTTCAACTTTTCCATCAACCCTCTCAATAAATGAATAGCTTTCATAGGACACCTACCCATCATGAATCCAAACTGATTTTGGGAAATATTATCACATCGTAACCTATACTTCATAACTCTCTCCTAAAGTTTTAAAGTATGACACATCAACTTAATTCCTCTATAATTAGCACAATATTGTCCATCACCTTTATTCTTAAAAATAGGAATCAACACACTCTTTCTCCACTCATTTGACATCTTTTTAGTCTCCAAAATAATATTAAAAAGTTTAGTATGACAAAAAATTCCTTCAACTCTTACGCATTTTCACACCTTTATTGGAATATCATTAGGTCCACTAATTTTTCCAAACTTCATTTTCTTTAAAGCATCTCTAATTTTAGTTTTACTAATACGCTGATAAAAATAAAAATCTCTATTTCATTTAGAGTGCTAAGATTACTAAAATGAAATGTATTATCACAATATTCATTGACAAACTTAGCAAAATTTCTTATTCACCTTCGTTGAATATCCTTTTCTAAAAAACACTTTTTGATCTTCTTCCTTACTACTATATGTTTGTTTGTCTAACTTATACATATATATTTCACCCTCTTAAAAATCTAATTTATTACATAAAAAAATGAGTAGATATTTAATCTAATATTATAAATACTAATTTAAATCTATATTATATAATAAATTTTATATAACATGTAATGTTAACTATCTCTTAAAAAATTTTATATTAACCCACTAACAATTTAAAATAAATCTGCAGTCATATATAATTAATTCAAGTAAAAAATAATTATGATTTAAAATAATCTAATAAATATAATATAATAGCAATGTATTCCCTTAATGAAGAAATTTATTTTACATGTTTGCTCCTTTTTAAATTCTCTCTTAAACCTATATTTGCTCCTTTTTAAATTATCTCTTAAACATATTTCCTCTGCTTAATTAAATTAAAATATACTCATTTTTATAAATTCGCCTATTGAATGGGTCATTGGCTTAACTCTTAAAGAGTAATTAATTATTACGTCCGGACAAAAAATTGAAAATCCAGACGTATACCGAACAATATCGAATGCTCAATACCAAGTTTCAGGTGACGTGGCTCGTGATTATTGATCTCTGGACGCGTCAAATGTCATGACGTAATAATTGCTCCTTAAGAAGCCACCCATAGTCCCATACATTCACATTAGCAATAATTATCCAAAATAATTTATTTCATGAGGACAAATTTGATCATGAATATAAATATTATATAATAATAATAATATTTTGTATAAAATATTTAAATTAATATAAATATAATAAGTAAATTACATATATTAATTTTAATTAATTATATATCTTGGAAGCATATGATAGGAATTCATTTTCTTATTTTTTATTTTAAATCCACCATCTCTACGTTCTTTAATGGTAGAAATATTGCGTCATTATTTTTATATGAAAGAGGAATATAGGGAGACTTAAATACGTGACCATTCAACATGACTAAGTTCTTAATCTTCAAATCCTTACCAGGAAATTAGATACATTGATACATTTACAAACTATTTTCCATAAACATGTAGTCATTCTTCTGCATTTACCATCCTTGATCTGGACAGCAGCTTTACCTACGAGCAAAACATGTCATCTTTCACATTAGTTGCTGCGAGGTTTAAGTAATTAGGGCTTTGGAACATGTATATGATGTTACTAAGGCTCCATTTGAGGATGAATTATTTTGTGCGGACACTGGACGCCGTGCGGAGGCTAGCTAGAATACGCCATGTTATTTTTTTTGCTCGGTACCGATGCTGGGTACCGGATGACGTGACGCGTTCTGGTTGGCCTTCGGACCGTTCGGTGTCCGCACATAATAATTCATCGAGTGATGATTTTAGACCACTGTTTCTCTATTTTCAAGAGATTTTGTACTAAAAAATAACTTTACAAAGCAATTAAAAAGCCATATCAAACGTAGCCAAAGTACCCAAATAGAAATGAAAAAAATGAAATAGTAAACATTTTTACAAATCTACTGACAAGGCACTCTTCAGAGCAGTTGTTTTTCAGTTTATGGGGGTATATTAAAAAAACACTTGGGCTTTCAGGTAATTTGTGGTAAAAGGCAAGTTAACTAAAAGAATATAAATAGGAGAAAAAAGCAAGAACTACTAAAGGTGTGATCTATATTTCCAAAATTCAAATACATCAAATCAAATTACCCAACGTTTGTCGAGAAATTATTCCGTGCGGAGTCCGAACAGGAAGTTTCCGTCTGGACTGTGAATGTACACAATATATATTGAGTATAATTTTTATACACAATTTGGTTCAAATCATGTACACATTATTTGTACAGAGCATATACACTCACAGTACGGACAGGAACTTTCCATCCGGACTCCGCACGGAATAATTTCTCGTGTTTGTCCCTATCCCACAACGAGGTTCTGCCCAAGATTATTTAAGGAATCCTTTATCTACTAAATATGACAGAGCTTTGCAAGGAGTGACAACAGAGTAGTTGTAGCAATGGGCATCAATAACAATATGAAATATCAGAGTTGAAATGCATTTCAATTGCTTTAAATGCTCTATAAGCGAAATATTGAGTTTCAGACTCGCAAGTTAGGCATTATACAATATATTTTTCTATTGCCGGTGAAGGAGGTTGGGACACCAACTCGGGATCTTTGCTTACCGAAGAAAGAAGTATGGAGCCATAGTCACCGGAGTTATACTGGGTCAAAATCGGGATATTGGGAGAAACATTGAGGAGCTCAGCGGACTGTTAGAGGAACTTTTATTCTATCCAGTGAACGTACGCAGAGGAAGATTCGGCTTTAGGCAAAAAAACTATTTCAACTCCTATTGCTTTTTTGCCTAAAAATAAAATGATATAAAATTATCCGAACCTTCAAGTTTGAGATAGTTCTCTGCGTACGTTCACTGGTTCGCTGGGTTGCATAGAATAAAAGTTCCTGTTAGAGAAGTAGACTATTGAAGAAGAAGAATAGGACTTTTTTTTTTTGGTGAAGAGTAGTAGGTTAAAAATAATATTATTAATGATTTTTTTTTGAAATCAAAACAGCAGCAGCTTTTCCCAAAAAATAGTTAGCTGACAGCTACAGGCTTTTTTTTTTAAAATAATATAATATTTTTTGGTATTTTTTTAAATATCAACATAGTCGAGCAAGCTTGTGAGCCGACGAGCCGAGTCTCATCAAGCTCAAACTCGAGCTTGCTTAATATTTGAGTTCAAGTTTGAGCTCGAAGCTTAATAAGCTTGACTAGCGAGCTCAGAACTTGATAAGCTCGACTCGAGATCTTGAAGTTTGATAAGCTCGACTCACGAGCTTGTTACAGAGTCGAGTTCGAGTCTACTCACGAGCCGGTTCGACTTAATTACACTCTTGATCCTTCTTGCTTTGTATCATTGTCTTAGCAAGGCCCCCAACCTCTTTTAATAATGAAAATTGTGCATCAAATCATATATCTAAGCTATAACTTTCTAACTTATTATCGAGAATCATCAGATCAACAATGGCTAAAATCACATGGATAAGGATGTGTCATTTAAATAATTTTTTTTATTGAATACATAAAAGAATTATTTGGATTCAAACAAAAAAATAGACATAAGTAACTCAATACTTGTCATTGTAAAACGATTATTCAAATCTCGAAGTTTCATTTCAATGACTACGTAGAATATTCTAACTCGAAAATGATGTAAATGTCATATCCTAAGTTCTACGATGAGGCCATCACCGAGCGACCTATTTATCGTCCATATGAGGAATGTCTATTCTTTTGTTGCTCACAAAAGAAGTTATTTTGTTGATGAAGTCATCCTATTTTTACTCTCTCATATATTGTAGTTTTATTTTACAAACCCTTTTTATTAACATATTGCAGCACAATAGCCATTTGCTATTTAGAAGATATGTCACGAGATTTATCAATTAAAATAGAAAAATAGCTATCTACAAATTCTTTGGTTATGAAGTTTGTGATTGCAATCCGATGCAGCTCTCGTGATATCCTTCTGAATGTCATGTACAATTAGTTTTAAATTTTCAGAAGCATTTTAAGTACCACATTATTTATATCATCATTATGTTCCAACTAAAATCACTGATAGGAATTCGTAGTCCAAGATCAGATTAATATTTTCTAGATCCACTTCCAAGTTTTTTAATGATTCAATTTCAATTTGTCTTCATTTTCAATTTTGCTCTTTGTTCTTTTTTTTTTGGTCTCATCTGAAGGTGCTGATAAATTTGATTATGAGTTCCTTTTAAAATATCTCTCCATAAAATTTGTGCCAAGTTAGGTATAAGGAAAGATTAATAGCATGATTGGTAAAGATATATCAATTAAGGATAAAAAATATAAAACATATATTGAAAGTTGTCATTAAATTTTTGCACGACTGATCATTTTAAGTTACAAAGATTAATAGGATGATAGTCAAAGATACATCAATTCAAGGAAAAAATCATGCAATATTGCTAGAAACATGCTTTAAATGATATGGACATGATTTTACCAGTTCTAGGAAAAAATCATGCAATACAAAATTTACAAATTCTACAAATTCCATAAAAAACAGCTAAACTTTGATTAGTAAAAGTTGAAATACGAATGCTAAACTCTTTAATACTAATCCTATCTCTTAATATAAAGTAATGTTTTCTTAAAGCTAAAACATATTTTAAAAAGATCAAATATTAGATGTAACTCTAGTTTTAAATGTTGATCTTCTTTCTGCATGGGTCATTTGCACGATCCTATTGTGCATATTATGTAGGTCGATTTACCTCCAATACTTATAAGGGTTTATTTGTTTTAACTTTAAGCATTTTTTTAATTAGGTTTTTTATTTATTAACTTTTTTCTTTGTTTTTTTTACTGATTTCAAATAGGGGTAGGATGGTAATTTGTAGATTCTTTAAATCCTTGGCCTTCTATAAATACCTATTATTCATTGTAGAGAGGTGGGCTATCTGGGAACAATTATTACATCCTCTGACCGGACATAGAGCTATGTTCGGCCGCCAATAACATGTCACCACGTGCTCTTACTCTTTACCGCGCGGCCCGACGACTTGACCCGGACCGGAACCCGGGAATGCTATGTTCGCGTATTACTCAGTATTTGCTCGGTATTGCTAGGTATTGCTTGGCAATTGAAATACCGCTCTGTGAAGACCAATACCGAGCAATACCGAGTTGTACCGAGTTTTTGAGAAAAACTCGGTATTGCTCGGTATTTACTCGATATTGCTCGGTATTTGCTCGGTATTGGTTATTGCCGAGCAAAATTGACCAATACCTAGCAATACCTAGCAAAATCGAGAAATACCGAGCCATCCTGAGTCCGTTCCGGGTCGAGTTGTCGGGGCGCGCGGTAAATAGTGAGAATGTGTGGCGCGATTCTACTGGCGGCCGAACGTAGAGCTACATCCTCTGACCTGACCAAATAAAAGTTCGCTATCCGGAGAGTTGGATCATTTTATTTCAGATTTAGAAATCTAAGGGAAAGAATTCTTTTCCTTGGGGTGGATTTCCCCTAAAACTTGGGAGAAGAGGGGTGAGGGTTTATAGTGGAGTCATGGATTTCACCAACATCATTCTCCCACCGCCTTTGCTCTACCCTACCAGTCTTTACACCTTCACCAACAGCAGTTTTTTCCCTCTCCACCAGTAGCAGCTTCCACACAGGCAGCAGCCTATTTCCAACCTTGGAACCACAGTCCAGGTCACTCTCTCGCCATTTCCTGCCGCCCAGATTTTCAAGAACATGAATTTATGGCTTCTTCCTTGTAACAAAGTAAGAACCAAGAAATTTTTTCTCTCTTCTTCGCATTCTTGGCCTCACCGTGGAATCACCAACTTCGGCTTCATTTGAGACGGCTTTTTTACTGCTTCTTAAAATGCCTTTCTAATACAAATTTTTTAATTTTGTACTAAAAAGCCGCTTTAAAAAGCAGAAAGAAAGTCATCCCAAACAAAGCCTTCTTCTTGAGTCCAAGCGTTGGTCCAACTGATTCATGGACTGAACCTTGTGACTACCGTACAAGAAAGAAGACTCTCCTGCAGATTCAAGAAACAAATAACTACCTTCTGGCAAGTTATGTATTTCCTTCTAATATTGTTCATTCGTTGAAATGCCTTACACAAGGATCTGTCCACTTTTTTTTTTTTTTTTTGTGGGGGGGGGGGGGGGGGGGCGTCTTGTGAATGTATATAGGGGCTGATTTTCTGAAGCAAGAAGGGCATTGTGGTACCATTGAAGTCTTGTTGGGTGCTGACAAGTTTATAGGATTCTTGGAAGAAAGCAAGACATCCGATCTATCAAAATTCTCAGAGACATTCTATTGTCCTGCATATAGCCAGTCTAAGAGCTGAATGGTCTAGCAGTCATGGTAGACTAAGGTTTTGGATTTAACGAGTTATGCCTTCTGATCTGAAGCAATTTTCGTAGGAATTATGGTGTTTGTTGCTTTGGTTAGTCTTTAGCGTTCTCTTGTTGCTCATATTAATTTTCCTTATTAGTTTGTGGATTTTCCTTATTATTTGGTTAGTATTTAGCCTTCTCTTGTTGAAGGTAAACTTGAATAATGGAGGTTAACCTTAGAGTCTAAAGGTTTTCAGTTAAGTAGATCTAAAACTGAATATATGGAGTGTAATTAAAGTAGTAATAGACCTAGTGGGGGATTGTGACTTTGGGTGATCAAATTATTAATAAGAGTACACGTTTTAGATATCTTGGATCTATTGTTTAGAGTGATGGTGAAATAGATGGGGATATTATTACTAGAATTCAAGTTGGATGGTTGAAGTGGAGGAATGCATCGGGCTTATTGTGTGATAGAAAAGTCCCCATCAAAATTAAGGAAAAATTCTATAAGATGGTGGTGAGACCTGCAATGCTTTATGGTGCAGAATGTTGGCCATTAAAAGATGAGCATAATACTAAGTTAAGTATTGCAAAGATGAGGATGCTCAGGTGGATGAGTGGAATTACCCTTGAAGACGGGATACGAAATGAGCATATATGCAAAAATGTTGGAGTAGCTCCAATGGAAGATAAGATTAGAGAGAGTCGCCTTAGATGATTTGATCACATAAAACGACGGCCTTCCAATGACCCGGTTAGGAATGTAGAAGTATTAGATTTGACTTATATTAAGAAATGTAGAGGAAGGCCTAAAAAAACTTGGATAAAAAATATTAGAAATGATCTTTCTTTATTAAATTTAAACGAGAATTTGACTTTTAACAAGACACAATGGAGAAAAAGGATTCATGAAGCTGACCCAACGTAGTGGGACAAAGGCTTGATGTTGTTGTTGTTGTATTTGTGTGGCTTTTCCTATGTTTCTTGTGACTTTGTTGTGTTTCTCAACAGTGAACTATCAATAAGTAAGAATAATTTTGGTGGGGAAATTTTAAAAGGATCATTCTTTAAAATTATATTAGCAAAAGGAACTTCATAAAAAATTAATTTAAAAAGAATCATACAAGCTAACAGTGATAGCACTTTGTTATAAATCATAAACTAAAATAAAAATATAACTTAAAACTATTTTATTAATCAAAATCAACGATTAAAAAGGCGGAAGAGGCGTACGCACTGAGACGCGACTCAAGGCGAGGCGAAGCATTTGCGCGTTGAGGCTTACGCCTCATTGGATTCGGCGGAGCGTGCGCTTATTTCGCACAGGGCGTAGGCTTTAGTTCGTAATGCCTCGAAGCGAAACGAGGCACCGCTTCGATTTGTAAGTATATAGACCGAGCGGTGAGAGTCGTATAAGAGTCGAGTATTAGGGTAACATACCTGCTTCTGCTTCGGGTGAGAACTGAAAGGAGAACTCCGTCGACTTCGACGACCACAGTTCGGTCGAGTTCGAACATAACTGGAGGCGATCGAAGGTAACGATTTATTTCTTCTTCTCTTTCTTCCCGTAATCTTCCAGTCATTTGCTTCATGTCTCGCTTCTTCTTCTACAACTTCCTGTAATCGAAGGTTCTTTTTTCACGGCTAGGTAACGATCTTTCTTCCCGTTATTTGCTTCATGTCTCGCTTCATCAGATTGTACATGCTCGGTACTGCTCAGTACATGCTCGGTACCGAGGTGTACATGCTCAGTACACGCTCGGTACTGAGCGGTACATGCTCGGTACACGCTCGGTACTGAGCGGTACATGCTCGGTACACGCTCGGTACTGAGCGGTACATGCTCGATACATGCTCGGTACTGAGCGGTACATGAGTACATGCTCGGTACTGAGCGGTACATGCTCGGTACTGAACGATACATGCTCGGTACTGAGCGGTACATGCTCGGTACTGAGCGGTACATGCTCGGTACACGCTCGGTATTGAGCAGAATTTCAAAATTACTCTTATAATATAATTTTGTTCCGGGGGGGGTCGAACCCCGCCAGGGTGCAGCGCCCCCTTGGACCCCCGGCAGACTGGTATATTTTTGTATTCATGTTGTTTTATTATTGGTATTTGGTAGTACAAATAATTGTTGAAATATATCCTATTGTTAGCATGACTAGTGGCACAAGAAGAAAAGATCCTGCATGGAATATGGAACTCAAGTTGAAGTGTCAGGCGAAGGTGCAAAAAAGGGATATATTTACATGAAATGTAATTTTTGTAAGAAGCGCATAACTGGTGGCGTCAAGAGATTGAAGGATCATCTATCCTGCACTCATGTCAATGTGGGACAATGTGCAAAAGTTCCTGATGAGGTAAAGAAGGAATGTATAAATTATTTAAAGAAGTTTGCCACCACAAAGGAGGTCACACAAAGAAATATGGAAGAGATGATAGGAAACTCTTCTTACTATGGATCACAGCATGAAGGTTCCAGTACTGGAAGCCATCTAGTTTCTTCTGACCGAGGTAGTCAGGGGCCCATGGATAAATTTATGCTAAATATTGATAACGACGAAAACATAAATATTCAGGATATTCAGCCTCCTACAGCTACAAAAGAACTCAGGAATAGAGTTTGTTTGGATATCGCCAGATTCATCTATGAAAATGGGATTTCATTTAATGTTGTTAGGAGTCCGTCGTGGATCAATATGTTACGATCTGTTGGAAGCTATGGAAGAGGATTACTACTTCCAAGCATGTATGAGCTGAGGACTTGGATGCTGAATGAGGAGGTTACGACAACTTCAAAAATGGTGGATGATGTTAAGAAGACTTGGATTGAGACATGAGTGACAATAATGTCAGATGGTTGGTCAGATATTCGACATAGAAGTATTATTAATTTTTTGGTCAACAATTCATATGGAATAGTTTTTCTCAAATCAGTAGATGCTTCAAGCTTTATAAAGGATGCACAATTATTGTTTGAAATATTGGATGAAGTTGTGGAGGAAGTGGGAGATGCTTTAGTAGTACAGGTTGTTACTGATAATGCAAGTGCATACAAAGCTGCAGGAAGAATGTTAATGGAGAAGAGGCCTCACCTTTACTGGACTCCTTGTGCTGCACATTGTATTGACTTGATGCTTGAGAGGTTGGGACAGTTGCCTCAACATAAATCAGCCATATTGAAGGCCAAATTCATTAGTAAGTTTATATACAATCATTCTTGGGTACTCGGCTTGATGAGAAAATTCACTGACAAGGAAATTATTAGACCTGCTGTTACAAGATTTGCTACTGCATATTTAACATTGCAGAGATTCAAGAAGTTAAGACAACCTTTGGAAGCAATGTTTGCTTCTGAAGAGTGGGATAAAAGTTCATGGGCCAAAAAACAAGAAGGAAAGCAAGTTAAAAAAGATTGTTATGAAAGACGATTCATTTTGGCGCAGTACAAATTATGATTTGAAGACAACAGGACCATTAGTAAAGGTGTTTAGAATGGTTGATGGTGAGAGGGCCCCGGTTATGAGATTTATTTATGAAGCAATGAATAGGGCTAAAGAAGATATTGCAAAAGAATTGGGAGGTCAAGAAAGTGCCTACAAAGAAATATGAGATATTATAGATGAAAAGTGGGATCGACAATTACAACAACACTTACATGCTGCTGCCTACTATTTAAATCCCCAATTTCATTATGATAAGGATTTTCATGTTGACAAAGAGGTGAAAACTGATTTGTATGCATGTATGGACAAATTCATTTCTGAAAAAAACTACCTTAAAGTAAATGATCAACTTGAGGATTTTCATTTGAAGAAGGGAATGTTTGGATTTAGAGCAGCACAAACATGCTACAAAACTCGATCTCCTGGTATGTTTATAGTTTGAGTATTTATAATTTTAATGTTAATATTTATGTTCAAGTCTTCTACTTCAACCAATATTCATAAAATACTATGTTTGTCTTCATGTAGAACGTTGGTGGGCTCAGTTTGGAGATGATGTTCCTGAATTAAAAGCTTTTGCAGTTAAAGTTCTTAGCCTAACGTGTTCGGCTTCTGCATGCGAGCGTAATTGGAGCATTTTCAATCAAATTCATACAAAGAGAAGAAATCGATTGGCGGCAGATCGAATGAACAAACTAGTTTATGTTATGTTTAACAAAAAATTAAAAGATAGATATCTCAAATTGCAGAATCAAGGAAATATTGAGAATCCTTTGCTTGTTGATGAGTTACAATCTGATGATGAATGTGTTACTCCTAAGAATGCTGATGTTTCTGAAGTTGAAGTAGAAGGAGAAACTCATGTCAATGAAGAAGATAATGAAGTAACTGCCCAAGTATATAAAAGAAAGAAACAAAGTGAGATTGAAGCTTCAAAAAAATTCAAAGGTATTCTTAAATATAATGAATTATTTTGTATGTTACTATTGTTTCATTTTATAGCTAATGAAATATTAACTGATAGGAGATAAAGGAAAAAAATATTATAGATGAATAAGAGTTTGAGGATGACTTTGACATTAATTATGAAGATTCTTCTAAAGACAATCAAAGTGATGACGAGCCTGCTTTAGGTCTTGATCCTAAGGGGATGTTTTATTTTTAAGTGAGTTTATTTTAAATCTTGTATTCCAGTAATATTATCTTAAAACAAATCTTCAAATTCATAGTTGACATAATATTTTGTTATTTTTTATCATTATTTATAATTTTAAATTAATTTATTTTAATCGTTTTGAGGCTTACGCCTCGATCCGCCTCGAGGCTTACGCCTCGCCTCGTTTAGAAAAAATGCCTCGATTCCCGATTTCGCCTTTTAAAACCTTGATCAAAATTATAATATTTAAATTTTATATACTTTAATTGCTATATATTTAATATACTATATTAATTTATAAACTTTTAAGTATTATTAAAATTGATATAATCTAATAATATTTAATTTAATATTAATATTGATATATTTAATAATATTTAATATTCAATTATTTTAATATAAATATAATTCAAAATTAATAGATTAATCATATATAATTATTATATTATTAAATTAAATATTATTAAATTATATCAGTTTTAATATTATAATTATGATTAATAAATTAATTTTAAATTATATTTATATTTAAGTTAATAAAAATTACATTGTCTAAAATAAATATAATAGTTATAATATTCATAATATTAATTTTTTTAATATCTTAAATTAATTTTATTAAATATTTAAAATATAATATTATGTAGATTATGCAAGTTCTATGGTTGATAGGAGATCAAGTTTAGAATATTGTACATTCTAGCAAGGCAACCTTATAGCTTGGATAAGTACAAAATAAAATGAGATAATAATATCTAACATAACAGCTGAATTTAGATATATGATATTGGAAATCACTATGATTAAAAACTATCCTGGAAAATTTAAAAGTTAAATGAAAAGGCCCTATAAAGCTCTATTATTATAACAAGTCAGCCCTCAATATTGCACATAATCCTATGCAGCACAATCTAATAAAACATATTAAAGTTGAGACATTTTATAAAGAAAATAAATTGGCAGCAGTCTAATATAAATTCCGTTCGTAACCGCAGGTAAATAACTTATATTCTCATCAAAGATTTATAAGGGACAGTTTTTCAAAAATAAGAAAGCAAGCTTTAAATATATAACATCAATTCATTCATATTGAGGGGGAGTGAGAAATGCCTCTGGACTTTCGCCTCTAGCCAAGCCAGCAATCCCACCCCCAACCAAACATTAAGCAAATGCATGCATGAATTCCTCCTGGTGGGACCCACTAAGCACCAATCTTCCACCCTCTTTCCTTCCTCTCCATTGCCACTTCATGAATCCATAGGATTCCAGCTGCCTAATCACTCATCCATGGGACTATTGTAATTCTTTTTAAAATTAACTATATTCCCTGATTTTGTATATTTCTAACTAGAAACCTTTTTAGAATTGTATAAATTCTGCACAAATGTTGGAATGAAGTGCTCAACCAATTCTCTCCCATTTTTGACAATTGCAAATTTACAAAAATTCCAAAAAATAGTAGTGAAAGAGTTTTTGGGAAAAAAAATAAAAAAACATTTTATTTCACAAAGAATTTGGATCTTTCCGCATATGATGCAAGATTTTTTATTTCAACACTGAGCACACTATTACTCAATTTAGAAGAAAAAAAATTTCATTGCCCGGGTTAAAAAATACAGCTTGCATTTTTTGCTCAGCAGTTTAAACGAGAATAAGAGTTGAAGTGCTCTGTATGATACTGAAGGTGTCCTTGACAACTCTTAAGAAGTATATGAAATTATAAGATTATCTTTCTTAAGAAATTCAAAAATAACAGCGTCAAGTCTTTATTCCCGCTATGTGAAGTCGGCTACATAAATCATTTTTCTCCATCATGTTCGATAAAATTTCCCAAAAAAATTTAAAATGTCCGTTCCTACAGGTTGGTTCACAAGTTATTGACATTCCTTTTTTCCAAATTACTCTTAAAATATTTGAATCTCATAGAGAAAGCTTAATCAAGCATCCAACTCGTAGGGAGTAAATAACAAAAAGAGCAGTAACAAAAATCCAAGAAATAAATAATAGTAAACTTGGTCTCAAAATGAAAAAACTTTAACAAAAAGGCTCAAAAGAAAACATTTCTAGTTGCACATACCTAAATTTACCATCATTTTAGTTCACTCATGATATTTCTCTCTCTCTCTCTCTTCGGTTTTGCTCCCTCTAAGACATTAAGCAAACGAAGATCAGCATATCTTGCAAACATGAAGTACAACTTACAATGAATTAGTCACCAAATAACCATTACAAGATAGATACTTATTATATTTATTTTGAATAAGGAACGACCAAAAATGGAAAACTAGTGCAATTATAAAAATAGAAAAAACATATAGAAGAAGCATGAAACACTGAAGAGTGGACATCTTTTAAACTTCTATGTAAAGAGTTGGAATAAATTTACAAGATTACGAGGTAAAATAACCAGGCCAACTAGCGTACTACCACCATCAAACAATAGATAAGTATTGCGAAATAAGCCAAGTTTTATATAAGAACCAATGCCCTAAGAGAAAAAAGAAAAAAGAAAAAAAATTCACGTCTTCTGTCTTTGCCCAACAAGGCAACAATCGACCTATCTTTTACACTAGTTTTTCTACTCTTAATAGATTTTCAGGATGCTTGATTATCAACTACAAAAAGTTTTAAGTCTCCTACTGATCAACTTTAAAACAGAAAATGCCAACTAATATATTGAATGTATCATCTCCGCGTTTGGCTTATACATACTAAATGGCATACATAAGAAATTAATAATAAAAGAAGATGCCATACGAAATTTGCATTATTTGTCCTCATCAAAAAATTCTTTCAACATATGAACAAAATAGATCGGCAGCATTTAAAGATTGGTGAAAACATCATATCTTCAATTGAAAATTGCCCATAGTACGACAAGAATTCATGTGCACGGTTCTAATCCACAAGTCATTTGTCATCATCCGCAAAAATTTAATGAGTTCCAACATTGGAGGAAATGTTTCCGTTTGGGATTTTTATTTGTATTCATTTTTTCAGCTACCAAAGCTCAGTTCAAATCGAACGATAAGTATAATAATTTCAAGTTTCAAAATCAATACAAGATCACGATACTAGATTTTGAAGCTTGTATTCCAAGTATAGCATTGAATAAATCTTTTCAACAATCTGAAGACTGTGAGATATTGAAACTATCTAGTTAAAACCACCATTCTCCTAAATACCAGTTAAGCTGGCATGTTCAAAACAAAACGGTTCAACACCAAATAATATAATATTTAACAGATGTGACTACTCCATAAAGGAAAAAAAAGGAAAATTGTAATAATTAACCAAAAAGATTATTTATCTCAGTTTCTTTTTCTGGTTACATAAGAGCTTCATAGCTGGAATAACAAGATAAAAAAAATTATATTAGAATTAAAAGAACATAGTACATACTCTTCTCTCCCAGTAAGGCAGGAAGCAGATGAAATCATAAACTGGGTTGACAGTAGTTACAAGTATAGCATTGACTCCAAAGAAGATGAGGACTGCTGTCATAGGCCGTGCCCTGTGAGGCATCTTAAGCCCACTAAAAATATATTTATATTAAAGACAGCAATTGAAACAAAAAGAAACGAAAAGGAGATAACATGAAGGAATTTAAGTTCGATTGGCTACAAAAACGCACATAATTCAAAATAGCTATAATAATGAGGCCTTGAGTGAATAAATAGAGCAACATTCTAATTTGAGATTGTCTTGGCTTTTTGGAGGAATATGGATAAAGTTATTTAATACAAAATTAGATTTGGTTTAAGGATTATGGGTATTGGTAATCTAAATTGATCGGTGAAGTTGAGATATCACAAAAACAGATACAAGCATTGATGAAGTTTTAATGTGATAAGTGTAGTTCTAATACGATACAAGGGACATATATATTTTGTGCTGGCCCCATCTGCCTTCTGTGGATGTGGAAGAGATTTTGGACCCATTTGGTGAAAGTGGGTGTGGGAGATTACTCTATTATGTTATGGCCCCACTTGTTATATGCAGGTGTGGCGGGTTAAAATGAGTTATAAGTAAAAGTCAAGCTATAAACAAACATTATGACATATATAATATACTCATGCATTACATATTATGATAACCTAATAAATTGAATAGAAATAATGTTTTGAGATAGTTCTGATAAACCTTGAACTTCTATATAGATTTTGATGAAATAAGAAGGTTATGTGCAAGTAAACCTTTGATAATCAATGTCCTCTAACATCTCTGAAATTTCTGTGAAAGTGAACTATAAAAGTAAAATTGGCGACCTTGAAACTAAGTACACTTCATTAATTTCAATGGATTATGTCATACTAGTATTTTGTTTAAGCATTAATGATTTGTTGAATATTTAAATAAATTATTATTAGTATTTTAATTAAATATTGATATATATCATATATGACATGCTTATAAAAGAAGTTTATTAAGCTAGTCATGCTTACCTTATGATATTCTCTGTTGTTTCAGGAAAGGGAAAGCCCAACAAAGTAGGAAATGATAGTCTTTTTAGTCGACTAGTGAGGTATTTTTTTGTAATCCAATATAATCTTTTGACGAATAGAGTTTATGTGAATTGGACTAGAATGAAATAAAATAAAGTTTCTATTTATTGTGTTGAATTTTATAGTTAGCTCTAATTTATTCTACATTGTGGTTGGGTTAAAATTGTAATATCACAATCTGCTCCAGTATCGTCCAGGACGATCTGGGATCGTCCTGGGACGATCAGTGGAATTCAACTCCAGATTCTGCCCAGAATTGCTCCAGGTGATTTCCTGTAGGGATCGTCCAGGACGATCGAGGTATCGTCCCGGGACGATCAGTGGATGGCACAAGTCAGAGAATAGGGGTTTTTATCGCCTATGAACAGTAATTATCGTCCTGAAAAATCGTCCCAGGACTATGTGATTTGGTCTGATCGTCCAGGACGATCTGGACGATCGGCCAGGCCGATATGAAGATGATTTAAGGGAAATCAGCCGATTTGAAGAGAGAGAAAAGATTTTATAAAATATCTGATTTTTACTGTTCTGAGGAGAGAGAAAAAGGAAATTTGGAAAAGTTGATTTCGGGAAGACGCGGAGCCGTTTTCGATCGAAGTGACTGTTGAGGAAATTGTTGTGCTCGAGGTAAGGCACATTCTACCTTTCTCAATTTTCAGTTCCGTCGCGGTTGGCGGTATTTTTCTGTCCGGATTTCGTTTTCGTTACGATTTTTCGTCCGTATCTTTTGATTGGTTCAGTTTTTACCGCGTAAGTTTCTGTATATCGTTGTCGTGCCGGGTGTGCACGTTTTGACTATATTTTGAAGATTTTCGTCCGGGTGTTTTTGATTCGACTGTGTTTTTAGTCGACCGGAATTTTCTGTGAAATCGTAAATTCTCTGTGCAGTAGAATAAATGTTCTGGAATGTGATTATCTATGTTCTGTGCGAATTCGGTAAATTTTCTTTGCAGGAATTTTTGTGTAAATTCTGTATACTGCCGTTGTGCTGCCCGATTTTCGGGTAATTTCTGAAATGTCCGAATTTCTTCTGAATTGAAATGCTATGTGTATAAGCTATAAAAAGGGAGTTATAAGGGGCCTGAATCCTATGAGATTCAGTTAGTGTCGGGGAAATCTGAAATGAGCTCAAATCTGAAATCTGATATCTGTTTTGTTCCGGATCCGATGAATTCTGTTCTGGTGCTATAAGCACATCTGTTTTGGTGCCGTGAGCACAAAGGGAGACATAAGGGGCCTGGATCCTATGAGATTCAGTCAGTGTCTGGGAAGGGAGGCATAAGAGGCCGGAATCCGTAGAGATTCCGTTAGTGTCAGGGCATTTAGCTATATGTATCTGATCTGTTTTCTGTATCTGTTCTGTTCTGTACGAAATTGTGATTCTGATATGATATGCTCCGTACGATTCTGATTTCTGAATTCTGATTCTGACTCTGTTGATTTGTTCTGATATGATCTGTACGATTCCGATTCTGATTTGATATCTGTCCGTATAAGTTCTGATTTCCGATTCTGTTTCGATTTCTGATCTGATTTCTGTCTGATGAATTTGGTTTTGGTTTCTGAGAATTTAGATTGGTGGTTTGTTGCTTTGCTGAGCTGTTGAGCTCACCCTTGCTTTCTGGTGGTTTTCAGGTTCTGGGAAGGGCAAGGAGGTCCAGGATTAGTTTCAGAGTCTGATCCGATTAGGTACTTTTGTACTTTTGATTTTTGTACAGTCATGGCTTTTCTGTTCTGTCTTTCTTTCTGTCGAAAGCCATGCACTGTTCTGTAGATGATTATTTTGAGGAAATGAAAAGATAGATGTTTTGTTCCGCTGCATTTGATGTTTTTAGTAGCTCTGTTGTTATGTGTGTTTCTGTTGAGTTAAGAATTTGGAAGATCAGTTCAATAACCTAATCCAAAGCCAGATCCTGGATAAGCAAGTTTAGTATAGCTCTCGTCGCGATCCGGCTCGGGCGGGATCCGTCCCCGTCGGGTCGGGTCGTGACAAGCTTTTGTGGTATCAGAGCACTGGTTTTGGAAACATGTTGAATTGTAAAACAGAGCTTTAGGAAGTGATCAGTAAGTCTGTCTGGGAGGTAGTTTTGGGTCGTTTGGCTTTTTATTGTGTTGTTTTTGTGTTGTTTTTGTGATAGTTTTCCGGATTTTCTGGATTTTTCTGTATGGATCAGCCAGACCCAGACATGACAGACGGTCAGAGTGATGATCAGGCAGCACCAGTGGGGAGTACAGCCCCAGTGGTCGGTGCTGATACGCTGTCTCAGTTTGCTTCACTTGTTGCTCAGATGATGAGCGAGACTCAGAGCAGAGCTTCTACTGTTAGATCTGAGGACATTGATCGACACCTGCAGTTATTTTTGAGGTTGAAGCCTCCGAGGTTTGAGGGCGCTGTTGAGCCCAGAGCAGCCGAGGAGTGGCTGAGGAGATTAGAGAAGACTTTTGACGGGATGCAGTGTCCTGCAGACAGGAAGGTTCCGTTAGCTGTTTTTCTGTTGGACGGAGAGGCTGAGCACTGGTGGGATGGCCAGCAGGCAGCCAGATTTCAGGGTAGACTGAACTCTTTGATCACTTGGGAAGAGTTCACTGAAGTGTTTAGAGACTGGTTTGTTCCCCCTTCTGCACGACAGCAGATGCAGGAGAGTTTTCTGAGGCTGGTTCAGGGGAGCAAGACGGTGATGCAGTACGAGGCTGAGTTTACTGCATTAGCCAGGTACGCTCCGCAGCTGGTCAGCACTTCTGCTGAGAGGTGCTACAGGTTTCTGAGAGGCTTACGAGACACTTTGAGGCAGCCTTTGATACCGTTCCGGATTACTGATTTCTCTGAGCTTGTGGAGCGAGCTCGTCTGATTGAGAACGACATGACTGCTACTCAGCAGCGGTGGACTGTGAGTAGGAAGAGGTTTGGAGGAGAGACTTCTGGCAGTGGTTCCTCTGGGAAGAGGAGATTTGTTCCTGGTTCTGGATCTGGAGATTCCAGAAGGAGCGGAGGATCGTCTGGTACTGCTACCAGTACGACTAGTTCTGGATCTGTCAGTTCGGCACCTGTGTGCCAGAGTTGTGGACGGCGACACTATGGCCAGTGCTACAGGATAGCTGGTCTTTGTTTCAGATGTGGTCAGCCGGGACATAGGATTGCAGAATGTCCACAGATGGGATTTGAGCAGCGATCTGAGGGCTTTGTCAGACCTGTTGGTTCAGCAGCAGGAAGACCGAGGACTGTTCCTCCACGCCCTGAGGGATTTGCTGGTAGAGGTGGTGGTTCTAGTTCTGCACCACGGAGACCACCTACGATTCAGAGGGAGCAGAGTAGTTCTGTTGCTTCAGCTCCTGTTCCAGTTCAGCCACGAGTTTACAGCTTGAGTCAGCAGGAGGCTCGAGATGCTCCGGATGTTGTGACAGGTACGGTTTACATTTCTGATCAGCCCTGTCGTGTTTTGTTTGACTCTGGAGCGAGTCATTCTTTTCTGTCCGAGCATTGTTTTGAGCTTTTACATTTGGATTCGATGGTTTTACCGGTTTCTTTGTCTGTGATTTTACCGGCTGGGAATCCATTGATTGCTCGACAGTTTTGTTTGTGTGAGATCGAGATTTCTGGCAAGAAGTGGAAATCGAGTTTGATTCGATTGCCGATTTCTTCGTATGATGTGATTCTGGGAATGGATTGGCTGAGTCAGTATGAGGCTCAGATTGACTGTCTGAAGAAGCAAGTGAGTTTGTTTGTGGCTGGAGAGAGAGTTGTATTTCAGGGATTACGAGGTGTTCTCTCCAGTCTGATTTCTGCGTTAGAGGTGAGCAGAATGTGGAAGAAAGGATATCCAGTATTTTTGGCTTCGGTGCGGGATCTGAACCTAGAGGTTGGTTATGTTTCTGAGATCCCAGTGGTACGGGAGTTTGTGGATGTTTTTCCTGAGGAGTTGGTTGGTTTGCCTCCGGATAGAGATGTGGAGTTCTCTATCGATGTTTTTCCGGGTACCGCTCCGATATCGAAAGCTCCGTACAGGATGGCACCGAAAGAATTTTCTGAGTTGAAAGTTCAGCTTCAGGAGTTGGTTGACAGAGGGTTTGTACGTCCTAGTGTTTCTCCTTGGGGAGCACCTGTTCTGTTTGTGAAGAAGAAGGACGGTACACTCCGTATGTGTATTGATTACAGAGATTTGAACAAGGCCACGATCAAGAACAAGTATCCTTTGCCTCGGATAGATGACTTGTTTGATCAGCTTTCCGGATCTTCGGTGTTTTCGAAGATTGATTTGCGATCCGGATATTATCAGGTGAAGGTGAAAGAAGCTGATGTGGTGAAGACTGCTTTTAGTACTCGGTACGGGCACTACGAGTTTTTGGTTATGCCTTTTGGGGTAACCAATGCGCCCGCTATTTTCATGGATCTGATGAACCGAGTATTCAGGGAGTATTTGGATCAGTTTGTGATCGTCTTCATCGACGATATTC
The DNA here is from genome assembly GCA_016618105.1 of Dendrobium huoshanense. Taxonomy (NCBI): domain Eukaryota; kingdom Viridiplantae; phylum Streptophyta; class Magnoliopsida; order Asparagales; family Orchidaceae; genus Dendrobium; species Dendrobium huoshanense. The sequence goes on from CM028347.1 coordinate 17,601,871, forward strand.
TGGTATATTCTGCATCTGAGGATGATCATGCCAGACATTTGAGGATTGTGTTGGAGACTCTGAGGAGGCATCAGCTGTATGCCAAGTTCTCCAAGTGCGAATTCTGGCTGAAGAGCATTTCTTTTCTGGGGCATGTGATTAGCGGAGAAGGCATTTCTGTAGATCCCCAGAAGATTCAGGCGGTTGCTGATTGGCCAAGGCCGACTACGGTATTTGAGGTACGTAGTTTCTTGGGCATGGCCGGGTATTACAGGAAATTTGTGAAAGGATTTTCACAGATTTCGACTCCTCTGACGAGGCTGACTCAGAAGTCAGTTCCTTTTGTTTGGACACCGGAGTGTGAAGCTAGTTTTCAGCGATTGAAGGATTGTTTGACTTCAGCTCCAGTGTTAGCACTTCCGTCAGGTACGGAAGGTTTTCAGGTGTTCTGTGATGCTTCACTGAAAGGACTGGGATGTGTCCTGATGCAGCATGGTCAGGTAATTGCTTATGCTTCGAGACAGTTGAAACCACATGAGAAGAATTACCCGACACATGATCTGGAGTTAGCTGCAGTTGTGTTTGCTTTGAAGATTTGGCGACATTACCTGTATGGCGTCACATGTGAGATGTTTACTGATCATAAGAGCCTGAAGTACATTTTTACTCAGAAGGATCTGAATCTGAGACAGAGGCGGTGGCTCGAGTTGATCAAGGACTATGACCTGACTATTCAGTATCAGCCTGGGAAGGCGAATGTGGTAGCAGATGCTCTGAGCAGGAAGTCTTCTGGATTCTCAGGTATTCAGCTTACCTGTGATGACTTTCTGATTCGTGATTTGGAAAGATTGCAGTTGGAGGTGATTTCCTCCAGTGGTTTGGAGTTGGCTCAGATGAGCATTCAGTCTTCTTTGGAAGCAAGGATTCAAGGAGCCCAGAAGTCAGATTCTGATTATTCGAAGTTGATAGCTCAGATTGGATCTGGTAAGACTCCTGAACTTCGAATTTCTGATTCTGGTGCTATTTTCTGTAAGAACAGGTTGTGGGTACCTGTGTTTGGAGATTTGAGGCGGGAGATTCTGTATGAATCTCATCATTCTGGCTACACTGTTCATCCAGGCAGTGGTAAGATGTATGCTGATATGAAGCTTTTGTTCTGGTGGCCTGGGATGAAGAAGGATGTGGCGGAGTTTGTATCGAGATGCGAAGCCTGTCAGTTGGTGAAGGCAGAGCATCAGCGACCAGGTGGACTGTTGCAGTCGTTGCCTATCCCTGAGTGGAAATGGGAGGAGGTAACGATGGATTTTGCGATGGGTTTTCCTCGATCACGACAAGGACATGATGCTATTTGGGTAGTTGTGGATCGATTGACGAAGTCAGCCCATTTTCTTCCGATCAGACAGACGGATTCAGTTGAACGCTTGGCACAGATATATGTGAAAGAGATAGTCAGATTGCACGGTGTGCCTCGTGTGTTTGTATCTGATCGAGATGGACGTTTTACTTCCAGACTTTGGAAAGGCATTCAGCAAGGCTTGGGTACGAAACTGCATTTCAGTACAGCCTTTCATCCTCAGACCGACGGACAGTCTGAGAGGACTATTCAGGTATTGGAAGACCTGTTGAGGCTTTGTGTTCTGGACTTTAGCGGAAGCTGGGAAGATCATATTCCGCTGATTGAGTTTGCTTATAACAACAGTTTTCAGTCCAGTATCGGTATGGCACCGTACGAGGCTTTGTATGGCAGGAAGTGTCGTACTCCTTTGACTCTGACGGAGATCGGAGATAGACAGGCTTTGGGGGCCACTTTTGCTGATGAAACTGCTCAGAAGATCCATTTGATAAGAGAAAGATTGAAAGCCGCTCAAGATCGTCAGCAGAAGTATTACAATCAGAAGCACAGGTTTGTTGAGTTTCAGGTCGGTGACTTTATGTATGTCAAAGTCAGCCCGATGAAAGGTGTGAGCAGATTTGGTCAGGTGAGCAAGCTTAGTCCAAGGTATGTTGGACCATTTGAGATTTTGGAAAGAATTGGAAAAGCTGCTTATCGCCTATTGCTTTCTGATTCTATGCCTGATGTGCATAATGTGTTTCACGTATCCACTCTGAGGAAGTGGGTATCCGACTGTGGGAAGAAGATATCAGCTGATGAGGTTGAGATTCAGGAGAATCTGGCGTACAAGGAAGAGCCAGAGTTGATTTTGGCGTACGACGTCCGAAAGTTAAGAAATAAAGAGATTCCGATGGTTAAAGTCCAGTGGAAACACCGGACTGCACGAGAAGCAACTTGGGAAAAGGAGTCTGATATGAGACGGTCGTACCCGTACTTGTTTTGACTGAGTTTGGATTGGATAATGTCGAGGACGATATTTTTCTGAGTTGGGGAGATTGTAATATCACAATCTGCTCCAGTATCGTCCAGGACGATCTGGGATCGTCCTGGGACGATCAGTGGAATTCAACTCCAGATTCTGCCCAGAATTGCTCCAGGTGATTTCCTGTAGGGATCGTCCAGGCCGATCGAGGTATCGTCCCGGGACGATCAGTGGATGGCACAAGTCAGAGAATAGGGGTTTTTATCGCCTATGAACAGTAATTATCGTCCTGAAAAATCGTCCCAGGACTATGTGATTTGGTCTGATCGTCCAGGACGATCTGGACGATCGGCCAGGCCGATATGAAGATGATTTAAGGGAAATCAGCCGATTTGAAGAGAGAGAAAAGATTTTATAAAATATCTGATTTTTACTGTTCTGAGGAGAGAGAAAAAGGAAATTTGGAAAAGTTGATTTCGGGAAGACGCGGAGCCGTTTTCGATCGAAGTGACTGTTGAGGAAATTGTTGTGCTCGAGGTAAGGCACATTCTACCTTTCTCAATTTTCAGTTCCGTCGCGGTTGGCGGTATTTTTCTGTCCGGATTTCGTTTTCGTTACGATTTTTCGTCCGTATCTTTTGATTGGTTCAGTTTTTACCGCGTAAGTTTCTGTATATCGTTGTCGTGCCGGGTGTGCACGTTTTGACTATATTTTGAAGATTTTCGTCCGGGTGTTTTTGATTCGACTGTGTTTTTAGTCGATCGGAATTTTCTGTGAAATCGTAAATTCTCTGTGCAGTAGAATAAATGTTCTGGAATGTGATTATCTATGTTCTGTGCGAATTCGGTAAATTTTCTTTGCAGGAATTTTTGTGTAAATTCTGTATACTGCCGTTGTGCTGCCCGATTTTCGGGTAATTTCTGAAATGTCCGAATTTCTTCTGAATTGAAATGCTATGTGTATAAGCTATAAAAAGGGAGTTATAAGGGGCCTGAATCCTATGAGATTCAGTTAGTGTCGGGGAAATCTGAAATGAGCTCAAATCTGAAATCTGATATCTGTTTTGTTCCGGATCCGATGAATTCTGTTCTGGTGCTATAAGCACATCTGTTTTGGTGCCGTGAGCACAAAGGGAGACATAAGGGGCCTGGATCCTATGAGATTCAGTCAGTGTCTGGGAAGGGAGGCATAAGAGGCCGGAATCCGTAGAGATTCCGTTAGTGTCAGGGCATTTAGCTATATGTATCTGATCTGTTTTCTGTATCTGTTCTGTTCTGTACGAAATTGTGATTCTGATATGATATGCTCCGTACGATTCTGATTTCTGAATTCTGATTCTGACTCTGTTGATTTGTTCTGATATGATCTGTACGATTCCGATTCTGATTTGATATCTGTCCGTATAAGTTCTGATTTCCGATTCTGTTTCGATTTCTGATCTGATTTCTGTCTGATGAATTTGGTTTTGGTTTCTGAGAATTTAGATTGGTGGTTTGTTGCTTTGCTGAGCTGTTGAGCTCACCCTTGCTTTCTGGTGGTTTTCAGGTTCTGGGAAGGGCAAGGAGGTCCAGGATTAGTTTCAGAGTCTGATCCGATTAGGTACTTTTGTACTTTTGATTTTTGTACAGTCATGGCTTTTCTGTTCTGTCTTTCTTTCTGTCGAAAGCCATGCACTGTTCTGTAGATGATTATTTTGAGGAAATGAAAAGATAGATGTTTTGTTCCGCTGCATTTGATGTTTTTAGTAGCTCTGTTGTTATGTGTGTTTCTGTTGAGTTAAGAATTTGGAAGATCAGTTCAATAACCTAATCCAAAGCCAGATCCTGGATAAGCAAGTTTAGTATAGCTCTCGTCGCGATCCGGCTCGGGCGGGATCCGTCCCCGTCGGGTCGGGTCGTGACAAGCTTTTGTGGTATCAGAGCACTGGTTTTGGAAACATGTTGAATTGTAAAACAGAGCTTTAGGAAGTGATCAGTAAGTCTGTCTGGGAGGTAGTTTTGGGTCGTTTGGCTTTTTATTGTGTTGTTTTTGTGTTGTTTTTGTGATAGTTTTCCGGATTTTCTGGATTTTTCTGTATGGATCAGCCAGACCCAGACATGACAGACGGTCAGAGTGATGATCAGGCAGCACCAGTGGGGAGTACAGCCCCAGTGGTCGGTGCTGATACGCTGTCTCAGTTTGCTTCACTTGTTGCTCAGATGATGAGCGAGACTCAGAGCAGAGCTTCTACTGTTAGATCTGAGGACATTGATCGACACCTGCAGTTATTTTTGAGGTTGAAGCCTCCGAGGTTTGAGGGCGCTGTTGAGCCCAGAGCAGCCGAGGAGTGGCTGAGGAGATTAGAGAAGACTTTTGACGGGATGCAGTGTCCTGCAGACAGGAAGGTTCCGTTAGCTGTTTTTCTGTTGGACGGAGAGGCTGAGCACTGGTGGGATGGCCAGCAGGCAGCCAGATTTCAGGGTAGACTGAACTCTTTGATCACTTGGGAAGAGTTCACTGAAGTGTTTAGAGACTGGTTTGTTCCCCCTTCTGCACGACAGCAGATGCAGGAGAGTTTTCTGAGGCTGGTTCAGGGGAGCAAGACGGTGATGCAGTACGAGGCTGAGTTTACTGCATTAGCCAGGTACGCTCCGCAGCTGGTCAGCACTTCTGCTGAGAGGTGCTACAGGTTTCTGAGAGGCTTACGAGACACTTTGAGGCAGCCTTTGATACCGTTCCGGATTACTGATTTCTCTGAGCTTGTGGAGCGAGCTCGTCTGATTGAGAACGACATGACTGCTACTCAGCAGCGGTGGACTGTGAGTAGGAAGAGGTTTGGAGGAGAGACTTCTGGCAGTGGTTCCTCTGGGAAGAGGAGATTTGTTCCTGGTTCTGGATCTGGAGATTCCAGAAGGAGCGGAGGATCGTCTGGTACTGCTACCAGTACGACTAGTTCTGGATCTGTCAGTTCGGCACCTGTGTGCCAGAGTTGTGGACGGCGACACTATGGCCAGTGCTACAGGATAGCTGGTCTTTGTTTCAGATGTGGTCAGCCGGGACATAGGATTGCAGAATGTCCACAGATGGGATTTGAGCAGCGATCTGAGGGCTTTGTCAGACCTGTTGGTTCAGCAGCAGGAAGACCGAGGACTGTTCCTCCACGCCCTGAGGGATTTGCTGGTAGAGGTGGTGGTTCTAGTTCTGCACCACGGAGACCACCTACGATTCAGAGGGAGCAGAGTAGTTCTGTTGCTTCAGCTCCTGTTCCAGTTCAGCCACGAGTTTACAGCTTGAGTCAGCAGGAGGCTCGAGATGCTCCGGATGTTGTGACAGGTACGGTTTACATTTCTGATCAGCCCTGTCGTGTTTTGTTTGACTCTGGAGCGAGTCATTCTTTTCTGTCCGAGCATTGTTTTGAGCTTTTACATTTGGATTCGATGGTTTTACCGGTTTCTTTGTCTGTGATTTTACCGGCTGGGAATCCATTGATTGCTCGACAGTTTTGTTTGTGTGAGATCGAGATTTCTGGCAAGAAGTGGAAATCGAGTTTGATTCGATTGCCGATTTCTTCGTATGATGTGATTCTGGGAATGGATTGGCTGAGTCAGTATGAGGCTCAGATTGACTGTCTGAAGAAGCAAGTGAGTTTGTTTGTGGCTGGAGAGAGAGTTGTATTTCAGGGATTACGAGGTGTTCTCTCCAGTCTGATTTCTGCGTTAGAGGTGAGCAGAATGTGGAAGAAAGGATATCCAGTATTTTTGGCTTCGGTGCGGGATCTGAACCTAGAGGTTGGTTATGTTTCTGAGATCCCAGTGGTACGGGAGTTTGTGGATGTTTTTCCTGAGGAGTTGGTTGGTTTGCCTCCGGATAGAGATGTGGAGTTCTCTATCGATGTTTTTCCGGGTACCGCTCCGATATCGAAAGCTCCGTACAGGATGGCACCGAAAGAATTTTCTGAGTTGAAAGTTCAGCTTCAGGAGTTGGTTGACAGAGGGTTTGTACGTCCTAGTGTTTCTCCTTGGGGAGCACCTGTTCTGTTTGTGAAGAAGAAGGACGGTACACTCCGTATGTGTATTGATTACAGAGATTTGAACAAGGCCACGATCAAGAACAAGTATCCTTTGCCTCGGATAGATGACTTGTTTGATCAGCTTTCCGGATCTTCGGTGTTTTCGAAGATTGATTTGCGATCCGGATATTATCAGGTGAAGGTGAAAGAAGCTGATGTGGTGAAGACTGCTTTTAGTACTCGGTACGGGCACTACGAGTTTTTGGTTATGCCTTTTGGGGTAACCAATGCGCCCGCTATTTTCATGGATCTGATGAACCGAGTATTCAGGGAGTATTTGGATCAGTTTGTGATCGTCTTCATCGACGATATTCTGGTATATTCTGCATCTGAGGATGATCATGCCAGACATTTGAGGATTGTGTTGGAGACTCTGAGGAGGCATCAGCTGTATGCCAAGTTCTCCAAGTGCGAATTCTGGCTGAAGAGCATTTCTTTTCTGGGGCATGTGATTAGCGGAGAAGGCATTTCTGTAGATCCCCAGAAGATTCAGGCGGTTGCTGATTGGCCAAGGCCGACTACGGTATTTGAGGTACGTAGTTTCTTGGGCATGGCCGGGTATTACAGGAAATTTGTGAAAGGATTTTCACAGATTTCGACTCCTCTGACGAGGCTGACTCAGAAGTCAGTTCCTTTTGTTTGGACACCGGAGTGTGAAGCTAGTTTTCAGCGATTGAAGGATTGTTTGACTTCAGCTCCAGTGTTAGCACTTCCGTCAGGTACGGAAGGTTTTCAGGTGTTCAGTGATGCTTCACTGAAAGGACTGGGATGTGTCCTGATGCAGCATGGTCAGGTAATTGCTTATGCTTCGAGACAGTTGAAACCACATGAGAAGAATTACCCGACACATGATCTGGAGTTAGCTGCAGTTGTGTTTGCTTTGAAGATTTGGCGACATTACCTGTATGGCGTCACATGTGAGATGTTTACTGATCATAAGAGCCTGAAGTACATTTTTACTCAGAAGGATCTGAATCTGAGACAGAGGCGGTGGCTCGAGTTGATCAAGGACTATGACCTGACTATTCAGTATCAGCCTGGGAAGGCGAATGTGGTAGCAGATGCTCTGAGCAGGAAGTCTTCTGGATTCTCAGGTATTCAGCTTACCTGTGATGACTTTCTGATTCGTGATTTGGAAAGATTGCAGTTGGAGGTGATTTCCTCCAGTGGTTTGGAGTTGGCTCAGATGAGCATTCAGTCTTCTTTGGAAGCAAGGATTCAAGGAGCCCAGAAGTCAGATTCTGATTATTCGAAGTTGATAGCTCAGATTGGATCTGGTAAGACTCCTGAACTTCGAATTTCTGATTCTGGTGCTATTTTCTGTAAGAACAGGTTGTGGGTACCTGTGTTTGGAGATTTGAGGCGGGAGATTCTGTATGAATCTCATCATTCTGGCTACACTGTTCATCCAGGCAGTGGTAAGATGTATGCTGATATGAAGCTTTTGTTCTGGTGGCCTGGGATGAAGAAGGATGTGGCGGAGTTTGTATCGAGATGCGAAGCCTGTCAGTTGGTGAAGGCAGAGCATCAGCGACCAGGTGGACTGTTGCAGTCGTTGCCTATCCCTGAGTGGAAATGGGAGGAGGTAACGATGGATTTTGCGATGGGTTTTCCTCGATCACGACAAGGACATGATGCTATTTGGGTAGTTGTGGATCGATTGACGAAGTCAGCCCATTTTCTTCCGATCAGACAGACGGATTCAGTTGAACGCTTGGCACAGATATATGTGAAAGAGATAGTCAGATTGCACGGTGTGCCTCGTGTGTTTGTATCTGATCGAGATGGACGTTTTACTTCCAGACTTTGGAAAGGCATTCAGCAAGGCTTGGGTACGAAACTGCATTTCAGTACAGCCTTTCATCCTCAGACCGACGGACAGTCTGAGAGGACTATTCAGGTATTGGAAGACCTGTTGAGGCTTTGTGTTCTGGACTTTAGCGGAAGCTGGGAAGATCATATTCCGCTGATTGAGTTTGCTTATAACAACAGTTTTCAGTCCAGTATCGGTATGGCACCGTACGAGGCTTTGTATGGCAGGAAGTGTCGTACTCCTTTGACTCTGACGGAGATCGGAGATAGACAGGCTTTGGGGGCCACTTTTGCTGATGAAACTGCTCAGAAGATCCATTTGATAAGAGAAAGATTGAAAGCCGCTCAAGATCGTCAGCAGAAGTATTACAATCAGAAGCACAGATTTGTTGAGTTTCAGGTCGGTGACTTTATGTATGTCAAAGTCAGCCCGATGAAAGGTGTGAGCAGATTTGGTCAGGTGAGCAAGCTTAGTCCAAGGTATGTTGGACCATTTGAGATTTTGGAAAGAATTGGAAAAGCTGCTTATCGCCTATTGCTTTCTGATTCTATGCCTGATGTGCATAATGTGTTTCACGTATCCACTCTGAGGAAGTGGGTATCCGACTGTGGGAAGAAGATATCAGCTGATGAGGTTGAGATTCAGGAGAATCTGGCGTACAAGGAAGAGCCAGAGTTGATTTTGGCGTACGACGTCCGAAAGTTAAGAAATAAAGAGATTCCGATGGTTAAAGTCCAGTGGAAACACCGGACTGCACGAGAAGCAACTTGGGAAAAGGAGTCTGATATGAGACGGTCGTACCCGTACTTGTTTTGACTGAGTTTGGATTGGATAATGTCGAGGACGACATTTTTCTGAGTTGGGGAGATTGTAATATCACAATCTGCTCCAGTATCGTCCAGGACGATCTGGGATCGTCCTGGGACGATCAGTGGAATTCAACTCCAGATTCTGCCCAGAATTGCTCCAGGTGATTTCCTGTAGGGATCGTCCAGGCCGATCGAGGTATCGTCCCGGGACGATCAGTGGATGGCACAAGTCAGAGAATAGGGGTTTTTATCGCCTATGAACAGTAATTATCGTCCTGAAAAATCGTCCCAGGACTATGTGATTTGGTCTGATCGTCCAGGACGATCTGGACGATCGGCCAGGCCGATATGAAGATGATTTAAGGGAAATCAGCCGATTTGAAGAGAGAGAAAAGATTTTATAAAATATCTGATTTTTACTGTTCTGAGGAGAGAGAAAAAGGAAATTTGGAAAAGTTGATTTCGGGAAGACGCGGAGCCGTTTTCGATCGAAGTGACTGTTGAGGAAATTGCTGTGCTCGAGGTAAGGCACATTCTACCTTTCTCAATTTTCAGTTCCGTCGCGGTTGGCGGTATTTTTCTGTCCGGATTTCGTTTTCGTTACGATTTTTCGTCCGTATCTTTTGATTGGTTCAGTTTTTACCGCGTAAGTTTCTGTATATCGTTGTCGTGCCGGGTGTGCACGTTTTGACTATATTTTGAAGATTTTCGTCCGGGTGTTTTTGATTCGACTGTGTTTTTAGTCGACCGGAATTTTCTGTGAAATCGTAAATTCTCTGTGCAGTAGAATAAATGTTCTGGAATGTGATTATCTATGTTCTGTGCGAATTCGGTAAATTTTCTTTGCAGGAATTTTTGTGTAAATTCTGTATACTGCCGTTGTGCTGCCCGATTTTCGGGTAATTTCTGAAATGTCCGAATTTCTTCTGAATTGAAATGCTATGTGTATAAGCTATAAAAAGGGAGTTATAAGGGGCCTGAATCCTATGAGATTCAGTTAGTGTCGGGGAAATCTGAAATGAGCTCAAATCTGAAATCTGATATCTGTTTTGTTCCGGATCCGATGAATTCTGTTCTGGTGCTATAAGCACATCTGTTTTGGTGCCGTGAGCACAAAGGGAGACATAAGGGGCCTGGATCCTATGAGATTCAGTCAGTGTCTGGGAAGGGAGGCATAAGGGGCCGGAATCCGTAGAGATTCCGTTAGTGTCAGGGCATTTAGCTATATGTATCTGATCTGTTTTCTGTATCTGTTCTGTTCTGTACGAAATTGTGATTCTGATATGATATGCTCCGTACGATTCTGATTTCTGAATTCTGATTCTGACTCTGTTGATTTGTTCTGATATGATCTGTACGATTCCGATTCTGATTTGATATCTGTCCGTATAAGTTCTGATTTCCGATTCTGTTTTGATTTCTGATCTGATTTCTGTCTGATGAATTTGGTTTTGGTTTCTGAGAATTTAGATTGGTGGTTTGTTGCTTTGCTGAGCTGTTGAGCTCACCCTTGCTTTCTGGTGGTTTTCAGGTTCTGGGAAGGGCAAGGAGGTCCAGGATTAGTTTCAGAGTCTGATCCGATTATGTACTTTTATACTTTTGATTTTTGTACAGTCATGGCTTTTCTGTTCTGTCTTTCTTTCTGTCGAAAGCCATGCACTGTTCTGTAGATGATTATTTTGAGGAAATGAAAAGATAGATGTTTTGTTCCGCTGCATTTGATGTTTTTAGTAGCTCTGTTGTTCTGTGTGTTTCTGTTGAGTTAAGAATTTGGAAGATCAGTTCAATAACCTAATCCAAAGCCAGATCCTGGATAAGCAAGTTTAGTATAGCTCTCGTCGCGATCCGGCTCGGGCGGGATCCGTCCCCGTCGGGTCGGGTCGTGACAAAAATATAGGTTCAAAGATTCAATCCTTCCATTAGATCTTAAGGAGTCTCATTTTCATGCATATATATTTTGATGTGACTGAGGCACTCAAGCATTATATTAATAAATATCAAAATTTATATACTATATATGTAAATATAAGAGAATTGTGTGATATTCCATAAAACAACATTTTAAAGTTTTCATGCATTATATTTTAAAGTTAAATCTTTAAATCATATTAAAAATGCTATTACCATAAACTTTTTTAAATTAAAATGCATAATTTCATGTATATTAAAGATGCTATTGAATTTTAAATGCTATTAATACAAACCTTTCCACTGACCCACAATCCCTATAAATACACGGTAATGGTGAACAATGGAGGGATCAAATTCTACTTTTTTAGAGTGGTTCAGTTGTATTCTTGATTACGATAATTTAAGACTTTCCTAACTTATTTTTTTATCCATTTTCCTTCTCTATTTTCTCCCCACCTATTTCATTAACAAGTTCTGTTAACTTGACATACAAATATGCTAGTAAAGCTTAGGATCATTTACGGACAAATTTGAATTCAATAATTAAGATATTAAAATAATACATTAATTAATATCTAAATTTATATATTTTATACTTAAATAAATAAAATTATGTTCATATTATGTAAATTAATCATAGCTTAAACAAATAAAATTAATTCATATCAGGATATCTGATAAAAAAATAATTATAAAGAATGTTAAAAAAATTTAACCTTAAAGGCATTATATGAGGTCGAATATTCTGGAAAAAATAACTTCTTTCGCATCTGAAACAATTCCTAACCCATAAACAGATAAACTTGGCTCCATCAGTGTCAGCTTCTGTGATTTACCTAAGCTCCGTACGGTCGTCTTCTCTGTGTTTCTCCTTTGTTGCGACTACGTGAGCACTGCCACCGCTAGCCTTCCTTCTTCAGGGCCGTCGCCGCTTATCTTCTTCTTTTCAACGTCGGCCGCCCAATCGAGGTAACAAGTTGCTCCCTTCTCCTCTCACGGCTGCTAGCATTCGTCCATTAGAAGTGTCTTTTAATGTTGTGTTTGTTTGATTGGCATGGTTTTATTAGTTAATTATATAAGTTTAGTTTGATATTGTTTAGCCATTGATGTTTTCGGTCTAATCCAACATCTTTGGCCACTTACAGATACATTTGTTTACCTATACTGTAAAAAAATGCTAGCTTATTGGCGCAACATCTACAAAACCTCCGAGCAACCAATTCATACACACAAAAGAAGAGCGAGGGAAATATAAAAATTTGAACACATCCAACATTTTGAATTTCTTGTGGGGCTGTCTCAAATCTGTCCATGAAGGACTTGAGTTGTCAACGTATGCTATTAAAATTTTATTAGTGGAGGTGATCAATATAATGATGACATATGATTGTAGTGATGATCCAAGATCTAGATAATGATGATTTTAGACTTTCCCTTGCATCATTAATGGGGATATACTTGGAGGAGAAATTTCTCGGGTAGGATGGTTTAAAGTATATTGCTTTGGTTTATTGTGGTGGAGTTTAGGTTAAGTGAAGTGTAGCTCTCAGGTGGTTTAAGGTATGCTAGGCCAAAAGGTGGTAGAAGCTTGCTTAATCTACAAGGTTTAGGCAAGAAGCGAGAGATTTGGAAATAGGCATGAATCATAGAACCTTACTTCATGATTATTGCAATGAAATATTGTCCTTCTCTTAGATCTTTCATTTCTTAATGTTGTTTTACCTTGCTTCTTACTTGAACCCTATTGTTAGAGACAGAAAGGGAGGATAGTTACTTTAGAGAGAGAATGGGGTGTTGATATTGAGAGAGGAGCAGTATGGTTTGCACTACATTAAGCATAAATAAAAAAAAATTTATGGTTTACAAAATTCTCTTATTTATAGAAGTAGGAGTTAATGCTCACGATAACTAAGTGAGTTTAAACTACAGTAGATAAGTTGTTGTACTTCTAATTGTTCAACTCATCCAATTGGTTTTCATTACTTAGAAGGCCAAAATATGTGGAAAGGAGGGAAATAGTGTTGCTAGCTCCTTTATCTAAGGGTGATTGACCTACTTGATGATGATGTGATCATTTAGTTAGCTTGATTACTTATCTCCCTTTGATGATGTAACAAACATATGCTAAATCATTTAGCTTTTGGTGCTCGAGATGATTGTTGACCTCGATTTTGCCCAGAATCGGGCTTAGAGAGTTGACTTGGTCAAATTGACCAAATCATACCCCAAGACCCCCTCCCACGGGTTCAGTGAGTCGAGTCGAGTCTGTTGGACCCTGACTTGGACCCTAGGTCAACCCAGTTGACCAAGTCAATTAGGGTTGACCACTTAGCCCCTTTTGAGCTTCAAATTGAAATCAAACTCATCCAAACTCAATCATGGCTCGAACCTCATACCCTATTAACCCAATTGGCTGATTTGACTAAGTCAAATGTTGACTCGGTCAAATTTGGCCATTAATGGGTCATAATCACTCATTAGAAGCCCAATTAATGCATTTAAACGCTCTAATTTAACTCCTTCGAATTTCAAACGAATTCCACGGCCTCCAAAGCCTGGTTTCCCTCCTAATTGGCCATGGATTTGATCCCCACCGTCAATCATAGGGTGGAGGCTTTAAATAGTTGAAAAATTAGGTTTTGGAGGGATTTTTTTTGGGCTCTTTCTCTCTCTCAAGACGATCTCAGGGCTTGAGATTTTCTGTGAGAGTTTCCACACCCTTCCTCCACCTTCCCCCATCGAATCCCGACGGTCAAAGCTCGCCGGCAGCGAAATCCCGGCGACCCGAAGGCTTGGACGGTCGAGGCTTCGATCCCATCAATCCAGAGCCTGTTTGATCGTGGTTTCAACTAGGAAAACTTACGAGGACAGTCTACAAGCTCAACCGTGTCGAGAGTTCGAAGATCGGACGGTAAAATCTCGCGCAATCCCTTAGAATAGCTTAAGCACTTAGATTAAAATAGATCTTTTTAGGGTTAATTATTCTTCAAATTAATAGTCCCCCACGATTTCTGTTCATGAGTAGAACATATGTTTTAAATTTCATGCGATTTGGTTTTGTCGTTTGAGAGAAATCGACAAATAACCCTTTAGGGTTTCGGACCGACTGGGCGGGTAGCAGGGACCGTTGATCCAGCCGATCAACGGTCGGATTCGCGTCTCCCCGCGGTTTGGCTCAGCCGCTGGCGGCTGCCCGCGGTCCCGCGTGCCACGCGGCATCATCTGCGCCGTCCGTCTCCACCGCGCAGATCGGACGGCTGTAGGAGCCCGCCGACGTGGATAAGTAAACGGCGGCGTGATTGCCGCATGATTGCGGCAATCATTGCCTGCCGCCAATGATTGGCCGAAACCGCGGTGCAAACCCGCGCATGACACGTGTCAAATCGGGACCCGCCGTCTGATTTTCTATTAAATAATTATTAAAAATTTATTTTAAACTGTTTTAACTTCAAAAAATCATAGAAAATTCGTTTTTCGTCCTATTTTCGCGTATGATACATCGTTTTGATCGTATTTTTATTCTCCATCTATTAAAAATTTTTTTTTTATTAAAATGAACTATATATTTTTAATTATTTTAAAAACAATAAAAATACTTATTTTTTTTTATTATTTAAATTAGTATTTTTCTATTCTTATTATATTATTATTCAATTATAATTATATATCATAATTACTGTTATTTTAAGTTATTATTTTATTATTTTGTAGTTATCTATTATTATTATTAAAATTATTACTATTATTATTATTATTTTAAGTATTTGCTATTTTAAACATTTTAATATTATTTTCTTACTTTAAAGCTTCCAAAATTGATAACTTTCCCATTTCAATTCGGATTTTTGCGCACAACGTCTTGTTTTGAGCGTATTTTAATTCTGCACATTCTGGAATTTGTTTTATTTGAAGTTTTTGGGTCTGTGTGCAATTGTTTTCAAAACAGCCAGCTGTACAATTTTAAAATTAATTAATTATCGCCCTTAAACTTCGAAATTACATAACTTTGTCGTTTTAAGTCCGCTGTCGACGCACAGCACCTTGTTTTGGATGTACTCTGAATTCTGCATATTTTAAAACTATTTTCAGATGAAAATTTTGTCTGTATTTCCTGTTATTTCAAAACCAGTGAAATAGGGCTATTTTAAAATGTTATTTTATTATGTTTTAACTTCGGAATTTCGTATCTTCGCCGTTTTAACTCGGATTTTGACGTGTAACCCCTCGTTCTTTTCAGAAAAGCGAGCTTTATGTTTTGAAGCCATTTCCAGCCCTTGATTTTGGCTGTTTTGACCAATCATTATTTGGATTCGATTATTCGAATATTTTCGATATTAAATATTAATTATGATAATTATTTTCAGGATACAAAAATATTTTTTAAATCGTTGCGAGTCTCGATTGAGTGGTCAGCAAGTCGCCCATATACCTATTTACTATAATCCAACCTATTTTTAATTATCTTAATTTCCAAAATTTATGTATATATATACTTAAGTATTTTTAAACTACTTTGAAACTACTTATATATTAAATCTCTTAACCTTGGGAGACTTGCTTCATGAAATTTTAGACATAGGTTCTATGAATGAAGAGCAATCATGGGGGAGTGGGTTAGTGAATGGTTGAGTCTCAATCATTCACTAATCCTCTCTTTAGGTGTCTTTACTTTTTTTTTAATTTTTCGTAGATTGCATGTGTAGGTCGTCGCACCACAAACACTTAGTTTAGGTTCTCCTAGATCTAAGGACATGGTGTGTTTATTTATTTACTGTACTCCCATGCATTTATTATCCCGAGGGTTAGTGTAAACATCACTTTAAACTCCTACAACGTAGTGACACCTTAAGGACAATAATTAAGGACCCGTCTAGCGAACTTAAAAGTTTTCTAGGAGCTAGGATAGATCACTGATTGACACCAAAACTTCAACACTTAAACTTAGTGACATCTAAAACATAACTGAATTTTTTGGAAATTTTTAGGAGCTTTCAGAGCCCTTAATTAACCAACCCTAATTAACTTGCTAAATAGGGCCCCGAGACCTTCAGAAAAATACAATAATTACATATTAGGTCAGAAAATTACCCACCATAGCTTGAACTGACCAGAATTTGACCCTTGACTTTAGATAAATAGGGCTCCTCAGTTTGACTTCAGGTTGACCCATAATTTGACCATAGGTGGAAATTACCTTTTTGCCCCTAATAAATTATTAAAAATTATTAAAAATCCCAAATTTTCTCCAAATACTTGGGATCACTTTCTCAGGTCATCCCTAATTTTTGGGAGTGATTCCAATCAGTTTGGAGCTTGTTTGGATCAAAACAGTAAAAAGGGCCCTTCCTTAGTTAATTTAGAAAATTCCCTTAATTGCCCGAAACTTAGAAAATTCATAACTTTGGATAGAGAACTCCGATTTCAGCCTGCTACCTGTCTAACTACTCATCTTAAGGTCTAGTATTTTCCTAGGGTGTTAGGAATCCCAGACTTAGCCTTTTTCTCATAGTGACTTTTTGGGCCCTTAGTCTAGTTCATAGGAGGACCCGGAACTTTCCAAAATTGGCTAATATAACTTTAACTTCAAATATCATCACCCTAAGTTCCTAAAATTGATCAACAAATTATATTAACTAAAATGCACCCCAATTCACTAATATTTGAATTTCAACAAAAATTTCCTTTTCTGGCCTTCAACAGACTTGAACTTTAGACAATTTTAACTAACTATCCTGCCTAGGATCTATCCAAACTACACAAGCCTTACACACACATAGAATGGTTTGCTAGGGCACCACTTCTAGACCTAGGTTAGGCCGCTGGGTTTTACTTTTCTGCTGTGTGCCGGAGCTTTCCGTGGTTTTCACTGCATGCTGTTTGAAAAATGATTGGTGTGTTTGCTTATTTTCTCTGCACTCTGTGATATGATGAGCGCTAGATTTACCCCTAGGTTAGGAACGTTATATACATATACTGTTCTTCCATGCAGGTGGCCATGCTCATGCTGATAAAAAGGGGGAGCATTATAATTATTTCTAATAATGTTTTATGCAGGTGCTTGTGCAGCTCCCCCTAAATAAAAATGAGGGCTAAAATTAATAATTATAACTGCACAGATGGAGCTGCTTAGCCCTCATAATGAAGAGCATGGCTTGGCACAGGGTCAATGGTGTTAGCATTTATATATATATATATATATATATATGAACTGCTTGGGATTTTTATTAGGATAACCATGCAGGTCCTTTTAGATTTTTCTGCTTTCTATTTAATGTAAAAATTTGTAATATTGTTAAGAGTTGTGAAAACAACTTCGAGTTGGGATATTCTTATCCAGTTTGGATTCCAAAAGAAGAAGGCATCCCTAAGGGGAGAGTCTTCTTCCATTTGGAAGATCGAGCTGGATGGCTTTAGGTATCCAAAGAGAAAAGGCAATACACCCATACTAGGGTGAATTGTCTCTTCGTTTGGATATTCAAGCCACGACGGATCCAAGGAGTCCAAGGAGGAGTGATCCAAGGAATCTAAGGAGAAGAAACCCAGGAGACTGAAGATATTGAAGATTTGAAGACCCAATATCCCACTCAAAGTTGTTGGCGTCTGTCATAGGCTTAGAAATCCGGGTTGTTGGCAGTGGTGCCCGGCCACTTTACTTTTCTGCATACCCTGGGTTGTAATTAAAGGGCAGTTGGCCTATGGACATTTACTTGATTAGTTTGATTTATATTGATGTGTTTACCTGATTGTGCAGTAGAAATACCTGCTTTTCTAGGTTTATTCATTGCATGCCGATCTTTGTTTTTTCGCCTGGATATCGTTAGGCTCTTTAAGGATTATAAAATTTTTATACTCATAATTAATTTTCTAATATTTTAAGGCTTTAAATAATATAGAAATTTAACGAACCTAGGGAATTGCCGGAATCGTCCGGGGTCGCATGCATATTACTGCATTTCTTCTTTCCTTGCTATAAGACATCTCCCTGCCTGCGGGTAGAGTCCGGATAATCTGACCTATGAGGATGAAGTGCCGGACCTAGGGAGACTCAGTCTTTTCTAAAAATTATTTTATATTAAGCCTGTTTTTTAAAATCCAAAGCATTCATGAGCTGACATTTCAACTAGCATGCATTGCATTAGTAACAAACTAATTAAAATTTAATTGCATTAGCTAGGGGCATTCACCCAACATAAGTCCAGGACCACTCAGGAAATTCTCTAGATGTCGATCCTCTTTCCAATAAACTGTACCTCCCACCCATCTTTCATAATTGACCTGATAGCATGATTTTGAAGCGATTAGGTGGTTAGCTGGCTCCCCCAATCCAGGCCGGGATAAGTCCAGATCTTTGCATCGCATTAGCTAGGACACTGGTCTTAGTGTGTGTCGAACACTAAGTCCAAACTAGATTTAAGATTCGAGGATACTACATTCGGTCTCGTAGTATGCCTTAAATAGTAGGTATGTCCCTTCTTTTCAGGGACCCTAAATCCTACTTACCTTCGTCACAGGATGACGCCACCTCCATCCTTCTCTCACGCATGTGATCGGATGTTTGACTTTGATTTTCTCCAGTTTCTCTTTAGCACCCTAGAGCCTCCGAATGCTGGTATGAGCCACGCATGTCGATTCAGCCCTTCAGACCTTTCTTCCCTTTGAGTAGGATTTCCTAGTTTATACCCATGTGTCAATCCCGCTTTAGGAGAGGATAATGTATGATCCTTAATCGAGAGTTTTCTCAGGCTCCGGCCTGGGATGTAATTAACCACGGGGGCTTGCGCCCGTGGGAAACTTGGTCCTCACAATCTACTAAACCCCATTCGAGCTCTTGCATCGGGTGGGGGAAACCCGTGATTTGGTCATGTATATTACTACCCATCGAGGTGTGTTGGTGAAAGCCTCTATCCTCAATGGTTAGTCGTATGCGCGATCCAATCTGTCCCTTCCAATTGGCCCGTTTGCGCGGTGCTCTTTCGGAGGTCCACAATGATTTCGTCATTTTGTATGAATCTGCTCAAACACACTCCAGTTCCTCTCATAGCCTGATGAAGATAATGTTTGACTAAGAATTATAATGGCCACTTTCTGTAGGTTTCGTGCATCAGAGTCGAGCATCTTCCACCATTCATCTACAAATCAATAAATATGCATTGGTTTGTTCAAATATATTTATTGTAAACAAAAACATCATAGTTCATGTAAATATTAAAATGAAATTACATAATTTTCTTCATCTTACCAGGTTGCATTTATTTTGCAAATGTTAATGTAAATAGCTTCCCAAAATTTTCTAAATTATCACGAAATAGCCTCACCTCATTCATTACCAAAGATGGTTTAGCACAAATATCTTTATTGTCAATCAATTCTATTAGACTTAACATAACTTCAAGCTTGTTGCAGTAATTTTTCCTGTCATATTGAAAATGAGGGTTAAGAAAATAAGCTGCTAAATGTATCCCTTGTATGAGTTGATTATCTCATCTTCTCTTTATGATACTAGTGAAGGGCTTATATATTCTTTTACTGTTTCTAAACATGGCCTTCATTATTTTTCTAGCTCTATACATATCATCATAAAGGTATCCAAGAGATGGCTTTTCATCTGCATCAACAATTCTTAACAACCTAATTAGAGAACCTGATAACTTAGAAATTATTAATATGTCATTCCAAAATAATTGATGCTGCTTCTTTCCCCTTCATTGTCTTACATAACTTTGAATCAGTGTAAGACTTGCTAGTGATGAATGCTTGCAAATCATGCTTGTGATCATGTACACTTTATAAGATAATGAATGATGTTGCAAATCTAGTTACTCATGATCTTATAATTTATGTCCAACCTACTCTTTTCCGTAACCAAGCTAATATGAAAGCATGATTATAAATAAAAATTATAATCTTTGATGCTTTCCTTGCAAGTTCTGAAATATAAGGTATACTTCCAATATGATTTCAAACTGATATTTATGCAATATGCAGTGTAAGGTGACCAAAATATATTTCCAAAATTTTCATGCAATAACTCACCAGTTTTCTCATAATTTGCTGCATAATCTATCACAAAATAAACTATATTCTTTTGACCAACTCATTCAACAATATCAATGAATATTGAACATAATGTTGTGACATCTTTAACGATATCAGAAGCATCTACTGATTTTAGAAACAAAACACCACGAAGACAATAAGTGAGAAAATTTATCAATGTCCTACTATTTATATCTGTCTAACCTTCAACCATCAATGTACAACCAATTTCTTTTCATATATTTCTATAAAATTCAATTAACAACTTGCATTCCTCTTTAACATCTCGTAGTAAATTCACTCTATCTGTATTACTCTTAAGCATCTCGTACTAGATTCACTCATAATCTATAGTTAAAGGATAATTTATAACCAAGTTCTATTACAGTAATTACATCTATAGCCCTTTGTGCAAAAGGTGAATTAATATGATTGAATGGAATGCAGTTGTCATAAAACCACATGATAATTGCTAAATAAGCACAGTGCACTGCATGCTTAGATGTCATTACACTTTTGAGGGATGGTTAAGATCTTCGTTTTATTCTAAGTGCAAAAAAAAAAAAAAATCAATTTCATCAATTTTTCTCTTCATTCTATCAATCTCTTTACCATGTATATCAGAATTTTGTGATTTTGTGACTGAACATGAGCCCCTCTCTTCCTTAATCGGATCATCACAAAATAGATCAACAGTCTCGAACAAGTCTTCTTATGCTAGTTGTTTTCTCTTTGTTATTTCATTCAAATTATGTTGCATCGAATGTAATGTAGCACATTCTTACAAGAAGCAATGTTACCTTTTATACCTGCTAGATGTTGTTTCATCCTATTAATGTCTCCACCATTATAAGTTGTTCCACAATAACGACATTTGTATTGCTTCCTACCATCAGCAGTTTTATACTCAGCAAAATGATTCCAAGCAATATCTACCTTCTCTCGTACGCTTTGATTTTAAGATGCAGATTGATTGTTTTATTGATCCATTATTAATATTAGGCTGAAAATGTAAATCATGCTTTTATCAAATAGGTTGATAGTGAGCAATTAAAATTAAACAAATAATTTTAAGTAAAAAAACTAAGCAATTAAATTTGATGTGTAGCAAGCTAGCAGCAATTTAATTATCACATTGTATTGGGAGAGGAATGCATACCTCAATATGATGAGTGGCAGCAATTTGAAATTCGTTTATCTTTTCAAAGTTTGTACTCTCTTCCTCCTTGCCTCCTACAAGATGTGAAGAAATAATAAAGAACATGCAATTATCCCTCTCATGGAATAGCGAGCATATTGCAATAGGAATTAAACTCTAAAATTTGAGAGAAAGAGAAAAGAAGCACGCAACTTAATATCATATGGTGAATCCACCTAGAAAGACCGTGTAATATAAAAATGAGAAAAAATGCAAGTAATGTTTCTTGTTTTCCATTCTGTTATATCAAACTATATTAGGAATGGTGTCATATTCTGAATGGAGGAGATTGATATATCAGCCATATGGAATGTTGCCTAGATTTAAATCAAATCCATCCTCAATGCCTTCATTGATAATTTGGTAATTAGGCATGCTACCGTAAGATGGGTTTCAAATCCGTCAGCAAAGAGGAGAGCAAAAAAACTCTAATACCATAATAACATGCAAGGTATATAATTTTGACCTATAGTTTTGCCATTAGACTCTACAGTTAATGAAATAAAAGGAATATTTCAATCTGATGTATTCAGAGAATTACTCCACCTCAAAGTTTATGCCTAAAGAAAGAATTTCTCTTCATAGCAATTGGTCTTTTTTAGGTGACAAATTTAGAGCAGCTTATTGATTTTCAGAGTATTCAATGCATTGTTAGGACTTAGGAGCCTGTATTATACTATTTTATAAAATAGCTGG
The DNA here is from genome assembly GCA_016618105.1 of Dendrobium huoshanense. Classification (NCBI taxonomy): domain Eukaryota; kingdom Viridiplantae; phylum Streptophyta; class Magnoliopsida; order Asparagales; family Orchidaceae; genus Dendrobium; species Dendrobium huoshanense. The sequence goes on from CM028347.1 coordinate 17,623,676, forward strand.
AAGTGCGTTCAGGCAAAAAGGATTCCACGGTCCATTTTGAATAGTTTTCTACTTTTCTTCGTAAAATATCGTTAACAAAAGCTGTACAGAGAAACTTAAAAAAATGATGACAAAGAAGTGCTTGATGCTATCATTAATGATCCAAACTATTAAGAACTTATTGAAAAAAATTTCAACAAATTATCCTAACCGAACAAACTGATTACATCACATATTTTATTCACGACAACAATTTTTGCTATCAAGGGAAGAAAAGTAAAATAATAAGTGCCGTTTTTGGTCTTTCTGTTCCTTCAGGGGGTGTTTGGTATCGGATTTGTCTTCAGTTTTAAGTAGGATTTAACCTAAATCCAGCCAAACACCTTCTCGCGCGCATCTAAATCCGTCGACTCTCTAAATCCGGGATTTACGGATTTACGGCATAAATCCGGTAAATCCGGGTAAATCCTAATCCCATACTTTCCCGGTTTTAACAAGATTGACGGTATTTGGCCAGAGAAGAGCGCGAAAGGAGAAAATTACCTTCAAAGCCAACGTGCTCCCGTTGTTGAATCCGATCAAAATGTCGTAACTATCGATCCGACAGGAAGGGAAAGTCGACGAAGGAGCGAAGTCGAAAAGCCACGAAGGAGGAAGGAGTCGCGACGCGTGCAATCACTACACCTCCTGCGAAGCAACGAAGCCGAACAACAACTACAAAAACGAGAAGATAAAAGGCAAACCCGACACGCCTCTTAAGTTATAACTGCTTTTCTTAATTAATATAATAATAATAATTGTGAAAATTAATAGTATAATTAGTGCATAAATATTTATCTAATTTAACTTAATTAAAAATTAATGATATATTTGTAATTAAATATAATATCATTAGCTTAATTTATATAACTTAAAAAATATATTATTAAATATATAATTAATAGTGTAATTAAAATTAATGAGTAATTTGAACTTAATAATTTTGATAATCATACAATTTAAATCTCTAACTGCCATAAATCCTAAAGTATATTGTCAAACATTATCTCAGGATTTAACTAATTTAACATTTATCATACGAAACACTTTTCAGAACTTATCAGCTTAGGATTTACTAAATCCGGATATACAGGATTTACTAAATCCTATTAAAGTTGAATCCAATCCGAACAGTGAATCCCCAAAAAACTCCAACGTAATAAGAGATGAAAATATAGGAGGCTAGAATCATCATTGGAAAACATCATAGTGGGTCGGCCGACTACCGAATGCAAGGAGAAGTGCGTGAAGAACTCACAGTGGGTTGGAGAAGAGAACTTAAGCACGAGAGGGAAGCTTCAGTTCCATGTCGGCTTCGCAAAAGAGCAACGATGATGAGAGGACGTGGAGCTGTCGAGTCGCGAAAGAGCAGAAGATGGGGAAGAAGCCGAATGAATGAATGAATACTAGGGTTTCTTTTTGTTTTCCAACAAGCTTCAGTTCATCACATAGCATTGGATCAAATCTAACGGCTCAAAAAACGCCAGAACCGTCCGCTTATCAGAAACCAGTGCCGGTTCGCCAAAACGGTTCCCAAGCGAACCGTAACGGGCCGACCGACCGGTTCGCAGATCAACCGGTTGAACCGGCCGGTCTGTTCCGATTTGTAAAGCCATGATATATATGCAAATCTCTTCTTTTTAGAGAAATGGTTTAGTAAATTTTGAATTATTAAAACTTAAAAAGTATTTGAATGCTAATGTTTTTTTATTTTATGTTAGAGGATATTATAATCAAACTTTTAATCAAGATGGATCCCCTAATTCTAAGATTTGAATTTAAAATTAGAGTATTAATTACTTAGAGTTTAAGATATATCATTACCAATTTTATATTAGGATATCTTGACATAAAATTTTCTCATTGGATGAAAAAGGATGGAGAGGATTTCTTATCAAAATTTTGATCATAATGGGTCACAACATTCTTGAATTTATTTTGAAATTATTATCAATTTGTCAAAAAAAAAAAGAGTTGATTAGACATAAATTTTGATGCAATTTATAATCGAAAGCTTTAGGAATTAAATTTAAAGTCATACAAAATCTGATTTTTGAAATTTTTTTGTCAAACTAAAGATGAACCTTTTGACACCAAGAGTGATCCAATCTAAGTCTAAATGAGCCTAGATCAAATACTTGAAATTAATTAAAAAAATTTTGACATTAATTTGATAACCAAACTATCTTCAAATCTCTCATGCTAATAATTAAATTGAGCGTATTGATGAAAAGGTATTTGTTGAAAAATGGTATATGATCAATGAAATTAATGCGAGTCTTCTGAAAGAATGTTTTAGATTTTAACTATATTTGATACATTATCAAATTTTTATCAAGATTGGGCATGAATCTTAAGGTAAATTTGAGTTGGGAACTTTTGAAATAAAATACGGGACCATCTGAACTCTGACTTTAGCAAACTTATAGTCGAACTAAACATCTTAAAAAGACGAACCCAACGACACCAAATTCAACTCAATCCGAGCCCATATGGATCCAAATCGAAGACCCAAAGTGCATTTGGAAGGTTCAAACAATAAATTGGAAAGCTAATGATTTCCAAACATGACATGCATATAGTCTAATTGAGCGTCTCAACAAGACGAATCCAACGAGCCTAAGATCACCGAATTCTGATGTCATTAAGACACTCAAATACTTGCTAAACGGTCCACAATTAAGGGAGTTGATATCGACCGTCCATTTAGAACATTCCAAACATGCCCTTGAGCCTCTCTTTATTTACTGGTCATATCAATCACAAAAAATTATAAATAGACTTCTCATTTTCATTGAGGGGAACACAAGCAAGAAAGAAAAGGAAGAGAGAGAAATCAAAATTCTCTTGCCACCATATTCTTCCTCCTCGACCACCACTCGACCACAAATTATTGTCAGAGTATCATCGGACTTCTACTCAATCATTGATTGTCGTTGGACTTCCTCATGGTTACTGACTCTCACTGAACTTCCGCCTGACCATCAACTATCACCGAACTTCAGCCCGACCACCAACTGACATCGAATTTTCGCCCGACGACCAAGCATCATTGGACTTTAGTTCGATCCCTAATCGTCGCGAGGTTTAAACCTAACAATTGATTGTTATAATATGATCATCCTTAGTCTCAATGATGAACCAGTCATTTGTAATCAATTTGAACAATAGTGCAATCATTTTAACTAGGCGTGGCCTCGTTGTTTTTTCTTCAGGGTTTTCCACGTAAAAATTATGTTGTTTTTGTTCTTTCTCTATTTGTGAGTTGGATATTCGTGCAATGCTAAGACATAAAATTTAATACTTTCCCACTGTAAATATTCTAGCCCTTAACAATATTTGTGGATCATGTCACTCTTATAAATTATAAATATACCTTCACACTCTATATAAAGGAGACTTCAAGCTTGAGATTCAAGAAAGTTGAGAGGCTTGACGAATCTTGGAGCTCCACCACCACCTTACTAAGTTTAGAGGGTGAATTTCAAATGCATCAACAATCCCTAAGACTAATACAACCTTAGTAACCCATCAAATTTATTAAAGCTATTAGATTCAGAGCAATTGGCCATTCATTGTAATTTTGTAATTGGCATAATCAAATCCTAAGAAATTTTTTGGAGGCTAATTATGAAAACAAATTATGTTATGTTATTATAATTTTTTTATCGAAATTGGGACTAATTTTTCTACACTTATTATTGATTTTATCCGTCATATATTATTACTCAATAAAATTAAATTATTATATACTAAATTATTAGACATTCACAAACATGATATTGCAAAATTACATGTCTAATAGTTTAATTGTGATTATTTTTTAAATTTAGTTGTATTACCTAATAATTTAGTTATACTGAAGAACAATTAATATATGACACATAAAATAATGATAAGTGTAACAAAATTACTCCCATTATGATAAAAAATATATCAAGATATCCTGATAGAATTTGAATTTGATTATGATGATTATTAATTTGATTCAGGCTTCTTTTGAGGCAATTTTATTATTATTTTCTTTAAAGTAGATTTCTACTATAAAATTTTTTAATTAAAAAAAAGTACTAAAAAGCTGCTTTAAGAAATAGTAAGAAAGTTATCCCAAAATAAGGAATTTTTATTGCGTCCTCCCACCTGTTATAGCTCGGTATAACTTGGTATTGGTCTTCACATGATGATATTCTTCGTTAATACCAAATAATAGCTAGCAATACCGAGCAAAAACCGAGTTTTTTAGCGGTGGGAGGACGTATCTCTACGTCAGGTGGGAGGACGCAATAAAAATTCCAAAATAAGACTTCGTTTGGGACGACTTTTTTATTGCTTTCTAAATCAGAGTTTTAGTAAAAAAAAATTTATTTTTGTATTAAAACTCCGTTTTAAAAAGCAGTAAAAAAGCCGTCCCAAACGAAGCCTAAATCTCAGTCTTGAAAATCACGCTTAAGTATACGCTAGCTTTGTATGGGTTTCATTCAATCTAGACTTAGCGTGTTACATAAAAAATTGAGTTTAAAATCTATAAAATTTTCAATTATCTTTCTAAATGTTTTAGACAAATTCTTACTGCAATATATGTGTGTTAAAATGTTAGAAATTAAGTTAATGAAGAGATATTATTATTGTCTTAACTTTGAATAACGTCCCATGCATGATTACAAAAATAAGGCTAGCAGGAAACATAGGAGTTTCTATTTGAAAATCTCAAAAAGTGGAAAAAGCTACTTTACTAATCTTAAGCTTTGTTTGGGATGGCTTTTTTTACTGCTTTTTAAAACGGAGTTTTAGTTAAAAAATAAAAAAATTTGTACTAAAACTCCGTTTTAGAAAACAGTAAAAAAGCCGTCCCAAACGAAGCCTTAGTTGAAAAGCTTTCACAGAGTTACAAAGCATTGTCTTTCACTAAAGCTCATCAATAAAATCTAAGTGTTAAGCAGTACGTTACTAGTGTCAGTGGTGTTGACAATATAATGAGATTGAGTGCTAAGATAGCCTCTTCTTAGAAGCAAAAGCTGCATTACCATTACTGTGATAGCCACTGAAAAGTTGAGAAGGCTATTGTAACACCTATTGAATTCGGGTTTAGTTACACAACTCCCCTTGGCCTATTGGTTGTGAGCTTAGGCTCCAACTAAGAGGTCCAAGGTTCGAGTCCATGTGTATGCGTTGTGTGTGTGAGTTTGCCTTAAATGGCCTAAATGTCCCAAAAAAAAATTCGGGTTTAGTTACATTTGTTCTTATCCCATATGAAAGAGTTAATTTATTGAATCTTGCATTTGAACTCTCTTGCATGTGTATGATAATATTTTGGTATGAATGTGAATGTCTAAATTTGCTCTGGAGCTGATTCTGGGGGTTTGCGTGCATGCTTGTGAAAATCTGAAATCTTTTTCATGAGGCATCGCGTAGTTGGAGTTGGTGACACAGCGGTGCTGATCTCTCTAGAATTTGTTAATTAATTAGGATGCTATGGTGCTGGGGTGGTGCTGCGCCAATGTGGGCTCCCAATGGAAGCACTATGGTGCATGTGATTGGGTGTTGTGGTGCTCGACCAAATTTTAATATTAAAATATCATTTCCTACTAAATCATTTTCATTCATTCCAATGGATGTTGCTGGCTAGAGAGAGAGAAAGTTGATTTTGGGTGACTTCGATCCGTTTTTTGTTGACGGGCCAATTTTGAAAGTTTTGTGACTCGAAGTAAGTTGTGTTTTGTCTATCTCAGATTTTAATAATTCGGAGGTTTCGAAAATTTAATGATTTAAGATAGATTTTTTTTGTGTTCAAACAAAGATAACTTTTAAAAGGAAAAACTTACACCACGCAGCTTTCCGTATATAATTGAGAATATAGTTCTATACATTTAGGTACTTTTTTGTAAAATTTTCACAGAGTATTTTTGAAATGCTGCTTTTCTAAAATTGTAGAAAAATATTCAGGCACTGAAAAATGATATCGTAGAACAATTAAAGTCTTGGAACATAGTTTCACACAATCCATAATTTTGAATTAGTAAATTTTAACTATATTATATTGGGTTCGACTACTAAAACATTACCCGTAAGGAATTTTTTTGAAAATTGTCAATGGTTCAATTTACTTTTGCTGCTTAAGTGTACTTATACAATATAATTAATATATTTGGACATCTCTATATGGGCAAATTATTAGGTCCGATCACCGGACCTAAAAATAGCTCTGGACATCCAATTAAAAATTGCCATGTGGACTGCGCTGTGATTGTAGTTTTTAATGCGCTTTTATTGTGCTTTGACTACACTTTACATGCACTTTGACTGTGCTTTTTAACTGCGCTTTACTTGTGTTTTAGATGCGCTTTGGCTGTGCTTTACCTGCGCTTTTGACGTGCTTAACTCAAAATAATATTTTATTGGTATCCGGACGTATCTCTACATCCGGTGACCGGACCTCATAATTTGCCCTCTATATGACATTCTTGCTGAAGAAGAGGAGTTCAGGGGAGTTCTGTTGTGTGTGTGTGTGTATATACATATTTAAATGTACTGAACTCACTTGGAGGACTGAGGGCCAGGAGTTCTAAATGAGAGATATAAGGACTAGAGTTTTGTTACTTTCTGTTTTGTGTCACGACATTGAGCTCATTGAAATTTGGCAATTAATTAGGATGTTACAACACTGGGGGCTCCTAGAGGGAGCGCTGTAGCATGACTGATTGGGCGTCATAGTGCATAAATTTTAATATTAAAATATTAATTTCCTTTTTTATTCCTTCCAATCAAAGCAACCGGCTAAAGAGAAAGAGAGAAGGAATTTTAAGATAGAGAAAGTTAATTTTTGGCTGCTTCAGTCCTTTTTCTGTGGACGGGCTAGCTCTGAAGTTGTCCGGCTCGAGGTAGGTTATATTTTGTCAATCTTAGTTTTTAATAATTTGATGATTTTAGAAATTTTGTAATTTAAAATATAAATTTATAGTGTTCATGCTGAGATAAATTTTAAATGGGAAAACTTTCATCACGTAACATCCAATATGTCATGGATAATGTAGTTTTGGATATTTATGCATTTTTCCATAAAATTTTCACTAGGTAAATTTAAATATTGTTTTTTTTAAAATAATAAGAAAATATTCAAGTACTGAAAAATGGTACTATAGAACAGTTAAAGTCCCAAAAAATAGTTTTTTTTTTTTTGCATAATCTTTAATAATTTGGTAGAACTCTGAATCAATAAATTTTAGCTACAATGTATTGAGTTTGATTGCTAAATGTTGTCGTAGGGAAAATTTGATAAACTTTATTAACAATTCAATTTATTTTTAACTACTTAACTATACAGTTATACAACGTAATTGATATATTTGTGCATCTTTGTATGACATTCTGTCTAAATCTGAGGAGTTTGAGGAGAGTTCATTTTAGAGTTCTGTTAAATATATAAAGCATTGGGATGCCTTGAGGGTTAGGAGTTCTGAACGGGAGACATAAGGGTTGGAGTTCTATTACTTTATGTTTTATACTGTGTGTTTATTTATATTATGTTCAACATACTGCATTTATGTTTTTGTTTTATATTTTTGAACAATTTTGACATTTTTGTAATTCCTACCTTATGTTTGTTTGTCGTTGGGGACTATTATAACATGACTTGACATTGTATACTTTATTGATGAATAAATAAATAAATAAATAAAAAGAAAAAAAATTGTGGATGAGTAATTTAATGTATAGTGGAAAATTTAGAAGCTACGTCGTATGTTATCTGAAAAGAAATATGATATTTCTCACAATAAAGATATTGATATGTTCTATTTCTACCTTTGTTTTGCCACCATCCAACACGGCGTGACATGTATATGTAAGTCATATCAGATTGAGTTGTGACAAGTACTAAGTCGTAATATAATAACCTAATCAAATAATTTTTTCAAGGAGTCCTTATAAGTTCAAATCACAAAATGTCTTCGCCAAAACATAAATATTATAGTAATTTAATTACACTTATTTTTTCATAACTTTTGTGCCCTGATAAAAATCCTTAAGAAATCTACACATGTCATTACAAGTGAGTATTTTAAGACCGTCAAGTGTCCGTTTTAAAAATTGATTTCACCAAAAAAATTTAAATAATTTGTGTTATTTTATGATTTTTTTTTTCTAATTTTTGAAGCCCCAAAAAGATTTATATAATTTTTTTATTAATAATAATTAAATTATATAATTATTAATATTTTATTATAAAATCTAAAATCACTTAACTTAATATATTAAATCATTTTTTCCTCTTTTTAATTCTGCTAATAAAAACTGAAAGTGAGAAAAGAAAAGCTTAGATTTGAAGGTCACAAAATAATTTTTGTGAGTCGACTCTATTAAAAGATTTGCTCCTCATTGTGAGGAACTATTATTATATTTTTTATTTCAATAATTTGCTATTTTTTGAGAAATTTTCAATAAAATTTATATTTCTATTACCAAAAAATAAAGATAATTTTATATTGGTAACACTTTCACCTCATAAATTTTTAGATGATATAGAGATTGAGATTATGAACGTTTTGAGTATTTAATTGAGATTTTTCTTTAGGTGATTTTGAAAAGCATTAATTTTTATCAATTCTAAATTTTTTTTTGACATTTAAAAATACAATTTTTTCAATTAAAACTTCACAATATTGTTATATACAATATATGATAATTTGATAAACATTTAAAAATGTGAATTTTTATTAAGTAGAATTTTCTATTGCCTTCGATATGATATTTTGATACTTTTTGAATTAAGCTTAACTATGTTTTATTTTCTAAGATACATTGAAAATGAGTATGAATATGTGGCTGAGTAATAAATGATTGCTATTATTATTATAGTACTGTGATAATAATGTATGTGTGAAAAAAATAATAATTATAAACTGATTATTTACTAACATTGGCTAGTGGTTGATTGACATGTATAAGATGATGAGTCAACAAATTTTTCGTTAAATATGTGATTTGGTGTTATCCTCAACTGATTCACGTGATACACTGATTGGGAGTTATATGAAGATGATTATTATGCTGACGAACATAGAGTGATGACTCTATTTACTGAGTCAATGGATTAGTGCTACTAATATGATACTAGAAAAATACATCTTATTTGTTTAGTATGACTATTGAAATGGATGTTATTAAGATGTTGTTTTTCTTATTATATAGATTTATTGTTATTACACGAATTTACTTTTATATTATTATTTTACTGCTCTTGGCACTGATTTTATTGTTATTTATACATATATCAATATTGTTTGATACTACTGATTTATTATACTGACACAATATATTGAGTATGTGATATATTAGAAAACATTTGTACATAATTATAGGATTTTATTGTATTGATTTGAGTTAGATAATTCTTTAATGATGTTTTAATTTACTGCTTTACACAATTTCCTTACTAGTTGATAGTATCGATACGATGATTACATTATTGATTTGACACCCGTATTGATTTATTGGATTTTTTATTATACTGTTTTACTGTCTTTCATACAGTATTATTTTTCCTCTTTATACTTTACTACTAGATTTACTATTTCTACATTGATTCAATGATCACATGAATGCTATTGTTATAATTTGACTTCTAATATACATATTGCTCATTTGCCTTGCTTTGAGTTCAGTAGTAAGATTTGGTTACTTAGTGGGCTCTTGAAGTCATCATATGTCATTAAATATTTTCAAGCATGGTAGAGGATCATGAGTGAGAGATTGACCAAGATCCTTCAGGTTTATATTCTTGTTAGTTTACTTATTCTTTTGTACTGAGGATAGAATAATTATGATATGATTGTATAGATTTTGAGTAGTATATATAATTTTTGGTGAAACACATATATATGTATATATTGATGTTTTGATCGATCATTATATTTTTGCTAGTATTTACATTGATAAATGAAATTAGGTAGCTCTGCTTGTGTAAAGTAAAAGATAAAAGAATAATTCTTCTAAATTAAATATTGAGAGATTACATCAGGTGTCCTTCGAAAGGTGAAGGTAACGAATGAAGTAGCATTTAGATATGATGAAGATGACACAATTTGAAGGCAATGGAGCGAGCTCACATGGGAAATCATTGCGGCGAATGAGGACAATCAAGGTGATCCTTTTTCTAAAGGTTGAGATGACTATGATCAAAAGATAGCAAGAGAAACAACATAGAAAGTTCATGGAAATGATTTGAGGAAATCAAGGTAATCTTACTTCTAGAGGCAAGGATAACACGACTTGGAGATAACTTGGGAAGGTTGCAAAGTTGGCAATGAATAGTAAAGTGATCAAGAACAAATTTGAAAAATTTATGAAACAAATATGAGGCCAAAAAATGGCAATAATATGTCTAATTTAGTATCAAAAATGTTTATTTCCACGAAGATAATATGACATGAACGACTAATGAAACATTAAACAAGCATCCATGAAGATTATATGAACTTCAAAAACTAAAAAATATTATCAAATTATTATGTGCGGAATCCGGTTATAGAGCTGTGTTCGAATTCCAATAAAATCATTACACGTGGCGTGTTCACGTGGAAAGTTAGGATATTCATTTGACTTCTTACCCGACCCGTTTGTCTTTTCGGACTTACTGCAGACTAAGAGAAATCCGCAACAAATAAGCAGTAATTAAGCAGAAAATGCGCAACATATACGCAACAAACACTCAATATTTCAAATTTTTTAGGAGATAAGGTTTTGTTTGGAATGAATTTCTTACTGCTTCTTAAATCAATTTTTTAGTATATAAAATTTTTTTAAATTAAAAATTTTGGTACTAAAAAGTCGTTTTAAAAAACAATAATAAAGTTATTCTAAAAAAATCTTAGTCTAATTAAGACAAATTTTTATACACCTCATATATACAACCCTTGAATTCTAAACCCCTTAATTAATAATCAAAACTTTTTTTTTTTGGAACGCATGCTGCCACTCCAAAGGGAGTGTATGACGACGTAATTAATCTCTTGGTGAAAACTAACGAGACCACCCATTAATATCGGACCCACACTTATTCTGACTCACTGAAAAGATGAGACTGTAATAGAGTAATTCGTAATCAAAACTTTTTACAACAAAAAAAAAGGGCTGCGTTAAATATTTCAAATTAATTATCTTTTACTAGTTGCAGGACTGAGCTTTTAAAGCACTATCATTAGTTCTCTTTTAAGACTTTTTTTCCCCTATTAAATCAAATCAATGTGAATCAGATTTGGAATATGCGAGAAAAATAGTACACGACCAATATGGCAATATGGAAGCGCAGTGGGTCTGCCTTCTTATTCTTTTATTTGGTTTGAATAAGCTTTTGAAAGGCTTGCAGTGTCATGTGGCCAGCGTTGCCTTTTACGCGGTTCTTTTAGCCTCAGCAACTTGATGTCATTGAGATGATTGTAAAATTGTTATAATAAAGATTAATTTTTCAAAAATTGAGGCTCATCAATTTTTAAAAAAATAGTAAGAAAATCAAATAGGACTGTGATTAGGGAAATATTATTCTGTGCGGATGCCGAACGTCTTTCGGATATCAACCAAAATGCGTCACATCTATCCCTCGCTCAGTACTGTGGCTCGGTACTGCTGACGTGGCGGATTCAGGTAGGTCTTCAGACATCGTTCTGCATTTGGGCTTCACACAGAATAATTTCTCGTGATTAGGGATGTATGTGAGTTAAGCCTACTCGTAAGTCAGCTCATGTTTGGTTCGGTAAATGGGTTATGAGCATAGCTTGTTGTGCTTACGTGTCAAACTTGAGCTAGTTCTGGCTCAATTCATTCGCATATGAGCTAACTCGTTTAAAAAATATTCATATAAAATATATTAGCATTATGGATTTTAAGTATAATGTTGTTAAAAATAGTTAAAAACTATATCTCACTATCTTAAATAATTTGATTTTTTATTTTTTCTTTAATTTCTCCTTTTTTTATCATTTGATTATAATAATTGCTTAAATTATAACCAGTTTCTCTCTTTCATAATAAACGAATCAACTTGTCAGCCCGCTCAAGCTCAAAGAATAATGCTCAATCTCAAGCTCGAACTTGATTAATGAATCAAGCTCAAGCTCAAATTAAGGGATCCTCAAGTTTGATTAGACTAGTTTAACCTCCTAACTGTGAATGCGGTCAGGTAGGAAAGTTATCTCAAAGAGACCCACCCTAGGATGATATAAAAATATTTTCTTTTTAATTACAACTAATAAATCTCATAATATCATACTTTCATTTATAATTAAAAAATAATATTATTCTTTAATTATTAGTCTAACAAAATAAATTTAAGGTAAAACATTTTGGAATTTTAAAAGTTAATTAAGGCAATTATAAATAAATAAATCCTTCATTCCTTAGCCATTAAGCTTGTTAGGCCAACTGTTGATTCCAAAGGAACACAAGACTCTTATAAAGAGAGAAAACTTAATAGAAAAGCTAGAAGAAAACTGACTTGAGTCCAAGCAAGTAAAGGTGAATTTCACATGTGAAGATCTATTGAACTATTTGGAATATATGGACCACAAATAACAAATGACAAGTAATTTTTTTAAATTAAATATTTATAAACTTATGTTGACCAAAGTCAATATTTGTTTATTCACATTCCATTGGAGCATCATCTTTTGGTTCAAAGCAAATGTGAAAGAAATAAAGGTGAGTCAATATGGTTAGTGAATAGATAGTTTTAAATTTCACTTAGAAGTTGTATTTTGATTTTTGAAAATTTAAGTACAAGTATTATATATTTTTAAATAGTTTTTTATTTTAATTTATTAAGCTCATGGATGGTGCTTACTCTGTTGCTTTAATTTAACATAAAGAGCACTACAGATATAGATCACAGCATAAACATGAGTGCATATAGAACAGTAACTGTAATGTCTGAGGATCTAATTGAAGGATTGGACTTACCTAAATTGATTATTATCTCATCCGAAATTAATAACAATTAGAGTTACTAACATTGCAATTATCACAGTAATATCAATTGATTTCATTTTCTCAAAACTTATAATTACAATAATCAAAATCATAAAATTTCATAAATCAAATAAATAAATGTTGGATTACCAAAATCATAGTACATTATACTCTAAGCTCAAAGAATATTTCCCTAAACCAAATATACTCTATTGGCTCATTTCTTTTGCTTGGAACATTTAAAATAATAGAGTGATCTCAACTAGTTTAGTAAACTCATTCTTTCTCCCCTTTATAAATACTAATATTCAATTTAAGAATTTTAATGAAATTGATTAAAAATACCAACTAAAAGAAAATATAAACATTTACAAAATTTATAAAATATAAGCAAAACAGGAATTGACCATAAACTATTGTTTATTTGTGAAACTTTAAGTAAGAGAAGCTAAACTCTTAAATATCGATGCACATTTTGATGTAATTGTTAAAACTTCATTAAGAAATTTTGCAGTTAAACGTTCTCATCTCGAAGTAATTCTAGGATGGTGATCTATTGAGAAGTTATACTAACAGGACAAAACTATGAGGATCTTAGGTCAAAGCGGACAATATATCGATAGTTAAGAGTTTGAGTTGTTACAAATGATATCAGAGTAATACACCAGCTGGAAGATGAGAAATAAATGTCAAACAAGACAAAGTGTAATGCCATGGGAGCCACCTCTTGAACCATGTATGGGACAAAGTGCTACATGATAGGAGCCACCACTTGAACTTGTAAGCGCCACCTCTAGAATCATATCTACATGGTGGATGATTCTGTGTTAAAGATGCTGACGAAGATGTCAATTACTTAAGTGTGAGAGATTTTGAAACCCCTTACGTAAAAGAAACTAAACTCTTAAACATCAAGGCGCCTTTTGTGTAATGGTTGACATTTTATTAAGAAACTTCGCAGTTGAGTGTGCTCATCTCAGAGCAATTCTGGGATGAATGACCTACTGAGAAGTTACACCAACAAGATAAAACCTTGAAGCTGTTAGGCCAAAGCAGATAATATCTCAAAAGTTAAGAGTTTGGACTGTTACATTATTGAACATATAAAAAAAAAATTCTTAAATTTAATTCATTAAAAGAATATTCATATATAAAATGCAATGTTTAACATGCGCATATCTTAATGCCTACTTATATCTTCATTTTCATTTATATTTTACTTTGCATCCCACACATGTATTAAGCAAGTGGGGTCATAATCCCTCCCATATTTGCATAAGGCAGATGGGGCTAGAAGAGTCATTTTCAATATTATTTAACCTCCCAAGTCTACTATTAGCAAGTGTGACTAGAACCTCTCGCACATCTACATCAAATAAATGAAGTCAGAAAAGTGTAAGTACGACCCTTGCACATAACATAGAGTGCACTTTTCCTTGTTTCAGAACAAAACGCCTCCAATGCCTCATAATGCAGAATACAAATGTAATGTAACAATAAGTAATTTAAACATTCAATATAGTTCAGATGATGCAAGCCTCAATAATTGAAGAAAGAAAAGAAAAACTTTAAATTTTCATGTTTTTCAACTCCTCATCTTGATTATTTCCTTCCCCATTTAACATTCTTATAGATTCATAAGCACTAATTAACTCACAATTGATGATTAGCTACAGAAAATCATCTGAATTTGACGACGGATATTACAATAACAACACACCAATATTATGTGGTTCTATCAACATCTATCCCATGTCCACACCTAAGTACCTATCTCTTAAAATTCAGCCACATAATTGCTCCTTTACCCATAAGCCATCACACCCTCTTACTTCACCTGCAAAATAAATCCTAACAACAGATGCATCAAGCAATACAAAAAGGACATTCTTATGAATTGCTCCAATACTTTGGTATTAACTAAAGCTATGACTAATAATTACAAAGGGAATACCTTCTTTATACAAAATGATTACTAGAAAGTATTATACTAATTTGTACATAAAGGATGTGCATAAGAAGACATGATAATTTTTATTGACATGATATAACTTTTAAGCCCAATAGTTTTATCATTAACTATAAATGACATTCAACTAAGCTTCTTTAGACTGATTATGTTCATCTTTGATCATTATTAAAGGTTAAAGATGGGCCACACAAATAAATGTTTAGTTATAATTCAGGTTAGTTTGTAGATTAGGCGCTAAGCTTTACTGTGGCATGCTAAGCTAATGATGACCCATTAATTGACTAAGGTTTCGTTCATGACAGTTTTCTTACTATTTTCTAAAATAATTTTTTAATACAAAAATTTTACTTCAATAAAGTTTTATACTAAAAAATTGCTTTAAAAAGAAGTAAAAAAATTATCACGGTTTAAAATAGCTTTTGGTCACTATTTTTTTCTTACTTACAAGAAATTTTTATGCTAAAAAACCGCTTTATAAAACATTTAAAAAACCATCCGGAACAAAGCCTAAAAAGTCCAATAAATTTAGAAAAACAATTTAACTAATAATTTATTCACATAGATCTCTAATTATGTCATAATACTTGAATATTTATGATGAGTTTTTTTATATAATTAAAATAATTTTGTTATATTTTAATTATTATGTTCATCACCTTTGAGATATTTAGAATAACCAACACAATCAAATACTTTAGATTCACTAAACTAAAGATTGCTTAATACATCACATAAAATTAGATCAAGATGAAATTTAAGCAGGCTGAGTCATAAAACTGAAGGAACACATTACCAACATCACAAACTGATCCAAACATTCTAATACATCACTAGTTCTAAATCCACAAATTTATAAAGCTAAAGAGATCATTAAGGTTTCGTTTGGGATGATTTTTTTGTTGCTTCTTCAAACAGCTTTTTAGTACAAAAATTAAAAATTTTATACTAAAAAGCTGCTTTAAAAAGTAATAAGAAAGTCTGTCCCAAACGAAACCCTTTGAGACAGCTTTCTTACTACTGTGTACTAAAAAACAGTTTTAAAAATCAGAAAAAAAGCTATCCTAAACGAAGCGTAACACATATCAACACAAATACTTAAAATCAATTTTTGGATTTTAGCTCCGGCATTCTACCACAATCTGTAGCCATATGATAGTCGTCGGTGACGCCGCCGCCAACGCCGATGCAGTCATTGCAAGCATTATCGTTGCCGTCGCCACTGCGGCAGGCCTTGGGTGATGCACACCCAAACAAGATTTTAACAATACGAACCTTAATTTGACCTCTCCAGGGCTTACCTTTCTTCTCCTGCTGGCTTGCTGCCCATCCCATTGATATAAAACTGGAACTAAAACTGTTAAAACTCTGAAGAGAGAAGAGGCTTGATGGGTTAGTCTTGTGACTGAAGTAGGAGAGATTTGAAGACTTTTATAGGCAGTTTTCACCGTTGAGAGAGTTTGGTTGGGGGACAGAATGAAAGGAAGAATCGTCGAAGGTCATCTTTGAATTTTCTAAGGGAGAATGGAGAAATTTGATACTGTTTGGGATGGTGTGGTGTAACAGATGGGACCCACAAAACTTCTTTTTTTGTCACTTGACCGAAAAAAACACCAGAAAAGAATGTTAATTATTAAGAGGTCAATAGAGGATTCTTTGCTTAATAATAATAATAATATAAGTAGTTGATAATTGAACTAATTAGGCTTCATTTGAGACGGCTTTTTTAATGCTTTCTAAAACAACTTTTTAGCACAAAAATTTTGTCTAAAAAACTGATTCAAAAAACAGTAAGAAAACCGTCCCAAACGAAGCCTTAATATTATAGTATTTGAACTAAACTTAGGCTTTATTTGTGACAACTTTCTTACTATTCATGAAGCAACTTTTTAGTATAAAAATTTCTAATTCAAAAGATTTTTGCACTAAAAAAATGTATTATAAAAATGTAAGAAAGTTGTCCGCCTCAGCTCGTTTGGGACATCTTTAAGCCACAACTTTTTTGCTACTTTCAAAAAAAAATTATACTAAAAATAGCTTTAAAAAATGGTAAAAAACTATTACAAACAAAGCCTTAGATCAATTGAATGCATATAATAATGATGGAAAAAATGAGCCCATTAAATGAATACATAAAATTAATGGAAAGGAAATAAGGCAGATATATAGAAATATGGATGAAAGTCATCTTAAATGACCTACCAAATAATAACTTCAATATCCAAGAAAATAATCAATAACAAACAAAATATGAGGATCCATAAAATCGACCTCAAATAGCTCCATTAATTTGAAAAAGATTAATGAAGAAGAAGTAAATATAAAATTAAAATTAAGGGAAGTAATAATATTTCTCCTTTTAGAGAGAGAATGGCCCACTCATATCTAGAAACTTGGACCTGAAAGATGGCTCATTTATACCCCCTCCCCTTTCTGTCTCTGTCTCTCTAACTTTTTGCAGCTTAGTGCTTCCTTCCAGTTGAAATTAAAAAGAGAGAATGACTCAAGATATCAAATAAAGATGCCTTTAGGCGATCAAGGGGTTATGTGAGAGAGAACTCGTTAAGAAAATAGAAACAAAGAAAAATAAAGTTTAGATTATGTCGGTTCTTGAATTTGTCCTCCAAGGAGGGTTATGCCATTTGACTTGACGGAAAATTTTGCTATAAACTAACAAAGAGATGGGAGTCATGCTGAAGAAGAGCTACTAAATGCTCTTTCAAAATCTTAATCACTCCATAGCTTCTCTGAAAACTCCAATATAATTCTTCTATACTAAATTCTAGACTACTCTTCCCCTAATCACCTCTCACATTTACAATGATGCTTGGGAATAAACTGACGTGGGGAGGAAACATTGAAGAAGATGGCTCCTAAGAGCAAGAACACCAAGAACGGTAAATATTGTTAAATTCCAAAAATATTCATTCGCCCCCACTGTTTGAGGAATATTAATGTAGAATGATGCGGCGCATCTTAACTAAATGCACCTTTAGGAATAAAATATTTTTTGTATCTATTTACTAGGAAGTTCTATGACTATTTTATATAGAAAACTATTGCAAGTAGGAAGATTTATGATGAATATTTTTTGAAATTTAACAATATTTACAGTTCTTGGTGTTCTTGCTCTTAAGACCTATCTTCTTCAATGTTTCCTTCCTACATCAGTTGGTATCAGAGCTATAACTTCTGAGAGACCTGGATAAAGGAAGCTACTTCAACCCTTAATGGCGATCGGGGTTTGGATGCTTTGGGGAGACCTTGGATGAAGGAAGACATACAACCCTTGACGACGATTGGGATTTGTTTGCTTTGGGGAGACAATGGATGAAGGAAGACATATAACCTTTGACGACGATCGGGATTTGGATGCTTTGTGGGCAGCACAAGCAAGCATCACAAGGCGAAATCCACCAGTTGAAAACCATACTGGAGATACGACCTCCATCAACCGGCAATCATACCGACAAATCGATCCAAACCGCTGATAGCCATACCAGCAAAAGACTTCATAAGTTCACTCCTCGACGTCGATCATAGGAGAAGTAAGCCGACAACCATACCGATTGTTCAAATTGAACCCGTCCACGACATTTGGATCAATCAACACAGCTGTCAAGCCTGCGCACGCGACTCCGACGTGCTCCCACAACTACACCTCCTTCCGCGTACAGTCCCACTCCAATTCTGCTCGACCAGCCCCGCTCACGTTACGCACGAATCTGGCTCCACACAACCTGCATTCTGCAACCAGCCCCACTCCCCGACCTTGGATTCCTCAGACGAGGAGAATGATGCGGTGCATCTTAACTAAATGTAGTTTTAGAAATAGAATACCTTTTGTGCCTATTTTCTAGGAAGTTCTAGAAAGGTCTACGACTACTTAAGTAGGATGATATATGATGAATGTTTTTGGAATCTAACAATATTTATTGTTCTTGATGTTCTTGGAGTTATTTCTTCAATGTTTCCTCCCCACATCAGAAGTGATAATTTTTTATACAGTGTTCACTTCTTTGGTTCGGCCATATAAATTACATAGTAACGAAGAAAAAAGAAAACTATCATTTAAAACATGAATTATTTGGGGAGTTTAACAAAAATCACCGCATTACAAAGGTATTATCGGTTAGTGAAACAGTTAACACCAATTTGTTCCACCTGTAATGCAATGGCAAGTACCACTTTCATATTTCTGAATGGTAATAAAAAAGAGCAAACCTCGTCTCAATTTGTTGACAAGCAGTTCAACTTTTAAGAAAAAAAGCAATGAAAATACATGCTAGTTGGAATTTTACCTCTTTCTAAGCATTGCTGAAAGAAGACCGTTAGGCTAAGCATCTAAACTACATAATGAAAGAAAATAAATTAGAATTTACAAACAATTACCGGCAATAATGCACTTCATTCCAAATAATTCATATGAGTTCTTCTGTGCTATGATGAACAAATTCACACTAAATATTTGGTTTTAGTTAATTGAAATTTTCTATTTGGTAGTTTATATTTTTAATTTGTAAATAAATGTTTACAATGATGCCATTGAGAAGCAAATGCGTTACCTATTTTATGACTTCCCCTAATCTCACCTCTCATAGTGTTTAATTGGTATGCATTCCTACGAATTATTTGGAACTGACGTTCTCTGCTTCGGAGGTTTTTTGGGTACCAATCCTGGAGCAGGTTACGATTTTATGACGGTTTTGCTTGTTGAATGTTGAGTTCTTCGAGTTCAATTTATCTACAATTATTATTATTATTTTTTTGGGAAGGAAGTCATCTCCTTACATTAGTAATGAGGCCTAAATTCTCTCTATGTGATGAATTCTCGTCACTTTCTATCTCATCTTTATAATTTATGATCATGCGTGATTGATTTGATCTAAAACTAGTACAGCTAGCTTTTCTAATTACAATTTAAGGCTTCTTTTGGGATGATTTTCTTACTGCTTTTTAAAGTAGTTTTCTAGAACAAAAATTACTTGAAAGCATTGAAAAAACAGTGACCAAAAGCTGCCCCAAACGAAACCTAAGTTTCGATCAAATAATGAAATTTTGAATTTTACGAAATCTCTATAACTCAGACAATTATTAAATTAACATGCGCTGAGGATTTGTTGTGTTTTTCAGTTTAAATAAAAAAATGATGAATTCATATGTTATTGATGAACTTTGGAACTATAAATTTCAAATCCGATTTATGTGATTTCAACAATGCATCATTTAATTTCATTCATCATCCCAGAATTTGAGAAGCCCTACATCACTTCTCTGTAGAAGTAAGATTGAAGCAAGGACAATCTGGGCATGCTTCATTATAAATGGGACCAGCTAAAGCCAACAAAATGACAACATGCGTTCTCAACCAAGATGAATTTATTGTTAGTTTTTGTTTCTAAATTTATTTCAAGTGTGTGAAAACCCGAAAAATGCCATTTTAGACCTTGCACGCTTTTCAAAGCGCCGCGACGAGATTTAAGTGGAATTTTCAATGTTATCGGATTGTAACGAAAATAATTTTAGAAAATCCTACGCGAAATTCTGATCATTTTGATATATATAACTTATACCTAATTTTGCCTAATTAGAGAGTTATTAATTTTTAAAGTCTCTAAATACCCATTACCATTTTACCCTCAATCGTTTCTTAAACCGAAATTGCTTAAGTGAGGGTAATATGGTCATTTTAGCAAACCCCGATTCCTCTTAATAGACAAACCGAAACCCCTTCTTTCTCATTTCACGCGTGAACCGCACGAAACAAGAGGGACGGACGTCGGGCAAGGGGCGACGGGCGGCTTCGTGAGGGCATTCCGGCGGCGATCTTCCAGCAAGAAATTTAGGTCGAATCGAAGAGGTCAACGAGGGAAACACTCCGGTATGTTTATTTTCAAACGAACCCTTCTAAATCTCTAGATTTTTTGGAATGAAATTTCTAGGGTTTTGTAGGATTTTGGTTTTCTTTTGTAATTTCTTTACAAAAACTTTAAGGAAAGATTAAAGGAATGTTTTAGCAATGAAAATGAAAAATTTTGAGGATAGAAATTATAGGGTTTTTCCTAAAAACGTATTTCTTCCAAATGTCTCTTTAAGGAATGGTTAGGTAATGTTTAGAAGAGCATTTTAATGATAGAAATGAAATTTTGGAGGAATTTTATGAGATTTAAAATTAGGGCTTTAGGTAAATCAGAAAATAGAATTATTTTAAATTAATTTAGATTATGGAGAAAGTGTTATTTTGATTAATATTAAGTAATTAGACAAAATTATGAATTTTTAGATTATAATATGCTTTATGTGATCTTTTGGAGAGAGGTAGAGGAAGAACTTAGGGTAGATTTTGAATAGGATGAAAACATTAATTTAGATTTATTATAAATGATTTTGAAAGTGAAATTATCCCTATTAGGTGTTTTGAAGAAATCTCGAAGAAAGAAGAATTAGCGAGGAGAAATCAATTTTCTAATTTTCGAGTAAGTATACATGATTCTTTATTACATCAATATTTTTGTTTCTCTCCAGTTCTATCTTTTGAAAGTCCCAACATGTTCATGCAATCTTTATGATAAATTTTAGATTGTGATTTTACTACTCTGTTCAAATGATTGATCATGCAAAGTTTATGCTATATTTTATGACATTATATGATAGAGATTATGTAATTTATGAAATAAAAAGAAATGATATGATACGAATGTTATATTGAATGATTGAATGTGCATGCTGATTAGATGGAGTTCACCCCCTTATGGTACTAGCTGGGGACGCTGTACTCGTGCACGATAAAATGGTAAAGGATATGGAAAAGGAAATGGTAAATGAGTACCTTTATGGTACTAGACGGTGACTCCTGTGACGGTTGTAAATTATATGAAAAGAGAAAGTTAAATATATTGATATGAATATGGAAAGGAAAATGAAAGATATGGTTTATGATATGATATGTTTAATGCTATGTTAAGTATGAAATCATTTTTATGTTATGTTCATATGAAATTGACATCCAACATATTACACAGTTGCCTTGTTTACTGTAGTTTAAAATTGTGTATTACTTACTGAGCTTTAGCTTAATGTTAGTGGTTAACATTTTCAGGTAAGCTTAAGTTAATCAAAGATGAGTAGAATGGATGGAAATGTTTATCGTCGTAGAGAAGCTCCAGAAGAAAGGTAATTATGAATTTGTTTGAGTTTTATGTTAATTGAGTTTTCAAATTGATGTTTTAGAGGCTCTTTCAATTATTATGGAGATAGTTTTAGTGATTAGATAATTTAACATATCGTCTGACCTTTGTTCCCGCCTCGCCTGCGCGAGCTCACCGGGCCGGATCGTGACAAAGTGTAAAAACATGCTTATAGAAGACGGATAGAGATGAGGAGCATCTCTTCAGTCGGCTTGTGTTCCTTCATTAGGAAATACAGAGCAAAGAACAGAGAGGAAGGAGTGACTCAGAGAAAAACCATCATGTTGTATTGAGAATGTTTCACATATTTGTAAACAAAAGTGTAATGAGTGTATGTGCATATGGCAGGTGTCTGTTATAGATGGAAGGTGGAGATTGATTTGTTTGTTTTAACGTAGAGATTATGATTAAAAGCTGTAAAAGTGGTATAGATAAGGTGGCTTGCTTATTAACATGTGTGCTTATCACTTGTCATGTCGGCTCTCATATAAATAGGATGTTTTCCATGGTACTTTGAAGAATCTGTTACAAATAATCATTATTATAAGATTTTTATTAGAGTTATTATGTTGTCATATCAATATTACTACATGTGAATTAAATTTATAACAGGAATCCATAGTATTTATTATTCTAATATATCCTTATTATTGATGGTATTCTCTTCTACTAAAATTTTCATATAGCTCTCTTCTTGTCTTTATATAGACATCTTTGTACTTGCACCATAATTAGTAGAGTAAAAATATAGCCTTTTATGTTTTCTAATGCAGTATCAGGGATTCATTGAGTGCCTAGTTTCCTTCCTCAATCATCTTGTTCTCTTCCAAAATGAAGAAAGTCAACATCTTCTTTGCGACCTCTATGATTGTCACATCCTCATTCATTTTCTCCCCCTAAAACTATGAATAGGTTAGAAGGGGAGAGACTTATAAGTTTGCTTCAAAGTTTGATGGATGAGTCTTATTGAAATGCTGGTTTTGGCGCACAAATGATGGGCAATTTGGGAACGATATTTGAGATGATTTACTCCATAGGTTGATTGTTTTTATTTCTCTTTTTTTCTTTTACCTTTTATAATTGAGATTTCAATCTTGAGGTCTTTGCTAAAATTGCTAATTGGTGAGTAGGGTGAGAAAGCTACTAGTATTTGTTAGAAATTAGAGGAAAAATCTTGAATGTTGAATGAAAGATAGGTTTGTTTTCGTTAAAAAAAAAAAAGGTAATATACATGATGAGTTCAATGGATAAAGGTGAAGATAAGGTTGACAGTGTGAAGGATGATGAAGATGACATCGATGATGGCAGAAGTTGCTTGAGCAAGAGCATATTTTACATGGCTGCAATTAATTGTTGCAGCAACAGTTGCAAAGCTTTCGGATGAGCTTGAGGTGAGAAAGTGCAAGAAGTTCTAAGGGATTTTCATGCTCCCTGCAAATAAGGTTCTTCGTTACCAAGAAACATAATACTAGCACACTTTTTCCTCACTTCACTTCATATAAAAGTAGCAAAAATCCGTCACTACTAACTGAGTCAATCTCATCATTCAACATTTTGCAAAGTAGCATGATAGGAAATACTTGTAGTTTTCAAGTATTTCCTATCAATATTTGAAAAACAGCGAGAAAATAGCAGAAATTCTGCTGTCTACAGCAGAAAACAGAGGGAATTGAGTCGAAATCTGAAATAAAACCAAGAAAAACACTTGTATTTCACTAGTAGATGAATAAAACAGCAAGATACACTTGATCCTCAATTCGAGAGGAGGATCGATCTCTCCCAAATCTCTAGACGCCGCTAGAGCCCAAAGAAAACCTAAATCTAATAGATCTCAAATTTCAGCCAAATTCAAGATGATCAAACCCTAGAAAAATCAACTATTAATTGCATACAATTCAAAAGGAATTCCCTAAACAGTCACTGCAATCAATTTCCCTCCTAAACTCCCTCAAATTTCATTCCTGAAACCGTCCCGCAAGGCGCGCATCTCGCGCGGCTTCCGCCCAGGCAGAAGCTTTCTCCGTTGTTTTTGCGATTTCGCCCGTGAACCGGTCCAGCCTGGACCAGCTGGACCGGTCTAACAATACTCTCATCCCAAAGATCCACCTTGTCCGCAAGGTGGAAAGACGACACCCTCCATTCCTTCTTCATCACAAACAGTAAAAACTTGAAGAGTTCGGTCCTTACACCTTCCTGTCTGACGGACACTGCATCCCGTCAAAGGTCTTCTCCACTCTCCTCAGCCACTCCTCAGCAACTCTGGGCTCAACAGCGCCCTCAAACCTTGGAGGCTTCAACCTCAAAAATAACTGCAAATGTCTGTCCAAGTCATCAGATCTGACAGTAGAAGCTCTACTCTGAGTCTCGCTCATCATCTGAGCAACCAGCGAAGCAAACTGAGAAAGCGTATCAGCACCGACCACTGGGGCTGTACTCCCCACTGGTGCTGCCTGATCGGCACTCTGCCCATCTGTCATGTCTGGGTCTGGCTGATCCATACAGAAAATCCAGAAAAATCCGGAAAACTATCACAAAAACAACACAATAAAAAGCCGAACAAATCAAAACTACTTCCCAGACAGACTTACTGATCACTTCCTATAGCTCTGTTTCACAAAATTCCCAAATTCCAAAACCATTGCTCTGATACCAAAAAAGCTTGTCACGACCCGACCCGAGACGAGACGGATCCCGCCCGCGCCGGATCGCGACGAGAATAGCTAACCAGGATCTAGCTTTGGAATTTGGTTCGGAACTGAATCTTCCAAATATTTTATTCAACAGACAAACAAACACAGAGCTACTAAAAACATCAAATGCAGCGGAACTAAACATCTATCTGATTTCATTTCCTCAAAATAATCATCTACAGAACAGTACATGGCTTTCAACAGAAAGAAATACAGAACAGAAAAGTCATGACTGTACAAAAATCAAAAGTACAAAAGTACCTACTGATCAGACTCTGAAATCTAGTCCTGGACTTCCTTCCCTTTCCCAGAACCTGAAAACCATCAGAAAGCAAGGGTGAGCTCAACAGCTCAGTAAAGCAACAAACCTCCAATCAAAATCCTCAGAATCGCAAAACCAACACATCAGACAAATCCGTACAGAAATCAAAACAGATTCGGACAGATATCACATCAAACAGAACTGTATAGAAACGGAAGTCGTATCAAATCAGAAACAGAACATATCAGACATATCATATAACAGAATCAGAATCGTACAGATCATATCAGAATATCACATATCAGATATTATGTAATATAGCTAAATTCCCTGACACTGACTGAATCTCATAGGATCCAGGCCCCTTATGCCTCCCTTTTTGTGCTCACGGCACCAGAATCAAATCAGATGTGCTTATAGCACCAGAATACATATATAGTGCTTATAGCACCTAAACAGATTTCCTCGGATCCGGAACAGAACAGATATCAGATTTCATATTGAGCTCATTTCAGAATTCCCAGACACTAACTGAATCTCATAGGATCCATGCCCCTTATAACTCCCTTTTAATAGCATATACAGATAGCATATCAATTCAGAGAAAATCCGGACAAATCAGAAGTTACCCAAAAATCGGGCAGCACAACGGCAGTATACAGAATTTACACAATTTTCCTGAAAATCAAAATTTACCAAATTCGCACAGAATGTAGATATCAACATTTCAGAACATTTATTCTACTGCACAGATAAATTCCAATTTCACAGAAAAATCCGGTCGACTAAAAACACAGTCGAATCAAAAACACCCGGACAAAAATCTTCAAAATATAGTCAAAACGTGCACACCCGGCACGGCAACGATATACAGAAACTTACGCGGTAAAAACTGAACCGGTAAAAAGATACGGACGAAAATCACGAATAAAAATCAATTCCGGACAAATAATACCGCCAAACTCGACGGTTCTGAAAATTGAGAAAGTCGGAATGTGCCTTACCTCGTGCACAGTAATTTCCTCAACAGTCACTTCGAACGAAAACGGCTCCGCGTCTTCCCGAAATCAACTTTTCCAAATTCTTTCTTTTTCTCTCTCCTCAGATCGAAAAATCAGATATTTTTATTTTATTTTTCTCTCTCTTCAAAATGACAGAATCAGCTTTATAATACACAGATCGGCCCGGCCGATCGCGACATCGTCCCGGGACGATCCGACCAAATGGATCGGCCTGGTCTCCACTCAGGGCTGTTGTCTGGCCGATATTTTCTACAGTGCCAATCGGCCTGGCCGATGTCTCCAATCGGCCTGGACGATGCCTGCAGAACAGCACCTGGAGCAAAACTGGGCAAATTCTGGAGCTGAACTTCCACTGATCGTCCCAGGACGATCCCAGATCGTCCTGGACGATTCTGGAGCAGATCGTGGTATTACAGTACCCCGGCGTATACATCTCGTCACATCTGAAACAAAGCCCTTTTGCCCTCTTCTCCTGTAATTCTGTCTCAGTGAGCTTCTTGAAGTTATCCCCACTCCCTCCTCCTACTGGCTTCTCCCTGGTGATCTCATTATTGTTGACTAATGCAGGCCCCTTTGGTGCTAAAAGAGTGGTGGTAGTCTTGTAAGAGCCTCCTGAGCTGCTGCTCCTGGCTCCCTTCTCCAGATTATTCTGATTTTCTACCAGCTGTGCCAACTTCATTGCCTCCTCCAAATCACTAGACATCAGAACTTTAACTGCCGCTCGGATCTCTGCCTTCAACCCCTTCATGAAGTTCACCTCCAATACGCTATCTGATAATCGCTCCGCCCTACTAGCCAGGTGCTCGAAACGCTCACGGTAGTCTGCTACTGATCCCTCCTGCACCAGAGCAAAGAAT
This sequence comes from Dendrobium huoshanense, assembly GCA_016618105.1. Classification (NCBI taxonomy): domain Eukaryota; kingdom Viridiplantae; phylum Streptophyta; class Magnoliopsida; order Asparagales; family Orchidaceae; genus Dendrobium; species Dendrobium huoshanense. The sequence goes on from CM028347.1 coordinate 17,650,638, forward strand.
TGCTCATAGAAATCTCCTTCCCGGTCGGTTTGGAAACGTTCTATTATGCATTTTTTGAATTCCCTCCAGTTCCTGATAGGCTCCCTCCTGTCACGCCACTGATACCATGACAAAGCCTTTCCTTCCAGACACAATCTTGCCGCCGTCAGCTTCTCATCCTCTGTCAACCCATTGACAACAAAGTAACGCTCCACATTGTAGATCCAGCCATGGCCGTCTTCCCCCTTGAAAACGGGCATCTTCAATTTCCTCACCTTGAGATCTCCCCGGTATCCTCCATAGCCTCCCATTCCCCTCAGAGGAGGAGTTCCCCAATTGTCCCGATTGTCCCTCCGACGAATATACTCTAACCCCTCTTCATACTCACCTCTCCTCCCTTCAACATCATCACATCGACGATGAATACCTTCAAATTCAGCACCTTGACAATGACGTTCCTCCCTTCTTCCTTCAAAATCCCCCCCTCGATGCTGAATTCTTTCGAATTCAGCACCTCGGCGATGAGATCCCTCTCTCCTCCCACCAAAATCAGCCCCCCTTCTGTCATATCTCATACTCATCTCTTCCCTCGAAAGAGTCTCTAGAGGAGGCATGTCGTTCTCTTCCTCTAGGATCTCCACGTCCGAATTTCTCCTCCCCCGCAAGGAGTTCGGATTTCCTCCCATGACATGGCCGTCGGCGGTCTCTCTTACTTCCGATATCGCCGGATTGGTTTTCATCTCAAGTAGTTTCTTCAACATTTCCTCCATTGCAGTGAACTTCCCCTCCAACCTTACATTGTTGGAGGTGATTTGATTTTGAAGGTTGAAGAATCTTTCCTCCAAATCGGCTTTCAATTGGCCGACTTCGCCTTCCAAGACGTCAACCTTCTTTCCGGCCATCGTTCTTCTCAAGATTCACGAAGATCCTTTTTCGGAAACGAAACTCCCGCTGAAATTTCAGGATTTCAGCCGTCAACGGTCCCAAAAATGATGCTCTGATACCAATTTGATAGGAAAGACTTGTAGTTTTCAAGTATTTCCTATCAATATTTGGAAAACAACGAGAAAATAGCAGAAATTCAGCTGTCTACAGCAGAAAACAGAGGGATTTGAGTGGAAATCTGAAATAAAACCAAGTAAAACACTTGTATTTCACTAGTAGATGAATAAAATAGCAAGATACACTTGATCCTCAATTCGAGAGGAGGATCGATATCTCCCAAATCTCTAGACGCCGCTAGAGCCCAAAGAAAACCTAAATCTAATAGATCTCAAATTTCAGCCAAATTCAAGATGATCAAACCCTAGAAAAATCAACTATTTAATGCATACAATTCAAAAGGAATTCCCTAAACAGTCCCTGCAATCAATTTCCCTCCTAAACTCCCTCAAATTTCCTTCCCGAAACTGTCACGCAAGGCTCGCGTCTCGTGTGGCTTCCGACCTGGCGGAAGCTTTCTCCGCTTTTTGGCGATTTCGCCTGTGAACCGGTCCCGCCTCGACCGGCTGGACCGGTCTAACATAGCACCTCACAAAATATAACAGATCTCTCATAAAACCACAAGTCTACAACTAACAAAAATCTCAGAATTTTCATCGAGGCCTACTTTATTGAAATCCATCACAATTCGCATCACCCAACCAAATACAATCTACAGGAATAAAAGCCAGCAAATCAATTAGACAAAAAATTCTTTTTTTTTTCTTATAAATTATGACATTCTAGTTACATTCAATTCCCCTCAGAAAACAAAAATATTCAGCCAACAAAATACAACAGCAATTAAATAAGCTCGAGCAGCACTTTTAACACAAACCTACGCATTGGAGGCGACACCATTACTTTCCTCCTCGAGCTTCTGCACATACGCCTTGAGCACCATCACAAGCTCCCTCGCTGGAGCCTGCAGCGTCCCAATAATCCCAATCGACGGCGACTGCAGCGACCCAAGTAGCTTGGCATAGATCTCCGCCCTGCTCGGCATCGTCTCCAAAAACCTAAATTCCTCGGGCCCATAAAACTTCCCCTCAAACACTCCACCCACGAAATCATTCTCCTCGAGCTTCTTCTCCCTCTGAAAGCTTCGGTAGGGTTTGAGAGCTTCAGGTATCTCCTCTGTGTGCACGAAGAGCCAGGCGTTCATCCCCTTCATGCAGGGCTTAAGCAGCTCCCACTGAGTGCCCTCGATAGCCTTTCCAACGAGCTTGTTCTTGGCAACGAGGAGGTGGACCGAGTCAGGGAGCGAGCGGCGGAGTTCTTGGAACTGCTTTACGGTGAAGCCCTTGAATCTGATTCCAGCTAGAAGGTAGCAATTTTCGAGCTGGTTCTTAACGGAATCGACTGTTTCTTCTTTCTTTGTGCGGCTAATGGCGGCGCGGATAGCCGGGAGGTGGCAGCGACGGGAAGGGGAAGAAATGGGAAAGTTAGGAACAGTGTGTGTTCGTGTTAGGGCTAGGGTTTGGTTGGGTTGGGATGGGAGGAAGGAGGAGGGGAAACGGATAGAGGCCTCCATTTGGAGCAGCGGAGTGGAGTAGGATGGATGAGAGTGATATATCCTTATCCTTTGAGAAAGAAGGGCGAGACTAATTTTGGGGTATTTATATATACATGGTTGACTTGGAGAGCTAGGGTTTTTTCTCTTCCGCCGCCCTCTGCTCCGAATCGATCTCCCTTCTTCAACCTTCTTCTCCGGCTCTGCCGGAGGGTTTTACTTCCCTTGTCCTCATGGAGACTGGACTCCTGGCGGAGGACTTTCCTCCGCTTGTCCAGTCTCCGAGAATGTCTGCCAAGTTCACGCCGAAGGATTGTAATAAGATATTCGCTCCTGATGCATCTGCTCCAAAAGCTCTTAATCTCTCTCACTTCCCGTCTGAGCCGGAGATAGTGCCTTTTAGTGATGAAAAGCTAACTAAAGGAGGAGAGGACTGGAACTTGTGTCTGGTTGGCTACTCCATAGGAAGGAGGCCGTTCTATGAAGCTTTGTTAGGAGCGATGAAGAAGACTTGGAATCTAAAAGGATCGATACAGCTGCTTTCTCTCAGTGAAGGTTTTTTCCTCATTCGCTTCTCTTGTTCTGAAGACTATGAGATGATATGGTCGCGGGGTGTGTGGTTTTTACTGGGTAGACCGTTCATCCTGCAAAAATGGCATCCAAAATTTAAGCCTAAGAGAGATAACTTTGACTCGGTGCCAATATGGATCAAAATTCATGACTTACCTCTTGCATGTTGGAATTCCGAAGGGATTTCAAGGATTGCGAGCAAAATCGGGGTCCCTTTAGCGGCTGACAACTTGACAGAGCAAAAGACTAGACTTACTTATGCCCGCATCTGTGTTATGGTGGATTGCAAAGCTACATATCCGGATGAAATCAAAGTGTCTCTGGACGGGGATGTTATCTGCTTAAAGGTGCAATATGAATGGAGGCCCTCTCCGTGTGATCACTGTAAGTCTCTTATGCATTTTTCTTCTCTTTGTCCGTCTAAACCAGAGGAATCTGGGGAAGTACCGCAAGGTAAAGAAATGCCTAAGACTCGGGGTAGAAGTTTTAGCATAAGGGGGAGTTCCAGGCATCCCTCGACTTCCAAAAATCTTTCTAGGCCTCCAAAAGATGATTCCAAACTTAGAGCTCCTTCTGTATCAGAACTGACTAAGATACCTCCGTCCACTTCCTACAACATCCAAATTAATAGCATTGGTCAACCCATGCTATATCAGGCCCATTCTCCTGCTCCTCCTAATGACCAGGATCACAAAAATGCCGCTTTATCCTTGGTTGTTAATCAGGTTCCCGTTCTTCCCCCCCAGGAATTGTTAGGGTCTAGCATTCCTAACCTTAATTCTCCTAATAAGGAAGAGGTGGCTTCGTCCTCCTCCTCCTCCTTGCAATTTGGCTCTTTGGGTAAGCAGAAAGAGAAGTTGATTACCTCCCCCAACAGGTTTGAGGTGTTAAACGAAGTGGAGGATCATATTAATATGGAAGAGCAATTGGAAGAAATGGTAGAACAAGAGGCGAAAAGTATTAAACAGAAACAAAAAGATAAGTCGAAACTAGAACAATCCACGCTTGTCAAAAAACCTGCTAAAGGGAAGCAGGGGAAAAAATCCCATTCAACAAATTCTTAATGTATATTCCTTCTATTGCTGCTTGGAATATACGTGGGTTTAACCGTCCTGATAAAGTCCTTTGTTGTAAGCGTCTCTCACAATCTTTCAAACTGGATATGTTGTGTATACTGGAGAATAGGATCCATATTAAAGCTCTTCAAGATCCTTTTTTTGACAAATCTCACTCCGTTTTTCGTAATGAGAAAAGTTGTCATAACTTTGCCTCCTCACTCTCGGGCAGAATCTGGATTAAATGGGATGATAATAAATTGAATTTCACTCCCACTCACATTTCATCACAAATCATTTCTGGGATGATTTCTGTTTCTTCCAAAGTTCTTTTTCAGCTCTCTGTTATTTATGCGTCAAATAGTGCTATGGATCGTAAGGAGCTGTGGGAATCTATTAATGCTATAACACCGGGCTCTGGCATTCCTTGGGCCCTGTTGGGGGACTTTAACTGCTGTAGATTTGCCTCTGACAAACTGGGGGTACTCCTTTAACGCAATCTGCTCTTATTGATTTTAATAACATGATTTTTTCCCATAGCCTAATGGACTTGCATTCGGTTGGGAACAAATTCACGTGGTTTAATCAACGTTCTGAAAACCCCATACATATTAAGCTGGATAGGGTGTTGGTGAATAACAGTTGGATGAAAGAATATCCTGATTCTTACTATTCGATCCATAGCCCCTCGTGTTCTGATCATTGCCCGGTTATTCTGCACTCTGGTATTTATGAGCAGGTTCGACATAGATTTCTTTTTAAAAATTACTGGACTAGTATTGATGGCTTTTGGCAACTTCTCCTGATTGCCTTTTCTGATCCGGTATCTGGTAACCCTCTATCTCATTTTTGCAATACTCTTAGATTTTTAAAAGCTTGCATTAAGAGAGAATCTTAGTCTTCTTACAATGCTGTCAACCGTCATATGGATTCTTTACTTGCTAGTCAAAAAGATGTTTTAAGTCACCTTCATGCTGATCCCACTAATCCTGATCTCAATCTTTATTTAAAAGATATTAATGCCAAAGTAGCAGAATTTTCTGCTATACATGCCTCTTGGGTCATACAGAGAGCAAAGGTGAAGTGGTTAAAACACGGGGAAGATGATCTCAAGTTTTTATATGGCAAAATTAGGAGTAGGAGGGGCAGTACCAATTCTATGGTCAACCTCCTTGCTTCATCTTCTTTAGCTCCTAGAGCTGAGCTTGTTGCATCCATTATTCATCACTTCCAATGTATTTATAATCCTCCTCAGCACACTTTTTTTAATATAGAAAATTTCTCTAGAGGATCAGTTATTATTGATACTATTGCTTATGAGTTATGTTTTGCTGTTACTGATTATGAGATCAAAAATGCGGTCTTTAAGGGCCCTTCCTCATCCACTCCTGGACCAGATGGTTTCAATTTTCACTTTTACAAAAGATGTTGGCACATTGTGGGCCCTATGGTTTGTAGGGCAATAAAATCATTTTTTTCTAAAAGCTACATGCCAAATGGGATTAAATACACGGCCCTTGCTATCATTCCCAAACACAAGAATGCTGAGAATATATCTGAATATAGACCAATTGCTCTCTGTAACGTTATTTATAAGATTATAGCAAATGTGATTACGGGTAGGTTAAAGCCTGTTTTGCCTTGTATCATTGAGTATAACCAATCTGGCTTCCTTCAAGCTAGGATCTCTACGGATAATATCCTGCTTGCAAGTGACATTCTAGCCTCAGCTAGCAGAAGGGGTGGTTCTAATATGTTCTGTGCGAAGTTAGATATCAGAAAGGCTTTTGATTGAGTCTCTAGGGAATTTGTCTTAGCTAGATTAGCTCAAAAAGGCTTCTCACCGTTGTTTGTTAACTGGATTAAAATGTGCATCTCTGATGTTCATTTTTCTATTGTTCTTAATGGTGCTATGGAAGGATATTTTACTTATACTGTTGGGCTTAGGTAGGGCTGCCCTCTCAGTCCTTATCTTTTTAGTATTGTTATGGATGCTTTTTCTAATTTGCTGAAAAATAGAGGATTTATTCGTATTACTGTTGATAATTTCCACCTTACTCATCTTCTCTATGCCGATGATGTGCTTGTGTTTGGTGAGGCTTCTATTCATAACTGTCAAAATCTGGCTACCATTCTTAGGGAATTTGGGAATTCCACTGGGCTTCATATTAATTTTGATAAAAGTGCTATTATGTTTCCCAAACACCAATCAAATCATCATATCATTAGCCAGATTCTTTCCATTCCAAACATAACCTCCAAAATCATTTACCTTGGAATTCCTTTGGCATTTAACAGAATAAAGATAGAAGATTTTCTTCCTTTTATGGATTGCATTAATAATAAGTTAAATGGTTGGAAAGCAAACCTGCTGTCTTTTGCGGGAAGACTTCAGTATCTAAAGTTCACTATACATAATACCATTGGATACTGGATTCGTGGTTCGATTTTATCAAAAACGGTGAGTAAGTATTTTAAAAAGATCTGCTCCAGATTTCTTTTCTTTGGGGATTCTAATCATTCCAAGAAATTGCATATGGTTTCTTGGGACACCATTTGTCGGCCTAAGAACAAGGGAGGGTTGGGCCTTTACTCTGTTAATGCAATCCAATTTGCTTATAACTGTGCTGTGATTATGAGGATGTATAATAGTTCTTCTCCACTCTCCATATGGTTAATTAGTAAATACTCCTCCCCTTGGAGGCTCCCGCCTTCTTCTGCTTCTAAATTTTGGAAGTCATTGTGTAGAACTGCGAGTGAAGTAAAAAATTGCTTTCAGTTTAATATTACTGCTAATGCCCCCATCTCTCTTATCTGGGATCACTAGTGTAATAATATGACGTTAAAGGACTACTTGGGGGATGAAATTTCTGTTCCTGATAGAAAATTATGCTCCTTTTTTGATAATTCCTGCTGGAATATTCCGGACTTCTTGCCTGTGCAACTGAGGAGGCTATTTGTTCATCCGCCCAATAATGATGTCCCTTGTTTACAGTGGAAAAATAAAAATGTCACTAGGTTTAAAGATTACATGGAGGAGTACTATAGCAGCTATTCTGATTGTATTTGGTATAAATCCTTATGGCATAAGGGGAGCTGTTTAAAACACAATGTGTTTGTTTGGTTGACTCTGGTTGGGGGTCTTAAAACTGCGGATGCTCTTCGTATTAGGCACATTTTTGTTCCTAGTATGTGTTCTCTTTGTCATAATTATGATGAAACTGCCACTCATATATTCTATGAATGCTCATATAGCTATAAGGTTCTAAATGAGGTTATGCCGGATACTAATGAACTCCTCCTTAGACCTACTCTGTTACACCTGTTTGTCTGGGTGAATATGAAATACAAAGGAAATACTGCTTTGAAAAAATTTTACAAATTCGTGGTTTGCTGTTCTATTTACTACATATGGAAGGAGAGAAATTCAAGGAGATTTGGTGGGAATTCTCTTAGCTCGGTTTCCCTATCTCTGATGATTAAGAAAGTGGTGTTTGAGAAGGTGCTTAAATGGAAAAACTCTTTTGGCTTGCTGGAAAGACTATAATCTGTTGTTCAAGATAGAGATCTGGACAATGATGATGCTCCTAGCTGCGGCCTCATTTGCTCCCTTGGACGGCCAATGGGCAACTAGGGAATGCATATCTTCTCGAATTAAAATCTTTTTTCTGAGTCCAGTCTCTCTGTGATTTGGAGCTTCTGATACTGATAAGATTTGGATTGGCTGCTACCTTGCTCTATTTTGCTGCATGGGATCTTCACCACCTTTTTTTGTATTTTGCAGGTCTTAGGCTGAGATGCCTCTCAGGCAGATGTAGTGGGGCGATCCTCTCTCCACTAGTTTTCATTAAACTTTTTATCTGGTTTTTCTTTCTGTTGGCATATGGTTAGCCAATTCTTTCTTTTTCTCTTTAATTTTTGGGCTTCTTTAAGCCAGCCTTAACAGCTTTAGCATTTTCTTTTACTTGTATGTTTTTAAATTCTGATTAATAGAAGGGCTTTGCCCAAATTTTCCCCAAAAAATAAAAATAAAAATATATATATGGCATTCAAATTTTTGTTATTTATTAAATTAACATATTTTATTTTTTTAATTTTCAAAATATCAGAATTAAAAAACCTTAATAAGCATTGGTAATAGGAAATTTGTTTACAAAAAATCTTGTTTTTCATAATATTTTATTTAAACAGTTTATTTTACTATTCATTTTCTTCATGGATGTGACCCAATCTATTTATTGAGAAAAATTTAATTTATATGCCACATAATGCTTGAAATTGAAGAAATATGTTCGTTATTTTATTTTGTTTTTAAATATGCTTGAAAGACCCCATTGAATTAAAATACTCTCGCTATTAAATAAATTGACAAAACACGAGCTTTATCTCTTCTTTCTCTATTTCTGACAATTGTAGAGTGAATGTCTTTGAAGATTAATGATATTTTCGGGTCAAAATTCATGACGATTATCCCCCCTAGTCATCATATTCGAAGATTAATGATATTTTTAGTTTATATTTTAGGGTTAAAAATAAGCTTCACACTCTAATCCTAAATCCCTTGGCCATTAGATGTAATATATGTGCTAGTTATCAATTTAGAGCCATCATCCAACCAAATGTTCCATTAGAATAATAATTACGGCTTCGTTTGGAACGGCTTTATTATTACTTCTTAAAGCAACTTTTTATATTTTTGAACTGAAAAATTACTTTAAGAAACAGTAAAAAACCCTCCCAAACAAAGCCTAAATCAATATTGAATAATCTCAATCATTTGCAGAACATGTGTGAAATTTATTTGATTATATTTGAAAATGATCGACACATTTTAGTCTTGTATGAACTTATTCAAACTATTGATCAAAACAATGTTTGACCCTTTTTAAAGACGATTGATCAAGATTCAACGAAAGTTTCAATCAAGAGTTCAAATAATTTCGATCATGATTAAAATGTGTTGAAGTTGATTCAAATATTGTTAAACAATCAATAAGATGTTTTAGAATTTACTCATTCGAGTTCTTCTATCATATATGCAAATGTATGAGCTAATCCTACCAATTCATAGGCATTACTCGACTCAGGTTACATATAAAACTATGAGAAGGGGGTATTATGGAGAAGCTCCATATGAAATTTGAGACTAATAACCTCATTGCCTAAACCGAAGGATCTCCCTTTAGGTCTTTTATAGAGCTCTTGAAATGCAATTCTTCGGTGTCCTAATTATTCATTAATGATTATTGATGAGGGTTGATGATGAAAAAAATACTACATACTCTATTGTGTTTAATGAGGGTTGTAGATGGCATCGTGTATTATGAGGTATATGTAGTTAGAAAGAATGTCTTAATCCAATGCACTATAATTAGATATGTAGTATCACTATAGTACTAGACTTACTAAGTAATTCTATTAGTGGGGAAGATAATTGTTGAGCTTTTGGTGTTGGAGTGTCAAGTATGCTGAGCTGTAATAATAATAAGGTGGTCACAAGCAAAAATTTTCTATCATGACTCATTAATAAAAATGTAAGCGTTTTTTTAATGGTGTAGAAATGTAAAGAGCTGATAGAAGATGTATACAATGTAATAATATTTTTTTCCCATCCTTATTTTTCTCAAGGAGTTGTCCAACCTAAGTTGTTATATAGAGCAAATGCAAAGGACTTATATATATCCATTATACAAACTCCTACTTAGTCTAACATAATTAAGATTATAAAGAAGAAATCAAACACTAAATTTCTTATGAGAAAATAAGGAATATAACAGATGTCTAGTTAGCTACAAGTTAATTCATCCCATCCCAAGAAGAGAAGATGAAGCACCTTTCTACCATCATTCTAGAGTTTAATGGTAGCCAAATAAGATTGGAGAATTACCAAATAAGATCAGATGTTGTAACCAATCTCTCTCTCTCTCTCTCTCTCTCTCTCTCTCTCTCTCTCTCTCTCTCTCTCTCTCTCACACACACACACACACACAACACACACACATGAGGTAGTAAGAAAAAGAAGAACTAATTTGATCCTACTTATTTGTGATTGCACTACTTCTATGCTCTTGTCAATATCACTATAAAATATTTATCTTATTGGAACCTTGTTAACTCATATTTTAATAACTAATTGACCCTTTCATCTATTATATCAAATTATCTTCAACGAAAGAATTGAATATATGTTTGATTATGTGTTTGAATAAGTTTTAACTATTTTATAGACTTTTTCAATAATATATTTTAAGCATCTTATATGAACTTGTCAAATACATAACCGGCTATTTGTTCTACCATTTCATTGATCATGCCAAGTTATCCACGGTGAAAGAGTCGAACAAAGATTCAATTAAGTGTTTGAATAACTCATCACTATTTTATAAATTTTTTAACAATAGTTTTTAAGCACCTTTTCAAACATATTCAAACCCTTTTATCAAATAAATTTTGATAAAGGGTCATACATAGGGATAATTATATTCGAATGTTTCAATTCTTTTATAAATTTTAAAAATAACGTATTAATCATATTCCAATTTTGTATAACATTTATTCGACAATAATTCATATCAATAGTTGCCTGTGACCAAAAGCATAGATGTTTTAGTTCGAAGGAAAATTTGTCATATTTTTCAAAGAAAGGAAATATCAACCGTATTTTTTTTTTTTTTTTTCAATTTGGAGCTTTATAAGATAGATAAACTCAAAATTTCCTATTTATTTTATTGGATATATTTTACATTCTATTCCATTTTAATGATATGAAATTATAAGAAAAATTTACATATATTACACTCAAGTTATTAATATTTATATATTTAACATATAAATTAACTTCATTATTTATATTCATAATAGACACCCAAAACATAAAAATAGCTCCTACTTATAACAATCTACTCACTTCATCACCACACAAGATCCTTCCCACCATCCTTCGTTGCTAAGAGAGATTATCACGTGCGGAGGCCGAACCTAAAGAACCGTACGGTTTTGTAATTATGAACAATAAAAACGAAGTAGAAGCGCAGTGGTAAATAATAATTGTGTTTTTACTATTCATACTCAAACAACCAAAGGATTCTCCATGTCTTGACTCTGCACGTAATAATCTCTTCGTTGCTGGTCTCATCTTCCTTCACATGCTGCTAGCTGCTGTTGATCTTACTGCTCTTCACACGGAGAAATTATTCTGTGCGGAGGTCAAACACATCTCTACGTCCCAAAGAGAATCAGGTGCAACAATTGTCAATGGTACCGAGCATTTCCGAGACCTGATACCCATATATAACTTTAATATCAAATATATCACTCATATATTTCATTCCTATCACTCATACCTCCTTATAAACTTTAATATTTCATTTCATGCACCTATATTAGTTCTATGAGTTGTAGGTATGTAATATTAATATTTTAAGTGTTAGATATATAAATAGCATGAAATAAAATAGTATGTATGTAAATCTTCCTAAAATGTATATTCCATAACTTTTTTCCTAAGTTTCATGGCTTCTTTCACAGCCCAATCTTCCTAGCAATGATTCAAAAATACCTAAAAAAAATTGTAGAACCGAACGTTTTCCTAGTTGTTCAATTTCACCGCATATCAGCAAGACCACCCAGTGCTCTGCACCTCAAAAACATCCATTAATTTGTCAATACAAAAACTACATCACCAAGAGCTCTGAAAAATTTTCTATGTAACAAAAAGGCATAAATTAGTTTAAATTACCACCCAATCGTCACAAAAAAAACAAAATAACAGTTTATCATGATTTGTGGGACAGTCAGCTCAGATTATGACTTCGTTTAAAACGACTTTCTTATTGCTTCTCAAAGCAATTTTTTATGCTAAAATATTGCTTTGAGAAGCAGTAAAAAAGCGGTCCCAAACAAAGCCTATATCAGGTGTTAAGTCTCTATCGTTCTAGCATATATGCTTGGAGAATATGGATTCAACGACACCTCTTGCAATAGGATGATAAAACTCACGAGCCTCTGCAAAAATTCTTTTTGCAAGCATCTTCTCTTCTTCCTTGGCATGTCCCTCAACCAGAGTGGTATAAAGTGGACGGAGGTATTTCATCCTTCCCACCTGCTTTAGAGATCTTTCAACCTCGCCAAAGTATTCTTTGCATCCAGCTGAGATTGCCAACTTAAGGAAAGCAACCTTCACCTCCCAGTCCTGAGATTCCGATAGCCTGTAACGAGCATCCAGAGCTGCAACCTGTGTTGATCGCACAGAAAAATAAAATCAAATTAATCAAATTTGGAAAGCTCGGTGTAAAAACCTTCAAATTGATATAAATGAAATATATAAACTGCTACAAAATCAATATGCCGTCGACGATTATTTGGCATGTATAGAGAGGAAAAAGAATGGCTTTGCTTGAAACATATACAACATGAATATAGAGCAATTATTCTGTGCGGACACTGGATGGAGGGAATCGTTCGGTTTTCTCTTTGTCTATAGTAAAAGCGCAGTCATAGCATAGTTAATGTAGAATTTGCTCTTTGACTGTACTTTTAGCATTAGATGGAGAGAAAACCGGACGGTCGTCCGGTGTCCACACAAAATAAAAGTCCTAGAAGGCTTCATTTGGGACAGCTTTCTTACTGCCTTTTAAAATAGCTTCATTTGGGACAGATTGAATATTGCTTTGTTTATTTTCTTAGGTATAGGCTCCTATTCTCAGTTAATAAGAAACAAAATCTTTTCTTTTATATGACACTAGAGCACAACTAAGCTCTATCCATCATTCATACTTTTCTCTCCGCCCCTCTTTTCCCTATAGTTCCTCTTCACAAAAATATGATGATCACTCAGATCTAGCCACTACCTCTCACAATCACTCACCGCATTCCACTGCTCTCACACGCCAGCTATTGCCCCCAATCACACAAGAGATTATTACGTGTGGTATCCGGACCGTTTGGAGACGAATCCGAAATTGCCACATCACCCGGATGTACTGGGCCCCGGGTGACATGGCGCATATGGATTAGCCTCCGAACTAATCCGGACGCTGCACGTAATAATTTTCCAATCACACACCCTCAAGTTTACAATTCACTTGCTGCACACCACTGGTTCCACTCACACGGCCTGATCGTGCATGCGCTCACTACGGACATGCTTATTGTTGTCACATTGGCATCTGTTGCAAGCCTTAATACCATTTGGAGTTAGGGCTTGAACTTTTCTCCGTTATTCTAGTTTCACTTTGATTCTTTGTATCTCTCTCTTTATAGTGTCATGTCTTCCATCTCCTCTTAATGTGGTTAAACTCTTCACCGTCGGTACTACTATCAAAGTTAATGGAACCAACTATCCCGTATGATCGAGAACCTTTTGTTTTTATCTCCAGGTCTCATGACAAACTCCATCATCATGATGCATCTCCTTCAAGTAGCAGTGACACCGTCAAGCTCTCTAAATGGCAAGCATTTAATTAGGTTGACCTTACCAGGTTTACTCGATACCCTTGGACCGTCAATTAGTTCCACCTTCATGTTTCAAGATTCAGCTAAGGACTTTCTTCATTCAACTTACATTTCGGAGAATAATATGTCGTGTTTATAGTTTACTCCAAAGACTTCTCTCTCCAACAAGGTAATATGCATGTCCATGAATATTACAACTCTTTGGGCAACAAATGGGACGAGTTACTCTGATATCTCCCCCTTTAGAACTAGTTTGGCTGTTTGGTGGAAGCAAAATGAAAATGTTAGTCCGGTCCAGGAGGTTCTATTGGGGGCGGGACGCCTATTCCATACGAACAGAGCCCGTCTCTCTGCGTGGGGTCCACCATGTGTCAATTAGGAAAGTTTTTAGGTGATTTAGGAGGAAAAATTCAAAGGTAGGGCTGTTTAGAGGATTCCTTTATGATTGTATGCCTTAAGTATAATATTTTCCTAGAGTTAGGTTGTCTTGTCTTTTGCTGAAATTTGGAGTCTTCTTAGGTTTTAATTAGGCTCTAGCAACATCAAGAGATTGGGAGAGCTAGATCCTCCTCTCCAATTGATGATCAATTGTATCTTGTTGTTTTCTTCCACTATTATCAATTAAAAGAGTTTCTATTTTGCTATTCAATCATCTACTCTTAATTTCTGCTTTTGCAAACCACTGAATTTCAAATTCAGCCAAGGTTCTTTCTTTCTTTTTTTTTCTAGAAGTGTTTCCAACCAAATTGGTATCAAAGCTGTTCGATCCAGGTGTCAATGGCTAGAAGAAAGGTCAAAGTATTGGATGGGGAGATCGGACAAATAAAATATGAAATGTCATATCTCCAAACTCAAGTTTCAAATTTAAAAAGTGAAATTTCAGTCGTCTATGAAAGATCGATTTGAAATTTTCCATTATGTAGGAGATGTTGAAGATGTTGTTCAATGGCCAACCCAAAACTGCGTCGTCGGAGGCGAGGGAAGCCTCCGACAACTAAGGGAGATAGGAAAACCCTAATCTGATAAGGTGAATGGAAGAGCAGGAAGGGGACATTATGAAGGGAGAGGAGAGAATGCCTTCTCTGAAGCATATTCCTAGAGAGGAGTCAGGTAAAGAAGACTCCAATTTCACCCTTTCAATCATAATTAGCCCTTCCCCTTTCAAATTCTACCAATCTCCTCTCAAATTCACCATTCCTTCGTTCATGTCCGACTTCCTTATGCCTTTCCTCATGCCTGACTCAAGGATTTGAAGCTGTTAGGAAACATGTAAGCTTTGACCATGGACCATAATTTAATGGCATCATTTGGTGGTAAAACAATCCGGTCAGAGGGTCCTGGTCATAAACGTTTACATGTGGTGCCATTTTGGTAGTGAAACCATTGGCTAGAGAACACGTGTCACGTCCTTACTGGTAAAAGACAATTTGAGAATGAATCTTAGTAATCTTCTCGACCAGACATTTGATTTTAAAACAAGATACAATGGATTCTCAATTGGAGAGGAGTATCCGGCTCTTCCAATCTCTAGACGGTGGTTAGAGCCCAAACAAAAACCTAAGAACTCTCCAACTTCCAGCCAATACAAGATAACCCTAACCCTAGGGACAAATCCTCTTTAAAACATAATCAAGTAAAACCCAAAACAGCCCCTCTTTAAATTTTTCCTCTTAATCCTACATTAATCCTTTCTTGAATTGGCCTGTTGGGCCCCACCCCAAGGGGGTTGACTATGCTAGGCAGAACATGTTCTGCCTGCTATAATCCTGGACCAGTCCAGGGACCGGTCTAACATTAATATCTTTTGAAAGGGTTACCAACAATGTGACATAAGGAGAAAATTTACTATGAAATAAAAATAGACCAAGAAAAAAATGCAAAGACCAGCATGGAGATGCAAGCTCGGAGCCCCAATCAAGGCATCACTGAAAGAAGGTTTGCCCAAATGATAAAGATAGTTAACAAAACTGTTTCTTTGGAGCATATAAACTCAAACTTCCAAAAGTTCATCGAAGGAAAATTATATATGATGCTTTATTATCCAAAATCAACCGCTAAAAGGAATTAATAGAATATTCACTAACCAAATAAACCAAGCCCTAGAAGGAATGATGAACTAAAAGTACATGACCAACATACCCTTGGAGAGTTACAAAATATCTACCATGTGCAATTTCATTATATGCACTAGCCCAGATAACAATAAAGATGTTCAAGGTCCTCGTCAATATTGAAAACCTTGATGGATATCATACCTGAGAAGCCTCAACAGAATTCGGTAGATTCTCCAGGTAAAGCTCCCATTGCTGTCCATTCCAGTCCGCCGCCTCATCCTCACTTGGCATCTTTCCCAGCTTAAATTCCTGGGCAAGGGACAATAGTTTTGTGTAGATTGCTGACTCTGGCTCCATAGCATCGGGAGGGATGCCAGTACCATCAATCCAAATCTGAAGGTTAATCTGGTTTTCTATTCCAGGCAAAGTTGCTTTTAGAAAGTCTAGAAATGTCTCCGTATCAATAGACTGAAACTTAAAGGTGGCAATATACTTCTTCAGGAACTCATCAAAAGCCGGACGGCCAATCTGCATGTTCCATTCAATAAGGAATTAATACGTGAAAGAAAAGAAAAAAAAAACAACATAAGGTTTTGCAAGCTATGTAAATAAAAGAAGAAAGTTAAAGGCCCTCGATCAAACTTGCACCTGACGTTCAATGCGCCAGAGGAATTGGAACCCTTTTTCATATGGCACCTGAGAATAAACATCATCAGGGTCCACACCTTCCTGTTTCGTCTTCAACTTAGTGAACTCCACGTTGTCCTTGAACCTCTCTATTTCATCATTCAATCCCTTCCACCCAATTCCAATATTCAGATCCGCTCGATCTTTGCCCTGCACAACCTCGATAATTCTCCTCTCAGCATAAGTTGTAAAACCCTGAAATTTCAAAGAATGAGGATTAAGAAGAATTTATTGAAATTAAAAAAATGTTGAAAAATTTGCCAGAAATTTTAGAAGCTACAACACGCATCAGTAGGCAATCTTTCCTACCAAAATAAGCCAAGAAATTCTAGTTTCGAAAGGGATAGAACTGTACATCTTCATCAGAACAAAATATCGATTGTGGTCCAATTTAATAGCTTAGAATGCAAATAGTACCCTAAAAAAGGAAATGACGAAGGTACATTCTGAAACAATCATATGGACTTACATGAGTAAATGAATGCAATAATTGATGGTGGAAACAAGGAGTCATCTAAATAGAAGTATCCATACTTCGGTTAAATTCTAAAAAAGCTCCGGTAACAAATGAAACTTTCAAAAGGCGCATCCTTAAAAAAAGTATTTGATAAAGTCTGTTACCCTCAAATGACATGCAAGCTTGAGTTTAATATTTAAAAAATAATCACAAGATGTAACACAAACAGAATGGCATACCTTTGATGTTAAATTCTATCATGATTCAAATTTAACACGATAAAACAAATAGTTGGTGGAAAAAAAATAATGCTAGAAAACAATCATTAGGTGTAATGATTTAGCATTAAATATGAGTTCTGCTAATTCAAGACATATACTGATAGAAAGTGGATACAATTTCCTCAAAATTAGTGAGCGAAAACAAGAAATTCGGAAGAAGAATACACTAAAATTATTTTTATTGCAATATATATGAAATAAAATAACAAGATACAATTAGATATTCAATTGGAGAGGAAGATCTAGCTCTCCCAAATCCCTAGCCGGCGGCTAGAACCCTCACAACCTAAAAAATTCTAATTTCAGCAAACTAAAAATATAATCTTGAAATCACCCTATTTTTAGCCTTAAATAAGCTCCCCTAATTCCCTTTCAAATCAGCCCCCTTTTCCCTAAATAATTCCCTCTCATATTTGAATTCAAATCAAATCTCTTGCCTTAAATAATTCTCTGCCAATTAATAATTAAAACTTTCCTAAACAATTCCCCTTAATTTCTCCTCCCCTTCCCTAAATAATTTCCTGTTAGATTTTGAATTAAAGTTAGATCTTTTGCCCTAAATAATTCCCTCCCAATTGTAATTAAAACTTTCCTAAATAATTTCCCTTTGATTAAGAACCTTCCTAAATAGCACCCTTTTGATTAGAAAACTTTCTACCCTCCCAATCAAATCCGCAGTCCATCAATACTCTCCTCCTAAAGTGTCACTTTATTCAAAAGGTGGAACGAAGGAAACTATTGTTAAAGTACTTGACTAATTGTATTGGACTGGAAAATAGACTAACAATGGGTCGAATAACCCATGCCTTCAGCATTTCCCTGATCAGTCTCTCGATCTCATCCTTCTGGATTTGGGGATAACCAACCATTTAAAAAGCGGACGAGGCGTTCGCATTGAGTCATTCCTCAAGTCGAGGCGGAAGTCATGCATGTCGGGGCTTCGCCTCGAACCATCCAATGAAGCCTACAATTTTTTGGCACGAGGCGTACGCATCAAAGCGTAACGCCTCGAGGCAATACGAGGCACCGCCTCGAAATTTTTTCTTCCTGTGAGTGCAGGAAACGTTCAGGCCTCGGTTAGGTTGGAAGAGCAGGTGAGCGGAGTTGTGGGCCTTGACCTTGACGTGCAGTAACGAAAGCTTAAATAACTCCTAATTCGGCTTTCTTTCATTTGTCCGCTCAGTACATGCTTGGTACTGCTAGGTATCGCTAGGTACATGCTCGGTACTGAGCAGGTACATGCTCGGTACTGAGCAGGTACATGCTCGGTACTGAGCCAGTACATGCTCGGTACCGAGCGGTACATGCTCGGTATCGAGCGGTATCTTTCCATACAAACAACTTACGAACTTTAAAAACAAGTGGAATTTCAAAATTACTCTTACAATAAAATTTTGTTCCAGGAGCAGCGCCCCCTTGGACCCCCGGCAGACCGGTATATTGTTGTATTCATGTTGTCTTATTATTGGTAGTACAAATAATTGTTAAAATATGTTCTATTGTTAATTGTGTTGCCTGTGAATAAATAAAAATCTTGTATATATCAATAATTCGATGTTTTACAATCTGATGATGAATGGGTTACTCCTAAGAATGTTGATGTTTCTGAAGTTGAAGCGGAAATAGAAACTCATGTCAATGAAGACAATGAAACAACTACTCATATATATAAGAAATAAACAAAGTGAGATTAGAACTTCAAAAAAATTCAAAGGTATTCTTAAATATAATGAATTATTTTTTATGTTATTATTATTTCATTCTAGAGCTAATGAAATATTAACTGATATAGAGATAAAGGAAAAAAATATTATAGATGAAGAAGAGTTTGAGGATGACTTTGACATTAATTATGAAGATTCTTCTAAAGATAATAAAAGTGATGATGAGCCTGCACTGGGTCTTGATCCTAAAGGGATGTTTTATTTTAAGTGAGTATTTTAAATCTTCTTTTCCAGTAATATACTAATATTATCTTAGAACAAATCATCAAATTCACAATTGACATAATATTTTGTTATTTTTTTTGTCATTATTCATAATTTAATTATTTTTATTATTTTTGGCTTACGCCTCGATCCGTCTCGAGGCTTACGCCTCGCCTCGCTTAGCCAAAACGCATCGATTCACGATTTCACCTTTTAAAAAGTTGGGGATATATATACGAATGAACATTGGTAGGTGAAACTAGCAAGCATCAAACCATGAGTTCACAGCTGCTATATAGGAATAGGCTAAACGTACTTCAATAAATTCAAAAATCTAACTAGACGTTATTCAACAGGCCATGTTGTTTAATAATTTCAAGATGATTTCAGGGTCTAATAAAATTATAAGCTATATGAAACAAGGCTTTGATTTGATTTCGAGCTCACATGAAATTTCTAATTTCAATAATTTTGATGCTCCAAACAAACCGATACATTTTAATGGTTTTGAAGGATTTGGCAAGAGTTGAGATCAATTTACTATAATTTTTTAAGAAACTGTTTAGAGAGAAATTAGAATTCTATTATATTCCTTGGAATCATTATATATATTATAGGAGAATAAACAACAACAACAACATCAAGCCTTTGTCCCACTACATGGGGTCGACTACATGGATCCTTCTAGGAGATAAAATAGAAAAAGAAAAAATATTTAATCTAATTAATTATAGTAATCATATTCTACGGATCTCCAATTGTAGCCCTCAGAGTGCTGCCTACGGATCTCCAACTACAACACTCGGATTGCTGACGTGGCCTCCCCTTGGCTGCGTGATTCAACACTCCCCCTCAAGTTGGGTTGTACAGGTGGTACAATGGTAACTTGTAAACAAACTTATCAAGTAGAGAGCATGACAGTGCCTTTGTCAGGACATCGACAAGTTGTTTATGAGTTGGGTTATATAATACTTCAATTTATGAGTTCTCTATTTTCTTAGATATAAAGTGTCTATCAATAGTAACATGTTTTATTCTGTCGTGATATACTGAATCCTTGGTCATACTGATTGTGGCCTGATTGTCACATTTCAACTTCATCGTGCCTTCAATTTTTATTCCTAGTTCAATCAATACTTGTTTGATCCAAATACCTTCACAAATAGTAACTACCAATGCTCTCAATTTAGATTCTACAATGCTTCTAGAAACAACAGATTGTTTCTTGCTCCTCTATGTCACTAGGATCCCTCACACAAATGAGCAATATCCTGTGGCTGATTGACTGTCAACCTGGCTTCCTGCCCAATATGCATCAGAATAAAGGATCAATTTTCTATATTCATTTTTCTTGAATAATAGCCCCTTTGTAGGAGTGTTCATGAGATATCTTAATATTTGATATACTTCCTCCATGGGCTCCTTCATAGGATTACTCATATATTAGCTTACCATACTCACAACAAACTCAATATCTAAATGGGTGTGGGAGAGTTATATAATCTTTCCAACAAGACATTGATATCTTCCATTATCTTCTGGAACTCCCTCCTATCCCAAGTTTAATCTTAGGATCCATAGGTGTACTGGCTGGTCTACATCCCAGCATGCCGGTCTCCTTCAGTGGGTCTAAGGTATACTTGCGTTGGGAAATAAATATACATTTGCTTGATTGAGCTACCTCCATACCAAGGAAGTATCTAAGTGATCCTAGATCTTTAACTTCAAACTCCTTGGACAAAGCCTGCTTGATCTTCATTATTTCCTCTATATCATTTCCAGTAAGGATGATATCATCCACATATACAATCAGTATAGCTACCTTATCTCTTTATGACTGCTTCACAAACAAGGTATGATATGCCTGACATTGTTTAAAACCATGACCGTCTACATATTTTGATAATCTTTTAAACCATGCTCTTGGAGACTGCTTTAGCCTAAATAAGGATTTCAACAGTTTACACACTTTATCCCTTCCATAATACTTTTGAATCCCCATTGGAATCTCCATGTAAACTTCTTTCAGGTTCTCATCCAAGAATGCATTCTTGATATCTAGTTGATGTAGGGGCCAATCTAAATTTGCTTCCCAGGAAAGAAGCATCCTTATGGTTTTGAGCTTCACAATAGGAGCAAGATAGTCTATTCCATAAGACTGAGTGAATCCTCTTGCAACCAGTCTAGCTTTCAGCCTGTCAACACCGCCATCCACCTTATGCTTTATAGTGAACACCCATTTACAAGTCATAACTTTCTTTCCTGGTGGGAGATTCATAATCACCCATGTTTGACTTTTTTACAATGCCATAATTTCTTCTTTAATCGCTTGTCTCCATCCCGGGTGATTCAAAGTTTCCTGAATATTGGTTGAAATATTTACATCATCCAACTTGGAAAGGAAGACTTGATAAGTGTATGATAATCTGCTCTAGGAGAGAAAGTTTTCGATTGGATGCTTGGTGCATGATTCTTTCTGGTCATTTGATGATTCTATCTCATTTTGAACTTCCTCATTTTTCTCCTCTATATGAATTTCTACCGTTGTTGGATCCATTGAAGTAGAGTTGATAGGTGAAAGATGTGTCTAACTGCTCGGCATATGATGATTTTTCTTCTTTTTCTTGAGTATATATATTGTTGTTCCTTAATTGATGCTCTTTGTAGGGATTGATTAGGATTTATGGGTGGATGTAATAGGTCTAAAGGTGGAGTTTGAGATATAGAAGATATATCTTGGGAAATACTCGTGGTTTGGATTTCTTGTGATATTTGTTGATTTTGATTGGACTTTGTTTAGTTGTATAGAAAGAAATTCCACTCCCAAGTTTGAAATTCTCTTTCATTCTCCCACTAAATTTTAAAACTAGTGAAGTATGGATTATTTTCAAAGAAAGTGACATCCATGGTTTCAAATACTTTCCTATAAATAGGGCAAAAGCATTTGTAACATCTTTTTGTCGAGGAATAGCCAATAAAGATGCATTTTTTTTTATCTTGGGTCAAGCTTGCTTCTATCTTGTGGATATATATAAATAAAGGCAAAGCACCCAAAAAACTTTAGGTGGAAGGTTTGATGATATGAACTGAGCATGAGGATTGGCTTTGAGTAGAGTTCATCTAGGTGTTTCAAATTTTAATATACGGTAAGTAACCTATTTATTAGGTATGCAACAGTAAAAATGGCTTCCCCCAAATATTTTGGTACTTTTGTAAATAGATAATAGAATCTGATGACTTCCAAGAGTTGCCTATTTTTCCTCTCAGCTACCCCATTTTGTTGAGGCGTATACGCAAATGAACTCACTTGGATTATCCATTGGCTTGATAGGTATTCTCTCATGATAGAATGAAAGTACTCTATCCCATTGTCTGATTTTAAGATTTGAATTTTTGTATCAAACTAGTTTTGAATAATCAGTTGAAATGATTTGAATATCCTTTCAACTTTAGATTTTTCATTCATTAAATAAACCCAAGTGAGTCTAGTATGATCATCAACAAATATCATAAACCACCTTACTCCAATAATATTTTTAACCCTTGAGGGTCCCTAAGTATCACTATGGATCAAGGCAAAGGATTTAGAAGGTTGGTAAAAAACAATTGGGTAAGATGATTTGGTATGTTTAGCCAATTAGCAAGTTTCACTTTTGAACAAATTTGAGTTTTTATTAACAAATAAATGGGGAAAAAGATTTTCAAGATACATGAAATTTGAATTACGTAACCTATAATGTCACATGATAATCTCTCTATCTTGACTGACTCTAGAATGACTCTCAACAAATTGACTTACAATACGATGATTCTTAGGAGAAGGATTCTTAGGAGCAGCAATTAAGGTTTGTATGGATTTGGGTGTCTTGATGTAATATAACCCATAACACATCTCAGCACTATCAATCTTCTTCTCCAAATTCAGTTCCTAAAAAATGCATATATTATTGGAGAAAATTATTAAGCAATTACTATCACGAGTCAATTTACTAATGGAAATCAGATTGCATTCAAGATTAGCACATAAAGCACCGATTTAAGGGTGATAGCTTCTATGACAAAAGCAGAGCCAGTTCGCAAAACTTTGGATGTTGAGCCATCAACAATCTTAACTACTCGATTTGAATGATAAAGTTGATAGTCATGAAGCAGTATAATGTCTCCTGCCATATGATCTGATGCTTCTAAGTCAATAACCCAAAGTTTTGACTGTTTTATACTTGAGTGAGCGTGTAGGCCTACGATGCACCGACACTTCTCCTCAAAGAGGCGTGCAGTATCCGACACGACACTTGCCCGACACTCCTCCGACACGTGTCGGACACGATAAAAACGTGTCCGATTAAAAAATATTAAATGCAAATTGGACACGCGTGTCCGACACGCGTATCTTAAATATTTTATGAATTTTTAAAAATATAATTTCTTGTATTTTGCGGGATTTAAAATAAATTTCTTATTTCCTATCCACAACACCAAATCAACATCCGCACTTAATTCCCAATCATCGAATATTCTCATTTTCATTTTTTTTTACTGTGAAGATATTTTCATCTCCTCTTTCGGTGACTGATAAATGGCATCGACGTCTAACTCTTGACGCCTGAAATATTAATTGTTGATTTTTGAAACTTACCAAAAAAAAAGCTAATATACATGCTCGGTACCGCTCAGTACAAGCTCAGTAGGGCTAGGTACAAGCTCGGTACAAGCTCGGTATCTCTCGGTACATGCTCGGTACATGCTCGGTAACGCTCGGTACATGCTCGGTACCGCTCGGTATCTTTCCATACAAATAACTTACGAATATTAAAAACAAGCATAACTTCAAGTATCGTCATCTTCTTGTTGTGAGATAAATTGAAGCACATACTCATTTATTCAATCAATGAAGAGGAATAAAATAACTCCACAACGAGCTGAAGATTTAGTTTATGTGCATACAAATCTTCGTCTTCTATCAAGGAAAGCTCCGCTTTATATGACATGTGATAATAAGATGTGAGATGTTGCTGGAGATGGGTTCGAGTGTCTTGATAATATGAGATTATTAGATGTTGAAAATCTTTCTCTATATGAACCAGAGTTGGAAGCAATGATATTCAATGATGATGATATTGAAAGCCAAAGATCAACCTCTGAATCTAATTCTATCATTCCCTCTATTGATTAGTTGGGTCTTCATGTTGTACGAAATGATTTTTTGCTTATATTTTGTGGTTGTAGTAGACATTTTGTACTAAACATCTTTATGTTATAAGCTAAACAAGTTATCATGAAATTGATTTATTATTGCTTGTCATTTTTAATATAATATCATCTTAATTTCTATATATTATATTAAAAAATTATTATGCCGTGTCCATGCCGCACCCGTGTCCTATATTTTTAAAAAATGTCGTGTCCCGTATCCGTGTCGTATCGTGTCCGTGTTGACGTGTCCGTGTCGGTGCATCTTTTTGTTTGTGATGTTGTTAAGTAGCAACTTCAGCATCTCTAAATGCTCCTTGGTGAAAGGAATAACTTCAGCTTTGATGGATTGATCTTCCGTACTATTGATAGAGTTCGCCTTGCTTTCTTGTATTGGTTGTTTTGCCTTCCAATCGGCTGGTTTTTTTATGAATCTTCCAACATATCTCCTTTGTATGTCCTGGTTTAGCACAGTGATCACACCAAGGTCTAGGAAGAGAAGAAGAGTTGTCAGCAGATCCAGAGTTTTCGGTGTTTAAACCAGTAAGATTTGGGTAGGAGGGTGAGATATTGTTGTCTATGGATATGGTTGGGTTTCCTCAATTGTAAGAGAAGATGAATTTTGGGCAAGGGCTACCGATGCTTGAAGAGATGAGGCTTTTTGTAGGATGATGGAGTGTTACCACCGTTTGAGGGTTTGGAAGAAAGGGAGGAAGGTTTTCCTCTAGCACTCAAAGAAGGCTTAGGATTTTCTTAGGCTCTGATACCATGAATAAATTGTTTAGAGAGAAATTTGAATTATATTCTATTTCTTAGAATCATTACATATATATACATTCTGGGAGAATAAACAGAAAAATGAAATACATTTAATCTAATTAATTATAATAATCATATCCTATGGATCTCCAACTGCATCCCTCGAATTACTGTCCACGTATCTCCAACTGCAGCCCTCGGATTACTGCTATTGCCCACAAATCTCCAACTGCAACCCTCAAATTGTTGGCCACGGATCTCCAACTGCAGCCCTCAGATTGCGGCTCACAGATTGCTGACGAGGCCTCCTCTTGGCTGCATAATTCAACAATTTTTAAATAAAAAATTTCAAGATTTGCAATGATATTTTCTGATTTTAAATGGAGAATGTTTACAACTTCTAGAATTTATAAGGTTGAATGCTAAAACCCTAAAACCACCTTAACAAACCCAAATACCTTACTCACTTCTTCATTGAAAACCTCAAATTTGTAATCCCTCTTTAATAAGCCTAAATTATTGGCTATGCAATATGTTTAATAATTATTAGTAATGGTTATCTCATAATATTACATACTTTAAAATAGTTATGTAGTTTATTATTGAGCTGAATCACAGTAAGGGTTGCTTGCCACTTAATACTTTTGAGAAATCTTCCATTAAAATATCTAAACAAGAAACCCAACAGTGATTGGTCAATAAAGATGTCAGTGTTCTTGAACAAGATTTTATTCTGAAGTCATACACGTCAACGTAAAGATGGGAGAGGCTGTTTTAAAGATGGGAGAGGCTGTTTTAGGTTGATTTCATCCAAAAGCATCCCAAATTTTAAGAGGGAGAAGTTGATTATGGGCTAAATCAGGCAGAATTAATGAAACTCAGCTGAAGGATATAATGCAACTGGTTTGATAACAACTGGTTTGATCTCGTTCAGGTGCAAATAATTACTAAGAAAAGGTCAGGATCTAATGCAACAGTTGATTAGGGATGTATCATGGATGATGTGAGGGCAGTAGCATAATATGCACTAGAATTATCAGTAGATTAAAATGTACTTGGTTTAAAACGATGAGCCGCACAATAGTACCCTAGAAAGTTACTAGTAGCTTGATTGGAAATGAAGAAAATTAGTTCTCCTTTCTGCACAAGTCTCATGGACTAGTAGCAAGCATTTTTAGTATACTTCCATTATTTCTTTGATATTTTAGTAGTTAAATTAATCACACTTGAATATAAATTTGCTTTATGGTAAGATATTTGTAATCAAATTCGGAATTTCACGGCAGCCCTAGGTGCACAATCATATCAAAATATGTTCAAAATCGTCTAGCATAATATTATGGAGCTGTTAGATCACGTTTGGTGGAATCTTTATTGGGCCAACTATAATGTGTTATTCCAAAGGGATGCACATCCATCCATCTTTGTCATGCTGACTCAATACTTTAGGATTTCGGTAAGCGTTACAGTAAGAGCGCACATGTCGATCTTAATCAAAATTCAACTGATTAACCAAAAATATTACAAATCAATACAAAAGCTTAACTAGTCCCTAATTCCCTATCATACAACCTACAAGTGCACGTCTTCTCAATGCATTCATTCTAGAAAGGGGACGCCACAACAAAGATGATGAGTTGTTCAAGTTTTTTATAATTATATAAGGCACAAAAAAAGAGTGAGGAATCCATACATTGATAAACAACTAACAATTGCACATTCTATGTTGTTCAACTTCAATCAAACCAATGTCCGTGAGAGAGAAGAGAGATGATTCAGTCCTCTAACAAACAAAAGTCCAAACAATAGCAAACAAAAAAATAGGCACGTGCCACCATTCTCATATTCCTAAGTACATACACAAAGCAAAGAAGAAGAGGAAATCCCAAGAATCTTAAAACAGGATATTACCTCGCACAAAAATCTTTTGCTTTTATGCACCGCTAAAACCGCATTTCTCCATGTACTTCTGCATACAAAACCTTGCAAAAGACTATACATATAGTCACACAACATGTCAAGAAAGGAAAGATTGAGCACATGAGCAAGGCCTGAGGATGCCAATCTCAATATCACGCAAACCAAGCTACATTCCAAACGACGCATGGAGCATTTCCTTAAAGCCTTCTATATAAGAGGACAATTTCAAATAAGAAAAGAATAAATGATTCTATACAAGGCACAATTCCCAATGAGCTGTGAATCCCAATGCAAGATAGTTTTTATTGGTCCAAATTTGTGAATCTCAAAGCACTCATCTCAATCTTTTTATGTGATTTGAATTATATAAGGATCAAGAAATATGTGACACGAAGAAACACCAAAATAGATCAAGAGAAAAAAACAATGATCTAAAACTTCAATACACAAAACATCAAGAGAAAACACAATTAGCCAAGATAATGTCATTAACAAAGTTATAACAAGTGTTAATTAGGTGTAACTTTGTAAATGATTTAAAAACCCAAGACTACGAACTCCTAGCCTTTCTTTAGGCATAAGTCACTAACAAATTGATGCATCACACCAAGATAAAAATCAAGGATAAGGTCCCGAACCAATGAACTGCATAAAGATTTTGGGTCATTTATCTTGGACAACCCTACACGCAAGCCCATGGATGACCCATAATCTCTCTAAAATCATTGGATAATAATTAAGAAGCTTATTTTGAAGTTCATCGATGGGTAGGCCAACCCTTTCAATCAAGGAAATAAAAACTTTTAAAAATTACTTAATTTCAATGCCACTCTATTTGCCTTATTTGACTAATCTAAATTTTCATATTTTCAAGAGCTTTAAAATTTATTTTATTCTTTATTATATTATGATAAGTCATCAATCCATGTAATAATATTTAATTAACCCCTAAGGATTTCAAGCTATTTAAGCTTGAAAAAGATGTATAAATAAGATACAACTCTGTGCTTTTGGATTCAATGAATACAAATTCTTTTTTGCTTATACAAATTTTAGATTAAAATGCTTGGTAGCTATTCTAATCTCTGGTAATGATTGGTGGTTGATCCCTTAGGGTTTTAATGAGTCATTAATTATCTTTTCTCAAATACTCATCTTGTCCACATAACCTCAATCATAGCTCCCCTCAATCCTAAAATACATCCAACCCCTTCTAAACTCTCCCAAATATTCCCCTTCTATCCCTAATAATCTCACAAGACCACAACTCCCCAAATAACCTTAAAATATTTTAGCCAAAAATCCAACATATAGAGACAATTTTATGTTGTGAGCAATCAAATTAAAAACATCACAAGTCTTTAATCACTGATGCAAAATCTATAAAAATATCAATATCAATTCTCTAACATATTAAACCTTTGATCTAGAATTCTTCACCCTTTTCATTCAAGAAAAGCTTGTCCGTTGATATCATAAAAGTTTCACCATCAAATACGTCCAAACCCTGAATACCCTTTTCACCACCACCCACATAACACTTCCACCACCTCCATAAGGGGGCACCAATTAATTTGTTGCCTTCACTATAAATATCCTATATACCCTATATCACAAACTTTATGGATAAAATCTTTCAACGCAAACCTTAATGGTATTGGTATCTAAGACATGCTATTAAATTCATTTGATTCTTACAAAAAGGATAATTTATGTTATAAAAATGGATCATTAATTGAAATAATGACATATATAATTTGTCGACAAAATTCATAGCATACTCCAATAATCTATTTTTATTTAAAACACATACTAGAGTTCCTTTCTGATTTAGGTCAAATAAAAGTCTTAAACAAATGTTTAGAAAATTTATAGGCTTTATCAATAAAATACATAAAGGCCTTCAAAGAGTCCTTTTGGATGCATTATTTAGGCAAGCTTAAACAATTTTAAAAAATCCATTATAGATCTTTTTTGTATGAAAATAAATTAATTCTCCCTCATAACTTCATTACATGACCTATAAATTTAATTCTCCTATAATTACAACAACCTTATATGTTTCATATTCTTTCAAATGTTGGCACCAAAATCATTTTCTTCAATCCATTGACATGTTTTTTTTTTTTTTTTTTTTTTAATTCCATTAAATAGCAGTTAACCAATCTACTCTAATATCTCTCACAAGTCTCTAAGGCTTCGTTTGGTTTTTTGGTACTTTTGTAAAAGACAGTTTTAAGAAATATTGATTCAGAAAATGGAGTTTTCTACCAGAGAAGCATATATAAAAAGCTTTCTCAAAACAACAGAAAAATGAAACAAATGGAGTTATTAGGAACTTGATTTGACGAACCAAACAGTAAAGAAGAAATGAATTTGTTGTTTTAAAACAGAATAAGCACCAAAAACTTCCAATCAAATGAAGCCTAAATCTCAATGAGTATTTCATTTGAATATAAAGTTCGAAATTTCAAGTTCATTATTCTAGATCTATCCATTTTTTTCTTTAGAAGTATTCATGGTGCTCTTTTAAAACAATTTCTTCATTAAAACTCTCATTTTCAATTTCCTTACTATTCTATCTTCCTGAGATCCTATTAAGTTTACTTTGAATACATCTAGCATGATCAAAGACTCAAAGTCACTAAGAACCTTTCTCTTACCTTCGTTATTTATACATCTTCTATTCTCCTTTGTACATAGCTTGATATACAAGGTAAATTAGATCTGAGTTATTGAAGTCAAAGGACTGCTTCATGATGGGCCCATATTTTTACAAACGTTATATTTAGGTTCCTAATGCCTTTCTCATATGCAAGCTGGCTTTAAGATAAATTGTTGATCTTCATAAAGGTAATTTTCAATTATCAACATTAAATTTTCTATTAAAATGTATCATAAAACATATTTGTATTTGAACCACAATTCTTTTAAAATACCCTCAATCAAAAAGGTAGTCTAGAGCTTAACTACTGAAGCTTTAGTGGTCAACTAGATTGTTGGCATGACAAATTTGTGTGAAATGCAAGGTCTGTCATGCAGACTACACAATTGCACGCAGTAGCTTGCACACGGACTCCCTGAGCAGCTCGGGTTGGTTTTCATCCCTATACATAATTTTGCTTTTGTACAAACTTGCATAAGGATTGTCTAGTACAAACTTATAAAAATGCGAATTGGCTCTGTCAGCTACCTCATAAGCATCTAAGTTGTGGAAGGACTACCTATGCTTGCCAGAAGCAGGCATCCATGCAAACTTGAGTTAATGCTGAGCTCACAAAACCAAGGCGAGCATGTAAATGATTATGAGCTCATATAGAGTGAGAAGAAGGAGAGTAAGGATTTTTGCTGTTTTTCCTTATTAGAAACACGGTTTACTGTATAACACCCCTTATACCTCAAGAGCTAAGAGTAATATATAAACCCTACTGTTAATCATCAAAAGATAGTATTTATAATTAATTTTATCAACTCTATTCGCAACACATATGTTTTTATAACTATTATAAGACTCGGAGTACTTATTTTATTTCCACACTTTTCTCATTATAAAAACATATTTTATTGCCTTAATAACCTTTATAACTCTTCACTTCACCACAAAATCTCCTTGCTTATGAACAATCAATTTCTAGACCATCTTTGTATTATGACAACTTTTCAACTAACAATCTTAATACTCATTCCATCAAAGTTTGGTTCAATAGAGTCCTCATTTTCCTTTTCTTAAATATTTTTCAAATGATTATCAACTTCTCACCTTTTATGATCAATTATCATATCCTAACTAATTTATTCAACAATAACTTATATTTTGTGTCTTGGATAAGTTTAATTAAAACCTAGAATTATCTAAGTAAAAATTATAATAATTAAAATTTAAACTAGCCTAAGTTAATGTTTAATCCTTAGTTATTATGCATTGCTTCCATTATTTTGATATACTAATTATTAATAAATATTTCATTAGTTGCATGTAATATAGATTAATGAGTTTTATATGTATAACACTTAATTCATATCTATTTACATATTTAACAACTGAAACTTCCTAGTTCTTAACTACTAGCATCCATTAACTCCCAGATGGATAGGTGTCAAAGAAAGCTCATAGATCTTCCACGCACTAAGAATGGTTAAAAATTACATATCAAATTAAACTAATAAAATAAGATTAATTTATAACATGGCTATTAACTAATTTGATTAACTACACTAATTTGATAAGCATTGGGGTAGAAATACTTTGCCAATGATTAAGATAATAAATAAACATTATTAGTTATAGATAGATTGGTTGATTAATAAATTAAAATAGAGATCATATAAGACTAATTAGTTATCAAATCATTAATAGAATAATAAATCATTCCAGTGTTCTATAAACTAATTAAAATAATAGTAAGATCTAATTAATTAGGAATTAACTAATTAAGATATTAAATTAGTTGGATTCATTAAGCTAGTTAGGGGGATTAACTAGAATATCTGCTTAGAAAATAAATTATTATGATAAAAAATCATTTTAGTTAGTTTACAATAAATAGTACAAATTTAAGCATAATTAATTAATCACATTAATTGTTAATTAGAAAATAAAACTATCTTCACATGAATTTTATATCAAAGTCCATTTTGATTATTCAACCAACTTCTACCAATATACCACAAAAACTCTTATAAAATAACATCTACTTTTAAATCAAATTAGACGACAGTCTTAGCAATAATTTCAATAGATAGTTATTCACTCGCTTAACTCAGCAACAAAGCGTACTATAGCACAAGCTCAATTAAAGCAATTGACGATCAGACCTTGAGTCGATTTGACTCAGGTTTAAGATCAATTTGAAGTGACTCCGATCTCAAGTTAGATAAGTCTGGTTATAAGCTGGCTTGATCAAATCTTGATTCGAGCCGAGGCTTGCTAACTTCAATTTGAGCCAAAATTTGATTTGATCTCTATAGATTACCAATCTCCTAACAAAAATTCTTAATCCAATATACATAAATAAAATCATGCATATAAATGATGAGGACATCGTCAGCATTTTCGACACATGTACCTTTATGAGACGTCGGAAATCGACGGCCACGAGCATGAGTTGTATTTTGTCATTTTATGTAGTTGTTTATTTTATTTTGATATTTTTCCGCTTTTGCCCTTATGGGCATTGAGTCGCTTATGTAGCCCGGAAGGGCATTTGTGTCATTTCTTGTTATTTCATTTTGGCCTATTTATATGAGGCCTCGTGCATTGTAATTTTAGTTTTGATGAATGAAAATTTGCCACTTATGTTCTCTTTGTGAGTTCACCCTCCCCGATCTCTTAGTAAGTTCGTAGGAGAAACTAGATCTCTTTGTGAGTTCTAGGTTTTCTTGTCTTTCGTTTTTTTTCTTTAATTCTCTGATCAATTCATGCTGTGGAGATTTGGATTGAAGCCACCA
The DNA here is from genome assembly GCA_016618105.1 of Dendrobium huoshanense. Lineage (NCBI taxonomy): Eukaryota > Viridiplantae > Streptophyta > Magnoliopsida > Asparagales > Orchidaceae > Dendrobium > Dendrobium huoshanense. The sequence goes on from CM028347.1 coordinate 17,682,913, forward strand.
GTGGGAGATTGGATTTTCATGCTTGAGATCCCGAGAATTTCCCCCACACTCTCCCCTCCCTTGCTCTTGCCACCGCCCCTCCCTGGATTGCCCAGGTCGCCGACCTGCAGCCCCAACCGCCGGCCAGCAGCCACCGGCCAGCCCTTCTCCAGCCCACCGGCTTCCTCCCCCCTTGCAGCCGCCTCCTTCCCCTTCCACATCTCTACCCGCCGGCCCTTCCTCTTGGATTTTGAATTTGAAATTCAAATTCTCCAAGAGCCATTACTCACTTGCCAAAATTAAATCCTGAATTTATTCAATCATCTTAATTGGATTTCAATTCCAATTTGAAATTCAAATAGTTGCCTCAATGTTTAATCATAAATTAGGCAACTTTCCCTCTTGGTTAAAATCTGAATTTATTTCAGCTTTTATTCAAATCCCTTAATTAATCAAGTGGGCCCCACCTCATAAAAACCGAAACCCCCCTCTCTCCTTGCTCTATGGCCGGCCACCCATACCCATTACTCCTCCCCTTAATTAGGAGCATAATTCATGGCTTCAAATAAGGCCTCATTAATTCCTAATTTCCCTCATAAGCCTAAATTTCAAATTTCAAAAATTTGAAATTACAAAGTCCAAATTAAAATTAGGAAATCTGAAATTAATTTCAGATTTCCCAACCTAGTTCTTGCTTAGCCCCACCCGTTCCCTTCCCTATTGTTCACCCAGTTAATTCCCATCAAAAGTGCCAATGAAAAATTCCCAAATGCCTCATGCAGCCACCAAATTCATGCACAAGTGTTCCACGTTCCGGCTGTCCTAGATATCATATTTGCTGGTCTTCTTCTTCTCAGCTTGCTGCCAAGAAGAACCAACCCAATTTCCTCACCGTTCTGTGGCCTGAAGTCACCCCGGCTGCAGTCCCAAAGCCCTCCAAGGGCTGTTGCAGGTTTTCTGCCATTACCAATGCTGTACAGTGAATTGGAGAGATCACCATTGCTGTAAAGGCTGTTTTCCTCCCAGGATCGTCCGGGACGAAGTGGATCGTCCCGGGACGATCTGTACAGATTGTGAAGAAATCTGCATGTTCGTCTGTACGAACCTGGAACAATCGGGACGAACCGTCGGGACGAACTGAACCCGAGAGTTTCGTCCCGGGACGACGAAATTGACATTTAATTTCGTCTGGACGATCTGGTCCAGAGGAGATCGTCCCGGGACAATCGGGAACATCGTCTGGGACGATCCTGCTTAATAAATATCCAATTTAAGTCGTTTTGAAGAGAGAGAAAGTCCAGAAGACAGAAAATCAAAGGGAAAAGAAGAAAAGTGAATTTTTGGGCGACTTCCGTCCGTTTTCGTCCATCGCCGTAGTTGGAGAAGTTGACCGACTCGAGGTAAGGCACATCCCTCCTTTCTCAATTTTCAGAAACGAGAATTTTGACGACTTTTCTGTTCCGGATTTTGTTTCTGTTAGCGAATTTCTGGTATTATTTTCTTCTGACAAAGATTTTACCGCGTACTTTTGGTATATTTTTGAGATGATAATTATGCACGTTTTGGATATTTTCTGGAAGATTTTTACCGGATATTTTGAATTCTGCGGCGTTTTAATTGATTTGCAAGTTATCAGGATGTTGAAAAATGTTACTTCAGTACAATAAAAGTCTTATAATGTTGTTATGGATATTCTGTGGTAATTTGGTAAATTTCTGAATCTATGAATTTTGTATAAATTCCGTATACTGTCATTATGCCGCTGATTTTTCGTACGAATTCTGTTTTTTTCTGAATTGATACATTGAATGAATTGAAGTGTTTGTATGCTATCATAAGGGAGTTATAAGGGACCAGGATCCTTTGAGATTCCATCTGTGTCAGGGAAATCTGAAATGAGCTCTGAAATCTGAAAACAAGTTCTATTCCGGAATTCTGAATATATGTTCTGTTCTGTTCTGGTGCTATAAGCACAAAGGGAGGCATAAAGGGCCAGAATCCGTTGAGATTCTGTCAGTGTCTGATAAGTGAGGTATAAGGGGCCAGAATCCGTTGAGATTCTGTCAGGGTCAGGGAATCTGATATGAATTATCTTATATGAATGTGATTTTATCTGATTTCTGATTTCTGTACGATTCTGATTATTCCGTACGATTCTGTCTGCTCTGTGACATGAAAGCTTTATGATATCTGTTCTGAACTCTAATTTGAAATGACTTCAGTTTTCTGTATCAGTTGTTTGATTTCTGTTGATCAAGTATATGTTCTACGATTTCCGTACGGCTATTTTCTGATATGAATTTCTGATGATTTTGATTGTTGAGTGATGTCTTGCTAAGTTGTTAGCTCATCCTTGTTTTCTGTGTGATTTTCATGTTCTGGAAAAAGGGAAGGAAGTTTTGGATTAGCAGTTCAGAGTCTGATCAGTGATTGGGTATTTGTACTTTTGATTTTTGTACAATCATGACTTTTCTGTTATGTTTTGTTCTTTCTGTCTGTAAGCCATGTACTGTATCTGTATATGATTGTTTTGATGAAAGAAAAGATAAATGAACTGTTCTGTATTTGGATGTTTATAGTAGCTCTGTGTTTTTCTGTCTATTTAATATTTGGAAGAAAGTCTGAAGCAAATTTCAAAGCTAGATCCTGGATTTTCAAAGGTTATGTCGCGGCCCGATGCGAGCGGGATCCGTCCCGGTCGGGTTGGGTCGTGACAAGCCTTTTAAGTGGTATCAGAGCAATAGTTTTGGAATTTGGATTATAAGACAGAGCTATAGGAAGTGATCTGTGTGAGTCTGTCAGGGTAGTTCTGGTTTGTCTGGATTTTTATTCTGTTGTTTTGTGCCTAGTTTTCTGTGTGATTATGTATCTGCCAGACTCAGATATGACAGATGGGCAGAGTGCTAGTCAGGCAACTCCGATGAGTAGTACTGCCCCAGTGGCTGGTTCTGATACACTTTCTCAGTTTGCTACGTTGGTTGCTCAGATGATGAGCGAGACTCAGAGTAGAGCCTCTACTGTTCGATCTGAGGATATGGATAGACATCTGCAGATGTTTCTAAGATTGAAACCTCCGAGGTTTGAGGGCACTGTTGAGCCCAGAGCAACTGAGGAGTGGTTGAAGAGGTTGGAGAAGACTTTTGACGGTATACAGTGTCCGTCGGACAGGAAGGTACTGTTGGCAATTTTTCTGTTGGATGGGGAGGCTGAGAGCTGGTGGATGGGCCAGCAGGAGGAAAAGTTCTAAGGAAAGCTAAACTCTCTGATCTCTTGGGAAGAGTTTTTTGAAGTATTTTGATCGTGGTTTGTACCTCCTTCTGCAAGACAGCAGATGCAGGAGACTTTTCTGAGGCTAATTCAGGGGAGCAGGACTGTGATGCAGTACGAGACAGAGTTTACTGCTTTAGCCTGATATGCTCCGCAGTTAGTGAGTACTTCTGCTGAGAAGTGCTATAGATTTTTGAGGGGACTACGAGATAGTCTGAGGCAGCCTCTGGTACCGTTTCATATTTCTGATTTCTCTGAGCTTGTGGAGAGAGCTCGTCTGATAGAGAATGATCTGATGGCTACCCAGCAGCGGTGGACTGCGAGTAAGAAGAGGTTCGGGGGTGATGCTTCTAGTAGTGGTTCCTCTGGCAAGAGGATATTTATTTCTGGAGCCCCCAGGAGGAGTGGACAGTCGGGATCCACTATAGTTTCTGGTACTGCCGCTACCAGTACGATCAGTTCTGGATCTGTTAGTGGGACACCTATGTGTCAAAGTTGTGGACGACTACATTTTGGTCAGTGCTACAGGATGACTGGTCAATGCTTAAGATGTGGTCAGCCAGGACATCGGATTACAGAGTGCCCACATGCTGGATTTGATCGACGATCCGAGTTCCGATCTGATAGTAGACCTGTTGGTTCAGCAGGAAGGCTGAGGACTGTTCCTCCACGTACTATGACTGAAGGATCCTCTGGTAGAGGTGGTGGGTCAAGATCAGTGGCACGGAGACCACCTACTAGTAGTCAGCGGGAGTCTACTGGTTCAGTAGCTCCAGCTCCAGTTCAGCCACGTGTGTACAGCTTGAGTCAGCAGGAGGCTCGAGATGCTCCGGATGTGGTGACAGGTACGATTTATATTTCTGAACATCCCTGTTGTGTTCTATTTGATTCTGGAGCCAGTCACTCGTTTCTTTCCGAGCGCTATTTTGATGCTTTGCATCTGGATTCTGTTTTGCTACCGGTTTCGCTTTCCGTTATTTTGCCGGCTGGAAGTAATTTGATTGCCCGAAAGTTTTATTTCTGTGAGCTTGATATTTCAGGCAAGAAATGGAAGTCGAGTTTGATTTTATTGCCGATTTCTTCTTACGACGTGATTTTGGGTATGAATTAGCTGAGTCTGTATGAGGCTCAGATTGACTGTTTGAAGAAGCAAGTGAGCTTGCTTATGGATGGTGAGAGGTATGTATTTCAAGGATTACGAGGTGTTCTATCCTATCTGATTTCTGTGTTGGAAGTCAGAAGAATGTGGAAGAAGGGTTGTCCGGTATTTTTGGCTTCTGTACGGGATATGAACAGAGATGTGGATTCTATTTTTGATATACCGGTTGTGCGGGAGTTTTCTGACGTTTTTCCTGAGGAGTCAGTTGGTTTTCCTCCGGCAGAGATGTTGAATTCTATATTGATATTTTTCCGGGTACAACTCCAATATCAAAAGCTCCGTACAGGATGGCACCGAAGGAACTTTCTGAGTTGAAAGTTCAGCTCCAGGAGTTGGTGGATAAAGGATTTGTTCGCCCTAGTGTTTCTCCTTGGGGAGCACCTGTACTGTTTGTGAAGAAGAATGACGGAACACTCCGTATGTGTGTTGATTACAGAGATTTGAATAAGGTCACGATCAAGAACAAGTATCCATTACCCCAGATTGATGACTTGTTTGATCAACTTTCTGGTTCTTCTGTGTTTTCGAAGATTGATTTGAGATCTGGTTACTATCAGGTGAAAGTGAAGGAAGCTGATGTGTTGAAGACAGCTTTCAGTACTCGGTATGGGCACTACGAGTTTTTGGTTATGCCTTTTGGGGTAACCAACGCACCAGCTATTTTCATGGATCTGATGAACAGAGTGTTCAAGAAGTATCTGGATCAGTTTGTGATCGTCTTCATCGACGATATTCTGGTGTATTCTGCTTCTGAGGAACATCATGCTAGACACATGAGCATTGTGTTGGAGACTTTGAGGCAGCATCAGTTGTATGTTAAGTTCTCCAAATACAAATTCTGGCTGAAGAGCATTTTTTTTCTGGGGCATGTGGTGAGCGGTGAAGGTATTTCTGTTGATCCCCAGAAGATTCAAGCTGTTGCTGATTGGCCAAGGCCTATTACGGTATTTGAGGTACGTAGTTTCTTAGGCATGGCCATATATTATAGAAAATTTGTGAAGGGATTTTCTCATATTTCTACGCCTCTGACGAAACTGACTCAGAAGTTAGTAGCTTTTGTTTGGAGTTCGGAATGTGAGGCTAGTTTTCAGAAGTTGAAGGATTGTTTGACTTCAGCTCCTGTGTTAGCACTTCCGTCAGGTACGGAAGGATTTCAAGTGTTCAATGATGCTTCACTGAAAGGTTTGGGCTGTGTTCTGATACAGCATGGTCGGGTAATAGCCTATGCTTTGAGACAGTTGAAACCACATGAAAAGAATTACCCGACGCATGATTTGGAATTGGCTGCAGTTGTTTTTTATTTGAAGATTTGGCGTCATTATTTGTATGGCGTCAGATGTGAGATCTTTATGGATCATAAGAGCTTGAAGTACATATTCACTCAGAAGGATCTGAATTTGAGGCAAAGAAGATGGCTTGAGTTGATCAAGGACTACGACCTGACGATTCAGTATCAGCCTGGTAAGGCTAATGTGGTAGTAGATGCTTTGAGCATGAAGTCTTCTGGATTATCAGGTATTCAACTCACTTCTGATGACTATCTGATACGAGATATAGAAATATTACAATTGGAGGTGATTTCCTCTACTGATACGGATTCTGGTATTTTGACTCATGTGAATATTCAGTCTTCTCTAGAAGAAAGGATTCAGGAAGCTCAGAAGTCAGATTCTGATTACTTGAAGTTGATTACTCAGATTGAATCTGGTAAGAAACTTGAACTGCGAGTTTCTGATTATGGTATTATTTTCTGCAAGAATAGACTGTGGATTCATGTATTTGGAGATTTGAGGAAAGAGATTCTGTACGAATCTCACCATTCAGGCTATACGATACATCCGGGAAGTGGCAAGATGTATGGAGATATGAAGAGTTTGTTCTGGTGGCCTGGAATGAAAAAGGATGTAGCAGATTTTGTTGCGAAATGCGAAGCCTGTCAGTTAGTGAAGACAGAGCATCAGCGACAGGAGGTCTTTTACAGTCGTTGCCTATCCTTGAGTGGAAGTGGGAGGAGGTAACGATGGATTTTGCTATGAGTTTCCCTCAATCAAGACAAGGGCATGATGTCATCTGGGTGATTGTGGATCGATTAACGAAGTCTGCAAACTTTCTTCCGATCAGGCAGACGGATCCGGTGGATAAGTTGGCAGTTGGCACAGGTATATGTGAAGGAAATTGTTAGATTACATGGTGTGCCTAAAGTGATTGTATCTGATCGAGATGGATGGTTTACTTCCAGACTTTGGAAGGGTATTCAGCAAGGATTGGGTACGAAGTTACATTTCAGTACGGCTTTTCATCCGCAGACTAACGGACAGTCTGAGAGGACTATTCAGGTACTGGAAGATCTTCTGAGGTTATGTGTTTTGGATTTTGGAGGAAGCTGGGAAGATCATATCCCTTTGATAAAATTTGCTTATAATAACAGTTTCCAGTCCAGTATTGGAATGGCACCTTATGAAGTTTTGTATGGCCGAAAGTGTAGAACTCCTTTGACTCTGATTGAAGTGGGCGATAGACAGGAAATGGGTGCGACATTTGTGGATGAAACTGTTATGAAAATCAATTTGATTAAAGAAAGATTGAAAGCTGCACAAGACAGGCAACAGAAGTATTACAATCAGAAGCACAGGTTCGTTGAATTTCAGATTGGTGACTTTGTGTATGTCAAAGTTAGTCCGATGATAGGTGTCAGCAGATTTGGAAGAGTGAGCAAGCTCAGTCCAAGGTATGTCGGACCTTTTGAGATTATTGAAAGAGTTGGAAAGTCTGCTTATAGATTATTGTTATCCGATCTGCTATCTGATGTGCATAATGTTTTCCACGTATCCTCTTTGAGAAAGTGGATATCTGATTCTGACAAGAAGAACCTGAGAAAATTTTGGCTTATGATGTGCGGAAACTGAGAAGTAAACAGATTCCTATGGTTAAAGTGCAGTGGAAGCACAGAACAGCTCGGGAAGCGACTTGGGAGTCGGACCATTTGGGGAGATTGTAAAGGCTGTTTTCCTCCCAGGATCGTCCGGGATGAAGTGGATCGTCCCGGGACGATCTGTACAGATTGTTAAGAAATCTGCATGCTCGTCTGTACGAACCTGAAACAATCGGGACGAACCGTCGGGACGAACTGAACCCGAGAGTTTCGTCCCAGGATGACGAAATTGGCATTTAATTTCGTCTGGACGATCTGGTCCACGATCTGGTCCAGAGGAGATCGTCCCGGGACGATCGGGAACATCGTCCAGGACGATCCTGCTTAATAAATATCTAATTTAAGTTGTTTTGAAGAGAGAAAATCCATGAGAGAGAAAATCAAAGGAAAAAAAAGAAAAGTTTATTTTTGGACGACTTCCATCCGTTTTCGAACGTCACCGTAGTTGGAGAAGTTGACCGACTCGAGGTAAGGAACATTCCGCCTTTCTCAATTTTCAGAAATGAGAATTTTGACGACTTTTCTATTCAGGATTTTGTTTCCGTTAGCGAATTTCTGGTATTATTTTCTTTTGATAAAGATTTTACCGCGTAACTTTTGGTATGTTTTTGAGATGATAATTATGCACGTTTTGGATATTTTCTGGAAGATTTTTACCGAAAGTTATCAGGATGTTGAAAAATATTACTTCAGTACAGTAAAAGTCTTATAATATTGTTGTGAATATTCTGTGGTAATTTGGTAAATTTCTGAATCTGTGAATTTTGTGTAAATTTCGTATACTGCCGTTATGCCGCTGATTTTTCGTACGAATTCTAATTTTTTTCTAAATTGATACATTGAATGAATTGAAGTGTTTGTATGCTATCAGAAGAGAGTTATAAGGGGCCAGGATCCTTTGAGATTCTGTCTGTGTCAGGAAAATCTGAAATGAGCTTTAAAATCTGAAAACAAGTTCTGTTCTGGAATTCCGAATATATGTTTTGTTCTGTTCTGGTGCTATAAGCACAAAGGGAGGCATAAGGGGCCAGAATCCGTTGAGATTCTGTCAGTGTCTGGTAAGTGAGGCATAAGGGGCCAGAATCCGTTGAGATTCTGTCAGGGTCAGTGAATCTGATATGAATGTGATTTTATCTGATTTCTAATTTCTGTACGATTCTGTCTGCTCTGTGACATGAAAGCTTTATGATATCTGTTCTGAACTCTGATTTGAAATGACTTCAGTTGTTTGATTTCTGTTGATCAAGTATCTGTTCTATGATTTCCGTACGGCTATTTTTGATGTGAATTTCTGATGATTTTGATTGGTGAGTGATGTCTTACTAAGCTGTTAGCTCATCCTTGTTTTCTGCGTGATTTTCAGGTTCTGGGAAAGGGAATGAAGTTTTGGATTAGCAGTTCAGAGTCTGATCAGTGATTAGGTATTTTGTATTTTTGATTTTTGTACAGTCATGGTTTTTCTGTTCTATTCTGTTTTTTCTGTCTGTAAGTCATGTATTGTATCTGTATATAATTGTTTTGATAAAAGAAAAGATAGATGAACTGTTCTGTATTTGGATGTTTATAGTAGCTATGTGTTTTTCTGTCTATTTAATATTTGGAAGAAAGTCTGAAGCAAATTCCAAAGCTAGATCCTAGATTTTCAAAGGTTATGTCGCGACCCGATGCGAGCGGGATCCGTCCCGGTCGGGTTGGGTCGTGACAATTGCAGCCCACTGTCCACTAGTATCAAATCCAGCAAGCATAATTGTCCGGGATGACGTCATAGCTGCTGTCCAACAATTCTGCAGGTTTCCTTGCACCACACCCTCACCCAGGAGGCTCAACCACTGTCCAGAATTCCATACTCCGGCCACCTATCCAAAAACGATGATCCAAGGTTCCTTCTTCCTCAGAGCGACCTCGATTCTAATGTGGAGACTCTTCTTCCGCTAAAGCCTAGACTATTTGAGCGTATGGGCTCCAAAGGTGAAAGTTCTCATTATTAAATCGTGGATTCTTGTTTATCGTCGTAGCGTACAATTACTCTTTGTGTTTTCTTGAATTGTTTGGTTAATCGACTTCGCTCTTCTTTGCCTAAGCAAGTTAAAAACTACGAACTCTAAGGATCAATCGTTGTTATAAGTAATAAATTTATTGTGGGAACACTTTGTTAATTCGCTCTCTTTAATTTCCCTAAGTAACTCCGGATTGTTTCACATCAATAAAGGTTCCAAAAAAAAAAAAAAAAAATATATATATATATATATATATATATATATATATATATATATATATATATATATATATATATATATATATAGATTTTGATTTGATATTGAGCTAGCTTTATATGATCTAGATTTTACTCAATTCAAATTCAATTTGAGTAGAACATTTCTCATTAGTGTAATGATTGACTTCTATTTTATCTTAATTTGAGCTTAAAACTAATCTAATTTTCAGGTGAACATCAATCTTCCTCAAATTCATAGCCATAAGTATAATTTAAAATATAGTAAAACAAAGAAACTATAGCCAAACATAGCCTAAATTTTAATCAGACTAATTATTACTACATAATGCTTTTCTAACTAAAAAAATTAAAGTAACATTAATTCCTATCAGATTAAAGTTTTAATCAGTATATTATGATCTTACTTGATCCTTAAGTTAGCATTCTACTCATTGATTTATTACAAATTAATTAGGATATTTGATGTTTAATTAGTTCATATATGTATGTAATTAGCTAGATTTTTTTTTTTTGGGGTGTAATGAGGTCAGTGTTCACATTTTAGAATATCAATCAAACATTTATTTGATAGAAAGTGGATAGCATTAAGCAGCAATTTATATCTCATCGTTATAACGGTGAGAAGTGACTTTACGTTTGTAAAATTGAAAATCACCTTCAGTTTTCCTTTGCATAAGAAAATAACGAATAATATTATATCAATACGTGAATTAACTAAATAAAGATTATTTAGGTTAATTATATATTAATTAAATAATTATCATAAAGAATGTTAATCACTAATTACTTGAGCAAAGTTTAATCAGGAAATTTGTTACAGAGTAATTAAATAAGCAAGGATGATACAGGTTACGTATTTATTTTAATCAATTTAATGAATTAGTGAGGAAATAAAGTTGGAGATGCTAAATTAGTATAATTAATAAATTAATTAGGGAATTCAAACGTGGGTAAATGATGATGATGATGATGATGATTGTCGCGTCCAGGAGTATTCGCGGCGGTAGAGAAATATCATATTTAACATCTTAGCATTGTACGAAAATCCAGCACGCAATCAGATAAGGAGAGAGGGTCTAGCATTTATGAGACACCAAGATTTTTACGTGGAAAACCCCTGTAAAAGGGGGAAAACCCACGGGGCCTAGCCCAGTTTGAACGAATCCACTAGTATTTACAGTCGATTACAAATGAGACCCTTCCTTGGGAGAAGGTCTTAGCTTGATGTACATCTTATGGAGTACATTATATGATGTAAATACAAAAAGCTACTATCGACGTATTCGCTTTGTTAGAAGGACTGCAGTCGGCGGACGACGTAGGTCAGGAGGACCGTAGTAAGCTGGCGACGAAGGACTGTAGTCGGCGAGCGACGTAAGTCAGGAGGACCGTAGTCGGCGGGCGACGGAGGTCGGAAAGAATGTAGTCGGCGGGCGACGTAAGTCAGGAGGACCGTAGTCGACGGGCGACGGAGGTCAGAAAGAATGTAGTCGGCGGGCGACATAAGTCAGGAGGACCGTATTCAACGGGCAACGGATGTCGGAAAGATTGTAGTCGGCGGGCGACATAAGTCAGGAGGACCGTAGTCGGCTGAGAGGACCGTAGTCGGCTGGCGACGGAGGTCGGAAGGACTGTAGTCTGACGACGAAGATCAGTAGGACAGCGTCAGTTGAAGTTCAGCAATGGAAAGAAATGCATCTTTGCATAGACGTCCAGCGAAGTCCGATAGCCGGTAGAAGTCCGGCGTTGGGTAGAAACTTGGCGAAGAGTGAAGGTCCGTCGTCGGGTACAAGTCCGACGTCTTTGGTGGCAAAGGAGAACTCCGGCTTCACTTGGGCGGAGTTTCGACGTCAGGAGGGAACTCTCTTGTAAATTGGGAAGAATTTCAGCATCTCATGGAAGTTGGGAAGTATTATGGAGTTCTCCCGAATATCCGGCAGAATTCCGGCGTCTTCAGGCGGCAGGAAGAGCTCCGGCGGTGGTCGAGGAGGTGAGGAATCTCCTTTTCCCCTTTCTCCTCTTCTTCTTCTCTCTCTTCACTTCTTTCTCCTCTTTGGTGTAGAATGAGGGCTCTATTTATAATTTTTCTCGGGTAGCATAGCCCCTAAATAGGCGTGAGATCAGGGGCGAATTGGGAGTGTTTTGAATGGACGGCCGATATCGAATCCTTTGATCATGCACCGTTCGTTGGGTATTTGAAGGCCTTAATGATGTCGGAATTTGGCGATCTTGGGCTCGTTGGATTCGTCTCGTCGAGCCATTCGATTCGAGTATAAGCTCGTCAAAATCGGAGACCGTTTGGTAACTCAAATTGTGGTTTGAACCTTCCAATAGCGCTTTGAGCCCTTGATTCGGACTCATTTGGGCTCAGATTGGGTTGATCTTAGTGTCGTCGGGTTCGTATTTCCGAGACGCTCAGTTTGACTGTAAGCTCACTGAAATCGGAGTTCGGGTGCTCCCAAAATTAATTTTTGAAGTTTCATAGCTTTTGCCTCGAGATTCGTGCCCGATCAAGCTAATTTTGTGATGACGTATCAATGATGATGATGATGATAGTAGCTTGTAGAATGATTAGCAATGAATAAATTAAAAATAATTATGCATTAACCTCACTGATTAATCAATAAATAGTTATAAGAATAATATATTATTGTAATTAGTCCAAAATTAATTATTAATTAATCCAATTAGTCACTCTAGTTAATTATAGATAAATTAGAGATAGTGATGCAGAACTATCTAATTTCTTTGGACAAGCAGGCATTAAGTAATAGTAAGGTACAAGAAAAAAGGAAAAAAAATTCACCTCATTGAGCCAGAAGTCCTCGTTGGTCTTATTTGTTATCAGATTCCCCGTCCAGCTATGAGCGAGCTCATGAATTACCACCTGCGCCCCGGTAGCATCGCCTTTGATCACCGTCGGTGTAAGAAATACCATCCTAGGATTCTCCATCCCTCCATAAGGAAAGCTGGGAGGCAACACAAGCACATCAAACCTCTCCCACTCATACGGCCCAAACAACGCCTCCCCAACTCTCACCATCTCCTCAACCCCACTAAATTCCCTCGCCGCAGCATCCAGCACCTCGGACCCGCCCTCAGCATAAACTCTCGTCCTAGGTCCAAGATCCCGCCCTGAAATCTCACCAGCAGCCAAGGCAAAAAGGTAAGGCGGAATTGGCTGATCCATGCTGAAGCACTCAACGATGCGGTCTTTGCTGCACCAGAGGGAATCCGGTACGCCGGGGGACCCTTCTCCTGCTATGGGATCGCGGCGTGCGAGCTTAGAGGCGGACATGACGGCCGAGAGGGGAAGAGGGAGGTTGATTCGGGCGGAGTAGCGGATGCGGGCGGCGGGTGTGTCTTGGCATGGGAAAACGGATCTGGCGTGAATGGATTGGCATTGGGTATAAACGAAAGGATGAGATCCGGAAGAGGTCTGCGCAGGGGAAAGCCATTGGAGAGCAGAGGAGGATGGGGAGGTGGAGAAGACGATGAGGACAGAGGAGTGAGAAGAGAGGGTGATCGTGATAGGTGAGCCGTTGATGGGGTCGGCGGATGAGGAGATGGCGAACGGTAGAGGGGAGAGGGAGTCGGGATCGATAACTGCGGAGATGGAGATGGCCCGGGAGTCTAGGGTGAGGTTTCCGGAATAGGATGTGGGGAGAGAGATGAGAGCGGAGCCGATGATGGTTGAGGAAGAGAAATCGAGGAATAAGTTGAGAGCGATGTGGGTAGAGAAGGGTTCCGAGGAGTCGGTAAAAGAGTGAGGATCTACCGGCGACATCGCAGGCGGCCGCTGGCTTAGTCTAGGGTTTTGTTCCTGTTGATTTGCCGGCGGTAGGAAGAGGTGGCTGGGAAGGTCCTCACGACCACGACGCACGAAAACGACCCACGGTCAGCAGAAATTATTACGTACGGAGAGCCATTCGAAATCCAAAAGTAGAGAATATGACGCAATCCGAAAATCTGATTCTAATCATACATGAAAATTTTGAAATTTGGTCAATCCAAACTCAAAATGGGTTGAATTTGAGTTTTGAGTTTCGACCCACTTTGAATTTCGGATTTGATTCAGATTGATCCGGAAATCCGAAATTGACCGGATTTTGACCCAGTATCCTTCACAGCTAGCGAGCTCAAACATCAAAGAATGAGCCTACGAGTGAACCTCCGTCCAACCAGAAGGGAACGTCATCCAAGGAGCAAAGTCGAACAGCAACGAACTCCTGTCGTTGCTTTTGATCAAAATGTTGCAACTTCCGATCCAACCGGAAGGGAACGTCGTTAAAGGAGCAAAGTCGAACAACAACGAAGGAGCCAACGAGTGAACTCCCGTTGTTGCTTTTGAACAAAATGTTGCAACTTTCGATCCAATAAGAAGGGAACATCGTCCAAGGAGCGACGTCGAACAATAAGGAAGGAGCAACAAGCGAACTCCTGTCATTCTTCCGATCAAAATTTTGCAACTTCCGATCCGACTGGAAGGGAATGTCGTCCAAGGAGCGAAGTCAAACGACAACGAAGGAGCCGAGGTGGCAAGGTACCTTCACAGTGAGCGAACTCCCTTGGTTGATTCCGATCAAAATGTTGTAACTTCCGATCTGAGTTGGGTATCTCCTTCAATGACGAACTCATCCATTGACACTGTGGGTCGGGTTTGGGTCCTAAAAACTGGCCCGTTTGCAAAACGGGTCGGATAGAACAATGTCGGGTCAATTCTGATTTAGCTCCGAACTCCACCTGTGACCCGATTTTGACATATCTATCCAAAAGCACAGCTCAATATTTCAATTATTACATGTGTACATATTTATTATTAATTAATTAAGAATTAATAATTTATAAATGCATTGTTTTTTTAATTTAAAAAATACTTACATAATTTGATTATTTAAATTAGGTTATTCTTTTTACATAATTAGTTGATTCAAATTAGGTTATTCATAATTAGTTTATTCATTTAATTTAAAAAATGTATATGTAGGTATAATTTTAAATTTTAATAAATATAAAGATAATGATTAAAAATAAATATAAAAGAAAATATGAGAAAGAATATACATAGAATATTCTTTTTTTGTGTAAGGAAATGAAGTTTGATTGTAGATCAGTTACTGTATTTTGGAGTGGAAAATGAGTTTTTCGGATGGAGATGCACTAAGCTTTGATTCCGAACACCAATTAAATCATGACATGTGGATTGTATACGATAATTTTTAATGTATATATTTTATAATGCTTGCCCCAACGATCTGACCCAAACTCTTATGATAATTTTGAAAAAAGCCAATAGTTATCCTGTCATTTCACTTTTAAAATTGCGGAAGACCAAAAGATTTAGGGTTTCCAAGTTGGAAGAGGACTTTGAGATTTTGATTGTCGAACAAATACTGCTCTCGTCTTCTTCTTCAATCTTCATCTTCGAACAAGGATTTCTCTATTGTCTCCTTTAAGGTAAGTTTGATGAAGGTGTCATTTTACTATATACAAGTGTATACAAAGTGCTTATAAGTTTTTCTTATATATACACTTTTATATAAGTATATATAGTGTACATATTCCTTATATATATATATATATATATATATATATATATATATATATATATATATATATATATATATATATATATATATATATATATTCCCCTTGTACACACACTTTGTATAAGTGTACACAAAGTTCTTCTAAATTATCTTTGTACATACCTTGTGTATAAGTGTACACAGAGTATAAATTCTTCTCGTACACACAGTCTATAAGTGTACATAAAATGCTCATAAAATTTATACAAAAAAGTGTATAAATTTTCCTTGTACGCATACTATGTACGAGGGGTACACAATATGTTTATAAGCTTGTATACACATTGTCTATAATGTGTACAAAAAGTATTTACTCCTTGTACGTATACTGTGTACAAGTATACATAAAGTTTATATATTCTTCTTATATGCACTATGTACAAGTGCACATAATGGACTTATAAATTTATATTGTACAAGTGCACATAAACTGTTTATAAATTTCTCTTGTACACACTGTTTATGACTTATACATGTTGTGTACGAGTTTAAAAAATATCAAAATAAACAAAAATATCACATAAACCATTTATATCATTGCATCAAAGCTTTTAAAAAAACATTAAAAAAAATAAAAATTGTACACACACTATGTATAACTACAAAAGACATTAAATTGAAGAAAAACGCATCACAAATCTTTAATATTATTATATCTAAGCTTTTTCACATGCAATACATAGTGTGTGTATACTAAAAATATCTCATTTCAATAAAATTTCTCTTGCACCCATGCTGTGTACAAGTTCAAAAAGCATCAAAATGAATAAAAATATCACATAAATGAAAGAAGAAAAATACATCATAATTACAATTAAGAGAAAAAATGAACTTTCAAAAAATTATCATTTAACAAAAAATTTACATAGTTGATCATTTATAGAAGCATGCCTTCTTCGAAGCATTCGATATATAAATAATTGAAGAATGCGTTTGAGTCAATGTGCAAACCATCAAGCTGAACACAACTATGCTGTAGTTGCCTTTATGATATAGGTTTCTTTGTTGAAAAAATTAAGCTCAGCAAAACATATATTGCCTCAAAATAAACATTAAAAACTAATCACTACGTAAATTACATCTTACTCTTTAGGTTTTTTTTTTCTCCTATTTATTCTTTATAAAATTTTACGTGTTTACTGGACAAAAGCATCCATCTTTTTGACATTTGACGTGTAAATAATTGAAAAATACACCATAAATTCTAAAGACTATACATTTACGAGAAATACAATAAAACTTGAGAGGAGTTTAAATTTTATCGATAAGAAGTTGAAACGCAACATTCTCCAAATGAATTGTGGGCTTTATCTTATTTTATGTGGATGCTGCTGCAGTATTGTGGGCTTGATCTTATTCACTCTAATTGGCTGTTTGTTTGGTGTACCGATCTCAATGGTGTGATTTCTTTGTTCGATCTTCCCCTGAAATGTCGCTTTAATCTGAATGGTCTGATATTTTGCCTTCTTTTTACAATCAGGTGGTCATCACTCCACCTTTCAATAACATAAGAAATTTTTATGTGGGGTTATCGGACGGTTCAGAGACGAATCAGGATGTATAACATCATTTTTTTTTTGTGTGCTGATGTGTACTGAGTGACGTAGCACATCCTGATTTGCCTCTAAACCGTATGATAACCTCACAAAATAATTTCTCCAATAATAGATGCTTGAATATGTACTACTTAGTCGCCTTGCCTGGGCTCGCACGTACAGCCCGTTGGTTGACACGAAGGAATTCTCCTGCGAGGCTCACGTTCGAAGCCCCTAACCTTTCAAAGAAAGTTCTCCCTGCCACCTATAATGCATGGCACTTTCATTAATTTAGTCCTTGTTTGACTAGTGGGTTATAGTGAGCCCTATTTATTTTTTTTTTTGTCTTTTTAGTTGTTTTCTTCTCTTGTCAATCTCAAGTTCTAATCTTGTTTTTGTCTTTGTCGCTGGCTCGCTGCACCTTTTTTGGCCCTTTTCATAAGTAACTTTTTGTTCATAAATGAAAGCTGAGCCTGACCCCTAATTTTCCCAAATAATAAAAAAAAGAACTATTAGGATACACTTAGACTATTGGCTTATAATACAAATATTTAGATAAATATCTATTTATACATTTATTTGAGCAAATATATCCAAATTTCTACTTTACATAAAATATCCTAAAAATTTATATTTCTCCTAAAACTATAATTCACTCAAATCACAAATAAGTAGAGTTTGTAGCTACTTCAAGTATATTTTTGTAATAATTCAAATATGTGAAATAGATTTTCTTGAAAAATATAGATCTAGAGTGTGACAAAATGATATTAGAGCAGATAAAAGTACGTAAGAGATAATTATTGTTAAGGAAGTTATTTATATTACTGTGTATATTGTACCAATGATCAACTTACACGTGTACTCTACTAACACTAGAATAGATTATATATAGGCTTCAGCTACTTGTATGTATGGTGGAAAAATAATAATAAAAGTTCAAGTTCTGTCTTCTTCCTTCTCGGTCTTTCACCGCTGTTCAAGAAGTATTAACTTCTACATGGTATCAGCAAGTAGGCGATCTTGAGGGTCTGATAATGACGACTCAGGCTTCGGCGTCTTCGTCGATCGGCACCACTGCATCAGGCGCAGCTTCCTCTAATCCCCTTATCTCTCCGTCTCTAAAGTTTGTAATCTCTAATCTCAAGTTTCTAGTTCCTCACGCTCTTACTCCCGACAACTTTCCGATATGGAGCACTCAAATCGCTAAGCTCTTCAAGGCTAATGGATTTGCCGCATTTCTTGACTCCAAACCGGATCAAGAAAATGAAAATCCAAATCAAGATTCGAGCTCGTGGCACGTCACCGATCAGAATCTTGCGACGGCCATGTGCTCCACCATTTCGCCAGCCGTCCTTCCTTATGTGATTCACCTGGAATCAACTCATGAAATCTGGGCTACTCTCCACAACAGATTTCAGGCATCGAATCGATCCAAGGTAATACAGCTTAAAAACGAACTACACAATATTTCTATGCAGGCAATGAATATGACTCAGTATCTCACTGAGATCAAGAAAATAGTCGACCAAATAGCGTCGGCTGGCTCGACCGTGGATCCGGAAGATGTCATCATATACATCTTAAATGGACTTCCACCGGCCTACCAATCGTTTGCTACAACTATCCGCACGATGCAAGGATCGTTATCTCTCGATTCTCTATATGCGCTTCTAATCAGTGAGGAAATTCATCTCAAGTCGGCGGCCTTGAAATTTCCCAAACAACCGGACAATCAATCCGCGCTGTACACAGGCAGAGGCAGGGGCAGACGTGGACGCGGAAGACCTTTTCCAAATTCGGCTTCGAACACGCTCCCAAATCCGAATGCCTCCATTCAGTGTCAGATTTGCAAGAAAAAGGGTCACAGTGCGGAAACGTGCTGGCATCGTATGAACCCCAACTATACACCTCAACAGTCGGCGGCAAAGCACACGAGCGCACTTCTTGCCAATACCGAAAACCAGTCTACATCGGACTGGTATATCGACTCCGGGGCGTCATCTCATATGACAAATTCAATCGAGCACTTGGACTGCTACAACACCTACAACGGCAACGACAATGTAGTTCTTGGGGACGGTCGAGCAATACCAATTGCTCACACGGGTTCTGGATTACTTCCGACCCCGGCTAGTAAGCTAATTCTATCAAAACTCTTGCACATTCCTTCTTTGTCTTACAATTTATTATCAATTTCAAATTTGGTTAAAGATAACCCCATTTCAATTACTTTTGACGCAACTGGCTTTGTGTTTAAGGATCGGATGACAAATCAAGTCATCCTTAAAGGCCCATGCGATCAGGGTGTGTACAAGATTGCAAAATCGGTCCAGGATGCAGCAGCTACAGCCCTTATGGCCAACCGACTCACGTCCGCTACCTGGCACATGCGTCTGGGACACCCAAATTACAATGTCCTTCGGAACATTTCTAATAATAATCCTTCGTTACATATCTGTAATACTAGATATACTTGTACTCAATGCATGTCGTGTAAGGGTCAGCAATTTGTTTTTGAAAATTCCCTTACTACAAGTCGTTTTCCGCTTGAATTGGTTCACTCCGACGTATGGGGACCTTCACCGGTGACCTCACACCAAGGATATCGATATTACGTTATATTCGTTGACGACTTTTCTCGATTTGTTTGGCTATTCCCGCTCGTCCATAAATCGGACGTCACAAATACATTTATTTCATTTGTGCATTTTGTTGAACGTCAAACTAACAGGAAATTGAAAACCATTCGAACGGACGGCGGCGGCGAGTTCGTTAACAGCCGGTTTCAATCTTTCACTCAGGAAGCCGGAATTAAACATCAAACGTGCTGCCCCTATACTCCTCAACAGAACGGGATAGCAGAACGAAAACATAGACATATCATAACTACGACCAGAACCTTGCTATTCACTGCCGGGCTCCCTCTAACCTACTGGCTCGACGCAGCCACAACCTCAGTCTACTTAATCAACATACTACCTTCAGCAACCATAAAGAATGAAGCTCCTCTCTATCGTATGTTCAAGGCTTCACCATCTTACTCACACCTGCGCGTGTTTGGGTGTGAATGTTTTCCGCTGCTACCTCCCACGCAACGAACCAAACTCACACCCACTTCCACGTCTTGTGTATTTTTGGGTTATTCCAATTCGTCTAAAGGCTATAAATGCCTTAATCCGGTAAACAACAAAATCTTTGTATCTAGAAACGTCCAGTTTAACGAATCTGTTTTTCCATTTAGATCAAAGATCACTCAAGAAATAGCTCAGCATGATCTCCCGCCATCACTTCTTATTCCGCCCTCCACGCTACTTCACCCAAATAAATTCAGTGCGCAACCACCTGTTCGATCAGTGCCTCCAATGCCCACTGAATCTGCTCAAATAAGCCCTCCGGCCTGTGATCCAGTTCAGCCTAGGATCACTTCTCCGGTGCACACAAACTGCAATAACATACACCCCATGACTACTCGGACTCAAACGGGCTCACTCAAACCGGTCCAAAAATTAAATCTGCTTCATCAGGACACCATTCCAAGCGATCCAACTACATATGCGGAAGCAAGCAAGAGATTTGAATGGCGACAGGCGATGGCGCAAGAATTCTATGCTCTACAGAAGCAGGGCACTTGGACGTTAGTTCCTACTCCCCCAACGGGCTCGGTGCTTGGCTCCAAGTGGACATATCGCACTAAGTTAAACTCAGATGGCTCGGTAGCTCGTCACAAAGCTCGGTTGGTAGCTCAAGGTAACCAACAAGAATATGGCCTAGATTACCAGGACACGTTCAGCCCTGTGGCCAAACTTCCAACAATTCGAATCCTGTTCACCATCGCGCTGTTTCATCGATGGAAGGTTCAGCAACTCGACGTTGCGAACGCGTTCTTACATGGCGATATCAATGAGACCGTTTACATGAGACAGCCCAGAGGATTTGAAGATGCTTCTCATCCCAACTACGTTTGCAAATTACAAAAAGCCATTTACGGATTACGGCAAGCTCCGAGGCAATGGTACACAACATTCACCTCATACCTTCTAAAGCTCGGGTTTCAGCACAGTCAAGCGGACCCATCGCTCTTAACTCTAAACCGCGATCGCACTCGTCTCTATCTCCTGGTATACGTCGACGACATTCTGCTCACAGGCAATAGTGAACGGGCGATACAAGATCTAGTAAATCAGCTGCAATCTCAGTTTACAATGACAAATTTGGGTACCGCAAATCACTTCCTCGGACTCAAAATAGAACACACACCAGATAAGTTTTTTCTATCTCAATCCGTTTATGCCAAATCCATAATTCAAATGGCCGGGTTACCCAAATGTAACTCGGTCGCTAATCCGTCGTTTACAAAACTTCCAGTCTCCAATTTGCCCGCGGAAGCTGCCTTTGACGAACAGGTATACCGCAGGATTATAGGTTCGCTGCAGTACTTGACGCTCACCAGGCCAGACATAGCCTATGCGGTCAACGCCTTATCCCAACACATGCACAAGCCGGCTCCAATTCACTCAGCAATGCTCAAGAAACTTCTTCGGTATATTCAAGGTTCCACCGACCTCGGACTTCCAATTTCAAGAGACGATCTTATTCTTCGCACATACTCGGACGCAGATTGGGCTTCCGATCCGGAAACCAGAAAGTCGACTTCTGGTTTTTGCACATTCCTCGGCAGTACCTTAGTCTCGTGGTCTGTCAAAAAGCAGAATACCGTCTCAAGGTCTTCCACCGAATCCGAGTATAGGGCGCTCGCCTCGGCAACGGCGGATACCATATGGCTCAAGAGACTACTAGCGGACTTTGGAGAAACTCACGATCAACCTGTCAATCTCTACTGTGACAATACTTCAACCATCGCTTTGGCTAATAATCCGGTATTTCACGCACGCACAAAGCACATTGAGATCGATCAAAGGTTTGTCCGTGAACACATTCAAAACAACATCATTCGGCTTTTACCAATTAGCACGGTTGATCAAGTCGCCGATATCTTTACAAAACCAATGACAACGCCACGATTCAAATTACTTCGCAACAAGCTAACCATTGCAGCCAATGATCAGCTTGCGGGGGAATGTTAAGGAAGTTATTTATATTACTGTGTATATTGTACCAATGATCAACTTACACGTGTACTCTACTAACACTAGAATAGATTATATATAGGCTTCAGCTACTTGTATGTATGGTGGAAAAATAATAATAAAAGTTCAAGTTCTGTCTTCTTCCTTCTCGGTCTTTCACCGCTGTTCAAGAAGTATTAACTTCTACAATTATCACACTATTCATTAAAAGAAATCCTGCAAAGCAATGGTTATTAGAAGAATTGAAATGTAACTCGAACTTATGAACATAATAGAAATATGATTTACGATTTATAATCAGTTGATTTGAGTTTGAATTTTTGTTTTGAGCATTCTCTCTCTCTCTCTCTCTGTGTCTGTAGCTGATATAGAGTGTTAAAACAATAGGATTGAACCAATTTAGTCAACAAATCAAAAAATGTTTGAATCTTGTTTGAAAATGGCTCAAATCTTGTTCCAACCTTATTCTAACTTATTTTGGTTATTGATAGGAAGCTCATTCAATCTCAATTAGAAGAAACTTCCAAAAATGTTGATCCAAACTAGTTCTAACTAGATCAAAATCTTTCTTTTCTTTATATTTAAAGTTTTTTTTTTCTTATGCAGGGGATTCAAATATCAATCTTCCTATGATGTATAAAGGAGAATAGAAAGAAGACAATCAACCTGGTTAGATGTTTAGTGGAAATCATAGTAAAACTATATATATTTTAATTTAGTGGGACATAGATTTTCTTAAATTTAATTAAACTTAGTTAAATTTTAATTAAATCATAATATTAGCTAAATTAAATACTGTTACTTTAAACTAAATAAATATTTATGATAAAATACACAAATTTAATTTCTGCATTCATTCATGAATCCAAAAATTAGTTTTCCGTATTTGCTTCTTATAAATTCTTCTTAAATGTGCTCATTCACCTTAATTGCTTTTTAGGCTTCATTTGGGACAATTTTTTTATTACTTTATAAATTAATTTTTTAGTAAAAAAAAATTAATTTAAAAAATTGCTGTAGAAAATAAAAAGAAAGACGTACCAAACGAAGCCTTAGTTCGGCTCCTCATAATTTTACCTTCTTCTTATCCTATGAGATCTTAACAAATGTTGATTATTTGGCATTGCTACATGATTATAACTTTGGATTAATTTATAAATTTTTCAATTATCAATCTAATCCATATCAAGGCTTCGTTTGTGATGACTTTTTTGTTGCTTTCTAAAGCAGCTTTTTAGTATAAATTTTATTTTTGTACTAAAATTTTTTGTACTAAAAAACTACTTTAGAAATAGCAAGAAAAATGTCTCAAATAAAGCCTAAAATCTAACCATTAAAGGAAACCATATTACAACATTTAACTTTCAAAAGTTGATTGTGTGATTTAGATTACAACCTCTCTTAAGCCAAGTTTTGAATAAAGAAAGTCTTTGATTTTATTATTATTAATTTTTTAATTTAGCTGTTAACTATCTTAATGCCTATGAACACTTAAGCTTCATTTGAGACGGCTTTCTTATTGCTTTGTAAAACTGTTGCCTAGAAAGTAATTGTTTAAATTTGTTGTGAAAAACAGTTTATAGTACAAATTTTTTAAAAAAGCAACGAAAACATAGTGGCCAAATAAAATTTTGTGGGATCTGAAAAAAAATAAAGCAGTAAGAAAAATGTCCCAAATGAAGCCTTAATCCAGCATACTAGAAAGCCGTTTTAAAAAGCTGTACGAAAACTGTCCCAAACAAAGTCTTAAATTGATTATATAACTGTGTTCTAAGAACCACAAATTCTCAATTGTGTGATTTTCTTCTTTTCTATTTTAAAAGGACTACATAGCCTTGTATTTATGTAAAATCAAATGATTTGCTAAAATCTAGATAATATAAAGACGCGATTCCAAACAGTCCATTAATTTTCAATCAATAAATAAGTTTGATACGTCATCTTGAAATTATCTTGATCGGGCACGAATCTCGAGGCAAAAGCTAGCCGCAAACTTCAAAAATTAAATCTGGGATCACATGAACTCCGATTTCAGCGAGCTTACAGTCAAATTGAGCGTCTCAGAAATATGAACCTAACGATACCAAGTTCGACCCAATCCGAGCCCAAATGGGTCCAAATCATAGATCCGAAACGCTGTTGGAAAGTTCAAACCACTATTTGAGTTACCAAATGGACTCCGATTTTGACGAACTTATACTCGAATCGAAGGGCTCGACGAGAAGAATCCAACGAGCCCAAGATCACTGAATTCCTACATCACTAAGACATTCAAATTACCAACGAACGGTGCACGATCGTAGGATTCAATATCGACCGTCCATTCAACCACTCCCTATTCGCCCATGATCTCACGCCTATTTACGGGCCATGCCACTCCAGAAAATCTATAAATAGAGCCCTCATTTCTCATAAGAGGGAGGCCGAAGAAAGAAGAGAAGGAGGAAGAGAAGGAGGAAGCTCCTCCTCGACGGCCGCCGGACCACCGCCGGACCACCGCAGAAGCACCGCCGGACCTCCGCCGGACCGCTGCAGGAACCTCGCCGGACCACCACCGAAGCCTCGCCGGAACACCGCCGGAGTTTCATTGCACCACTGCCTTAAGGTCCGATGTTCAGTCCCGACGTCCTGCTGAAGACCCGACGTCCTGCTGAAGACCTGACGTCATGCTTAAGACCCGACGTCCTACTCAAGGCCAGACCATCAACATCCGATCTTCCAAGTGATACTGGGACTAACACCTGACTCCTTGTCTCCTACCGCCTACGTTCCTTCCCGACCTTCGTCGCCTACTATGGTCCTTCCGACCTTCATCAACAGACAACGGTCTTTCTGACCCCGGTCTCCTGCCGACTACGATCTCCTGCATACTACGATCCTTCAGGCCAAACAAACCTGTATATGTAACTCCTACCATGTAATGCAATCTATATGATGTACATTTGCTACATCAATCCAAGGCCTTCTCCTAAGGAAGGGCCTCATTTGTAATCGACTACAAATACTAGTGGATTCATTCAAACTGGGCCAGGCCCCGTGGTTTTTCCCCCTTTTCAGGGGTTTTCCACGTAAAAACTTGGGTGTCTCTTATGAATGCTACACCCTCTCACTTATCTGCTTGTGTGCTGGATCTTCGTATAATGCTAAGACGTTAAACTAAATACTTCTCTACCGCCGCGAATATTCCAGGACGCAACAAAGTTAACTTAGAAAAATCTATCATTGAGACAATTATTAATCTAAGAATAGGTTGAAACAGGACCAGCCTAATTAGCTGAACAAAATGAAACTATTTGAAGAACTAAATAAAAAGGTCTACTTTTTGGCTTTATATGACCTTTTATTCATTGAAGTTATTAATTAATTTCTAACTAAATAACTTCCTAATCTTTGCAAAATTACTCTTAGGATAAATGTCTAATATTCATATATCATCCAATATTATATACCGACAACCCGCTTTATCGTGTAAGGTTCTCATAAGGGTCATTACCTGAATCCAACCCGTTTAACTCCTCGACAAACCAATTGACCCAAATCCAACCTAATAACCTATTTTGATTTTAGAAAACTATATATAATGTATCAACTATATAATTTAGGTTAATTTCTCAAAAAAAAAGAAGGGCATGCTAATACCTAAAAAAAAGTTGAGAAAAATAATTAAACGGATCACTATTGGGGTCAAGATCAAGTTTGCAAGTCAACATAGCCAAAATTCTGAACCCGAACTCAACTCACTTATTAAATGGGTCAAATCAAATCCAAATTTTTTTGGATCAGGTATGTTGGACTGTCAGATTAATACATTTATTGACAGCCCAAACATATTCTTGAACAATGTGCAACTAGTGTATCAAAAGAACTAAGTGTCACACAAATTATACGAACATCCAATTAAAGAAGAATAAGTTCTACCTTATTAGTTGGAGAGTACTAATCAAATGGGCCCAAACTTATTTTAATAGACCAAATGATCTAACTCATTTCCAAAAACCTTAAGCTTTACAACTTAGCTCCAATCAGGGGCGGATCAATCTGTTTTTTTTTTTTAGGGTAAGCAAAATAGGATTATGAAATTCATAATTTTATGTATGAAATAGAAAATGAACTCATATTCCTAAGAATTTGAGCAACTGCATTTACTGAAGGTGAAAAAAATAGTTAAAATGTTTTTTTTTTCTAAGAAAAAAAAAATCCACCATGAGCTCTTTATGATTCCACCACTGACTCCACTCTAGTTTTTCATATCTACACATTTTATATGCGAGCTAAATTGATACACTTATATATCTAAGAGAGGAAAGAACTTTATTTCATAGAATTGATCATCAATCTAATACATGGACCGACCTGTGCTTATGTGAGGGTGGGCAATTACCCACCCTCCCTCAAAATTTTAACAAAATAGTTTAAGGGTATTTTTGTTATTTCCCCACCCGTAGCCCTAGTTTTCCCAACAAAGAGAAAAAAAGACCGCATAACAGTAGAAATTTTTCATCCCGTAGCTACAAACAATCACCAGTGCCTACCAGCCGTGTTCAGCTCCAACACAAGAAATATTTTTGAGTTCGAACGATTAGAACAGCAGCTGCAACTCTTGTTCGATCGTTCCCCAGTGTCAGCAACTGTCTGCAATCCGTGCACAGCTCCAAGCCTCCAATCGCTTGCAATATAAGTTCTAATCTTGAGAATCCAGTAAAATCTATCATAATAGAATACAAATTTTTTTCTTTGAATTATATCTTCATTTTATTATTTTTAAATAACAGTCCATTTATATGAAATTTTTATCCACCCTAAAATGAAAGACTAGTTCCATCTAATATATACAAGAAAGGTGAGAAGAGCTACTAACCACACTCAGCAAGTAGAATTACTCATGCATAAATTTTTTAATGTAAAATAGTACGCCTACTATGGCGGAGCAATTATTAGGTCCTTTCACTGGATGTAGAGGAAGGTTCGGTTTTAGGCAAAAATAGGTAAAAAAGTGCAAATACCGAGTTTTTTGAAAAACTCGATATTTTTTCAAAAAACTCGGTATTTGCACTTTTTTAGGCAAAACCGAACCTTCCTCTGGCTCCTTGCACCGGACAAAATAAAAATCCACTATGGCGAGCATTAATTCACAAACCCAAAGGAGCAAAGTTGCTTCGGGATCTTATTAATTGCATTAAATAATAATTTATAATTAGTATAGAATATTCACAGTATAAAAAAAACTCTCACAACTAGTTTCAGTTTGTTTCTCACCTGTAATGGAAAGCACGTGCCTCAACGACCATTCAAAGAGACCACAAACGAAGAGACAGCAAATCATCTTACGTGGCGCTTTCCCTGCCATATGTATGTAAGTCCGGTCAAACTTTCTCGTCCCGCTTTCCGGGATTCAATGAAACGAGCCAAGCATGGCCAGAATTGATTTAAATATTATTAAAGTTACTCTTAAATTAATACACAATACAAATTCCTTATATGTAATATTTATCATAAAGGAAATATATAGGGATTCACAAGTCTGTTCTCATATAATTTTTATCCTGATTTTCTGAGTTTTTTTTTTTTATAATTTCAATGAAATCTTAAACAGCTTTAATTTTGAATTCTAAACATTAAAATTACAGACTAAGAAATTATTTAGTAAGTCTGCAACATTTTATAAAGTTGGTTGTGAAAAAATAACTTGGTTACTATAGTTATAACAAATAAATTTCATCATAAAAATTTATAAAAAGCAGTAATAAAATAACAAATAATAGTAGGAAAATAAAATTATGGTAGTTCGGGCTAGAATATACGCGGCGATAGAGTTAGTAAATTTCTGTCTGAGTGTTGTACGAATATTCAGCACACAAACAGGAAAGAAAAATAAACACTAGGATTTTTACGTGGAAAACCATAAAAGGGAAAAAACCACGGGGCATCACCCAGTTGAAATGATTACACTAGTGTTTTGTTTGAGATACAAGATAATGATTCGTCCAACAAATTAAGACGATCAGATTACAATGGATTTTTTCCTAAATTGAGATTCAATTACAAAGTTGTGCAGAGTTCTAGCGTCACCCGAATGTTCGGCAGAATTTCGACGTTATTCAGGCAGCGGGAAGAACTTTGGCGGTGGTCGAGGAGGAGCAGTTCTCTCCTCTCCTTCTCTTCTCTTATTCTCTTCTTCTCTTCTTCTTGCTTGAATTCCTCTTATGAGAAATGAGGGGTCTATTTATAGTTTTTCTAGAGTGGCATAGCTCATAAATAGGGGTGAGATCATGGTCAAATAGGGAGTGGTCTGAATGGACGGCTGATATTGAATCCCTTGATCGTGCACTGTTCGTCAGACATTTGAAAGCCTTAGTGATGTCGGAATTCAATGATCTTCGTCTCGTTGGATTCGTCTCGTTGAATCGTTCGATTCGACTATAAGCTCGTTAAAATTGGAGATTGTTTGGCAACTCAAATTGTGGTATGAGCTTTCCAACAGCGCTTCAGGTTGCGTTTGTATTTCCGAGACGCTTAGTTTGACTATAAGCTCGCTGAAATCGGAGTTCAGATGCTCACGAATTTAATTTTTTAAGTTTTCGGTTCAGTTTTGCCTCGAGATTCGTGCTTGATCAAAACAATTTTTGGAGAATATATCAATGGTTGTTGTAAGAAAAGCAAAGCAATAAAAAAGCTATCACAAACAAACCCTAAGATGGATTTACTATACCCTAAAATTGATATCACAAACAAACCCTAGAGTTGAATGCGGATGGGGGAAGAATTTTTTTTTTCTTCCTAAGACCGATAAATAACAACTATTAATTCTCTATTAATAATTAATATAAGAAGCCAACCAATTGACATAGATTTGGGGGAACCCTCTTAGATGAAGTTTTTTTTTCCTAAGACCGATAAAATTGATATCACAAACAAACCCTAAGATAGCATTTTGAAGATTGGTTTTAGTCTAAAAGCAAGTAATTAAGTTAATTATGATATTTAGAATGCTTAAATAGCTTAAGGGGAAGGGAAATATTATTTATTACGCAGATATTTAATGAAGTAGCTTACGAGACATGAATGATTGGACATATTTTGAACTAGTGATAAGAAACTTGGCAATGATTTTGTAGAAGATTTTACGACGAGTGTTTGCATGAAGCTATTTAGGGATGAGAGCAATGACACTATGTTTAACCAAATTATGGAAGTTACTAGAGAGTTAAGTTTAGGCCTCACATCATCCAAATATTTAATTAAAACTTTTAAATAAAATCATTCAATCGAGGGGTTGAATATTTAATATTTTGTTGAGTGAAAGAAGCTACAAGAACACTAGAAATTGCAAAAATTATTAGATTAATAAGAAATAATAACTTGTAATTATTATAAGAACACTATAAATTATTATATAGAGGCTTGTAGTACTCAATAGCCTCCTTAATAATATTGTGATGAGAGGAAGGAGTATTATATAATGAATGTATCTCTTTAATATAATTGTTAGTTTTCCTACATTCTTTTGTAAACTAACTTATGATCATCACTCCTCCCCTCCCCCTCCTCATCTTAAATGTCAAAAATTTTAAGGTGTTGATGAAGCCATTGGATTCATAATTAGAATGCCAAGGAATTCCATTTTTGTAAATGTCTTTACTTTAATCATTTATTCTTGATTAATTAAGCTCCTTTCAAGAAGTTTAAAAGACATTAATTGATGCTCTTTAAGAGTAGTAGTGTTTTATGGAAATTGATTAGTGAAATTTGAATGTAATTATACTTTTTCCAATTTATCATAAAACAAAAAACTATAATCCCACGTCACATTAGTGGGTAAAGTAGTGGTGACCTATATTGGGGGTGTCAAAATGGGTCAACGAGTCTGGTTCGGGTCCAGTCTGAATTGTCCTGAGTCTAAACAAATCAACCCGAACCCAGCCCGGTTTTACAAACTGGTCATGATTTCCAACCCAGACCCAACTAATGCAGGTTCCCGGTTGACTCAACTCGGCCGGCGAACTCGGACTCGAAGGTTTGATCTAGGGGAGTGAGAGAATGGTGCATCATGCAATGTCGTGGCACCACGGCTGGCGCGAGAGGCATGCAATATGAGGTTAGCTAGCGTGCTAGGTGAGGGTGAGGCCAGTGTGAGGTGAGGCTAACGTGAGGGGTGACTCGGGCGCAGACTAGCTTGACCGCAGGTGTGAGGGACAGCGAGGCTATCGCACGGGGCAACCAGGCATCTGGGCAAGGCCAGCACCAGCATGGGTGCAGCCTATGCGGGACCTTGGGTTCAACTGCAAGGCTGAGGCAGGGGGGGGGGGGTGGTCGGGTATTCAATCTACAAAGAAAAACACAGACAACCTACGCAGATACGTATGACGCAGGTCAAACCTAGGTTGATTTTGGGTTTCGGGTCAACCCAACCCAATTTTAGAAACATGTCGAAATCTCAAACCCGAACCTGACCTATATGGCAAATGGTTTGACCCGAATTGAAATTTTTTGGGCCAATTTTAGGTCGAGTCAGATTTTGACACTCTTATGTACTGCATGTTGCTCTAGAATCCACCATATCAAAATAATCTTGTATGCATTCCCATCTATCCAACTTTAATTACTAATTGAAAGCTTTAGAATATATAATTAACATTAAATAAGAGCAAGGAGTGAAAAAAGGAAAAGAAACCTTTAGGGGCAAAAAATACCTTGGGAGCAATACGGCGCTAAGGGATGCGACATCGTGGCATTAAGATCTCTACTTGAGAAAAATATTTCTAGGATGCTGCAACACAGGGTGGCATCAATGCGCCACTGGGTGGCACTACTACAATGCTCAATTTCCTGTTTAGAGGAATATGGGCGGATCTAGAATATTTTTTTTAAAGCGCAGCAATACTATGGAGGTGAGCATTACTAGTGGTGTAAGTGAGTTGAGTTGGCTTGAGCTCGACTCATTAAGGAGCTCACTAGTCAAGCTTATCGAGCCACGAGTTTGAGCTTGAGCCTATAATTGAGCTTATATATTAAACAAGCTCAAACTTGAGCTCAGCCTGGCTCAGCTTGAAAGCTCATTGAGCTGCTCGATTAACTTACATTACATTTGAAATCAATTTAAATTAACATTATATAATATATTTAATATTTTTAAATTATTTATATATCAAAAATAAAATTCTATAAAAAATTAAAATTTTAATTTAAAATAAAGAAATCAAGCTCAACAATTGAGTTAAGCTTGAGCTTTCCAAACGAGCTCGACTCTATAAGCTTTTAATGAGTCGAGCTTGAGCTCAGTTAGAACTAAACAACCTTAACTTGATTAACTAGATACTCGACTCATTTACACTCCTAAATGCTGCAGCGGTGGATCTAAAATGAAGTGCTTATATATATATATATATATATATATATATATATATATATATATATATATATATATATATATATATATAATACCTAACTCTATTTTGTCATTTTCACCCTTGTCCCCTTGCCGTAGAACAAAGAAGAAAAGTAGAGGGAGAGGAGAAGAAGGAGAGAGAAAGAAAGAAAGGGGATTTGGATATCGTGGCTCGGGTTTTTTTCATCGGGTTAGTTACATATTTTTTAGAGCACAAAGTAGACTTTGATCACTTATCTTTGATATCAATAATTTTATAAAAAGATATTAATAAATAATTATTTCTATAGGGCTTTATAATATTTTTACCATGCAACTTTTACTATATTATTGTGTGTTTTATTCTGAATACTTTGACTATAAAAAAATAAATTTTCATCAATTACCTTCTTTATAATGATTTCTGTGTGTATTAAACAAATAAGGTATTTTTGGCTTTCATGATAGTTCTTGAAAAGTCATAAAATGTTATTCTAGATATTCCTCTGTAATTGTTACTGGATTGAAAAATATTTTGTGAGTAGGCTTTTACACATGCAATGTAGTTTAATATTACCAATTTTGGCAATTCAAGCATCATCAAGGTCATAATATGCTAAAATTGCATTCAATATGCACGATTTATGGCAAGGCATTGGAGAAGTTATGAACATTGAAATGTTATGAGGGCACTCTATAAAGTAATACAAGGGCCTTGTATGTTCTATTTTGACCCCATCTGCTTTGTGTAGATGTGGGAGGGATTCTGCTCCTAATTGTTGAATGTGGGTGTAGGAGGTTACTATGTTTTGTTTTGTTCTTGCCCCATTTATTGTAAGTAGGTGTTGGAGGTTAAAGGGAGCATTTAAATGAAAGTGGAGTTAAAATCAAATATAAGAACATATGCATTATACTCATGCATTGCATACTATGATGATATGATAAATTCAGTGCTAATGATAGCTTAGTTAGTTTTGATAGTCTCCAAAATTCTTGTATAAATTCTGTTAATATAAGAATTAAGAAAGACATGTACAAATAAGACTCTGATGGTAAGTACTCTCTAAAATCTCTGATATCTATGAGGGAAACTATATGTGAAAGTATAACTAATAATTTTGAAACCAAGTGCACTTTGATGATCCTAAGAAACCATGTTCTGCTAGTGTTTTATTCCTTCTTTATTGATTTATTGAATGTTTAAATAAATTGTTATTAATTTTTTAAATGGATATTGATATCTCTATTAGGTTTGTAAAGGAAGTCTACTGAGCTCGTTGTGTTCATCCTATGATATTCATTATTTTTTCAGGCAAAGTGAAGAGCCTAGGAAAATATAGAAGGGTAAAGGCGGGGTCGTATGAATCAACATTGTTGATGTATATTGTAATATATCATAATTATTTTGATGTATAGATTACATGTAAACTGGATTAGTGTATATGGGATTTGAGAAGTTAAATGAAATGCTGTTTGAATTATTCTTATTATTATTTTGGATTTTATAGATGGTTATGGTTTATTCTGCATTGAGGTACTTGAGTTAAAACTAAGGATTAGATCTTCAATCTTTACATTAAATCTTAGGCTGTCACATGACCAATTCAAAATACCCCAAGTAATTTATCAAACAATCCAAACCATATCAACAAAGTTAAGAATATTATTAAGAGAATCCTTCTAATACTAGGTACTTTAGGGCAATCCTTGAGGTATGCATTACTTATAGAAATCCAAAATGTTGATTTAAAAATTTCAAATATACATAATAACCATAATAATAGCATACCAAAAGTTATGACATAAAAGATGTCAAAATATTCAAATATGTTATTTTTTATAAATTATATAGAAATAAAATATAATAAATTGTATGAGTAAAGAAATCATCGAAAATAGAGGTGGGATAAAAACAACCTATCTTGCATAGAATAAATTTTCTAATTGGCATCTTCATAAAACATGTTGTAAAATTGCAAAACCACAACTTTATTTCTCACATATATCTCCCTTACTTTCTTTCAGATCCAAGAAATGTAAAATAAGTACTTAAGAGACTTGTGGAGAGTTTATATATATGTATAATAAAGAGATGGTGTGATTAAAATTATCTATATTATTTATTTTTAAATATAAATTTTTATGGTTCTTGATGTATGAAGGTCACATCATATAATTATTTGAGTATGTAGAGCTATTTCTTTATTTTGATTATTTTGCTATGTAGCTCAATTTATATCTATGTATATTTATTTTGATGATGAAATGAAAAATAAAATTTTGTGAATGAGTTATTTTTAGCACATCGAATGTTATTAGTAGCTATGCGATTATTGTTGTATATTTTAAAGTTTAAAATTTTGGACAAAAAAATTTGAGAAGTTTCTAAAACGTAGATCCTGGGATTCGCCTTTTGCAAACCAACACGATAAAACCTATCCACTTTGTGGGTCTTATCGGGTTGAATTGTAACACTACGATCCTTCCAATCTCCATCACGTATTGAATATAGTCCTTTCAACCACTATCATTCACCAACTAAAATCCTTTTGACCTTTGTTGATTGCCGACTGTTCTCGGACAACCATCACCCGACTATGGTCCCTAGACCTTTGTCTCACAATACAATCCTTCGACCTTTGTCATTCAAATATGGTCCTTCAAAATATCGTCACCCAACCACAATCATCCGACCACTGTCACCGTTTATAGTCCATCGATCATTAATCATTGATTATAATCACATGGCTACTACAACGCCTACTAACTTCATCATCTATCATCACTACTGATGCCAACACACGACATCACTTATATAATTGGTGCACCAACTTAATCACTAAGATTTATGCCGGATTTTTCCCACAAGGCTCTTCCAAGTTCTATAATGTAATATATTCCGTATCAATACATTTCGTCGAGGAGGGGCATCATATGTAATCAATGATAAGCAATAGTAGAATCATTTTAATCAGGTCAAACCCGTGATTTTTGTCTTTATACTATAAAAACTCTATTGCCACTTATGATTATTGCAATCTTTACTTCATATGTATGTGTGTTGTATCTTCATATAAAATTAGGATGTTAAACTATCTACATCTCTAGCGTTGCAAATATTTCAACACGCGAAAATTATCATATGCATTTATTTTACGTTCATCCAAATAATTTTAAATATTTCAAATATATCAATTTTTCACTGTGTTATATTGTATTTTACTTTCAATTTCAAAGACAATTTTTACGCATGCGTGGCAGTGATAAAAAGTTAAAAACTAAATAATGGTTGGACGTAACGCTAGATTTCTGAGTCCAATTTTTTGGTTTCAGAATTATCTTTTAGTTTTTTTTTTTTTAATGTTTATTCTACTTGAGCTTTGCACTTTTGGTTGCAGCTTGATATAATTTTGGTTTCTTTTAAACCTGGGATCTAACTGCCTCTGTCATGTATTTTATAGTTAATCAAATGGGCTTTGCGACCCATCGTTGCTTAGCTTTGTTGATGGGATCCGTGTTCGATTTCTCTTGAGCGACAATACATCTTAAGTGGGGCCCAATCAAGTGTAGGCCAGGAGGTTTATGGGCTGGGTGTCTCTTCTAGTTCAGCCGAAGATTAGTCATGCTGTCAAACATCCTTTTGAAGATGACAACAGGTGGACATCCTGTTGTAAGTCTCCTGCTTCTTGCAAAGCGCTCTCTCTCTCTCTCTCTTTCTATTTTAAGTGTGCATGTGGATTCATTTGAGAACTAATAGCATTCATTTCTCCATTCATCTTTCTCTCCATCTTCAGCTTCTTGGAGTACGGGTTGCTTTTAAGCTGTCTCCTCTCAATTAGAAGATGAGGTAAATTTGATTCTTATTACCATTTGCAATTCGCTCATAACACTGTTCATTTCCTCTGCAAACCATTTATCTTCTCATCTCTTCTTCTCAAGGGCGCTCTCACCGTGTTCTTATCCTTTTTCCAAGCCAGAAGTTTCCTTTTTGTGCGGTTCTTCTTCATAAATGTTCTCAACTTCATGAACTGAGCTTAGTTTTATGAGAACATCTATCAGAGAAATCTTGCAGTCAAAACTCTGTTTATATGCTCCTACACTGAAATTTTTTTCCTTTCAAATCTACCAGTAAAAACTCTCCAAGATTTGAGCTTTCTTGAGGTTTTCCTCTGTATTTGTTGCATATGTGGCTAAAAAATTTTTCAGTGCTCTGTTAATATTTTTTTTTATATGTATTGACAGTACATTTTAGTGTTAATCTGGAATTTTTTTTTTTACTTAAGCTCGCCTAAATCTTTTTTTCAACTTCTCTGGTGTTCTCTAGCTTAAGAGTTTCTGATGAGATACTATCCTTTACACACAAAAAAAAACCTTGAAGTTTAGAAGAATAGTCATTTAACAA
Source organism: Dendrobium huoshanense (assembly GCA_016618105.1). Classification (NCBI taxonomy): domain Eukaryota; kingdom Viridiplantae; phylum Streptophyta; class Magnoliopsida; order Asparagales; family Orchidaceae; genus Dendrobium; species Dendrobium huoshanense. The sequence continues at coordinate 17,718,465 of CM028347.1, forward strand.
ATTTTCTGATATTTTTCCTCTCTGAACTGCAGAAAGAGCCTTCAATGACTAGATGGAATTCTCTCATTCTCTAATTCTATAGGAAATCATTTGATTCAGAGATTCTCTGATATCAAGTGGCCAAGCAGAACAAAAATAAAACTTCATTGTGATCATGCAAGATAAAAACAAGAATTCCAGTGCCAATTTAAGGAAATCTCCCGAGCAGCTTGCAGGTTCCAGTAGTGCTTCTCCTAGTATAATTTCTGAAATAGCTTTCAAACCAAAGGCTGTCAGGTTGAAACCTGTAGCTAATCTTTCATCTGAAATAGCCTTCAAAGTGAGTTCCTGATTCTTCTTTTTCCGAAAATTTAGATGATTTTGTTGCTGTTTGTTTTATTGAGTTTTAGTGATCAATCTCTTAAAATTTCAGTGTGATGCATCAGTTCAAGCAGCTTCATTGGCATTGGATAAGGAATCAATTGATATATCAAAAGAAAACTCGAAAACTATCATCTTGTACAGACCAATTGCTCAGGTTGTTCCAAGCTCAGTGTTACTGAAAAAATTGGTCAGTTCATTCTAACTTGTAATCTTTTCAATTATTTATAATCAGATAAGCTCATATTCAGAAGATTTTTCTCCTATGAACTTTGAATTATATGACTGTAGAGATTATATGTGAGGCATTTGGCCAAATCAGGAAGATAAATTAAGGATGGGTTTGGGACGGCTTTCTTACTGCTTCTTAAAGCAGCTTTTTAGTATAAAAAATAAAAATTTTGTAATAGAAAGCTGCTTTAAGAAGCAATAAGAAAGCCGTTCCAAACGAAGCCTATGAAGTGATTATATGTGAGAAACTGTAGAGAGTAGCATTCAATTAACAGCAAGAATTTATGAAGAATGATGATTCATAAAGCACATTCCAAATAGTTTGAATAATTCAAATAATTAATTAATTTTTTTCTCAGGAAAACCATGAAGAGCATAAACAAACATTACTAGATGTACACTTCCAAACTCAAGAACTAAATCAAGTAAACTGTAGCCAATCCACTCTGAGTCTTCATCAAAGTCTGACATCATCGAGCAATGCAAATAATTTTCACTGCTCTTCAGATTCTGCTCATGAGAGTAAGAAAACTAAAGTGAAATCTCAACAGATAACAAAGAATGGAGATCGAAATTCTTTGGATGGATATAATTGGAGAAAGTATGGGCAGAAGCAAGTAAAAGGAAGTGAATATCCAAGAGGCTACTATAGATGTAAACATCCATTTTGTCCTGTGAAGAAGATGGTTGAGAGATCAAAAGATGGAGAAATATCTGAAATTGTCTATAGGGGAGATCATAATCACCCAAAGTCTCAAAAAATGGAGCAGATTTCATCTTCCAGATTAAGAGAACAGACAAGTGTTCTTGATGGAAATGGTGGAAACTTTATGGACGATCGAGTGGTTAATGATTTTCTTCTTGAAGAGAATTTGTTTGAAAATAAGACAGAAAATTGTGATGTTGAAGGCTTCTTAGATACTGGCATTAATAGGAAGGCACTCTACTCTGATGATTCAGATACGGTTCTTCATGCTCTTTCTCTTAGTTTTGGTGCAGATCTCAACGGAGGAAAAGCTGCTGCATTTGCCACCAGGGATGGTTATGAAACGAAGAGTCAGAAAAGGTATTTATTTTATTAATTGGTTTATTGTGAGATTAGAAACTAAATTTAAATTTGACTATCTGCATCACTGCATGTATATATTGCACATTTTTTTTTTTGGGATATTTAGGCCCGTTAAGACAAACTCACACACACACCACATATGTAAGATTTGTACCCAAAACCTTTGGTTGGTAGCCAAATCTCCCAACCAACAGATCAAGATGAGCTACGTAGTAAGTTCATTTATGTATGTGATTAAGGCTTTGTATGGTTTGAATTAGGCTTCGTTTGGGACTGCTTTCTAAATGCTTCTTAAAGCAGTTTTCTAGTATAAAAAATTATACTAAAAGTCTGCTTTAAGAAGCAGGAAGAAAATCGTTCCAAACGAAGCTTTAATTAGAAGAAAGAAAGTGAAACGGAAGTACTAATGATTAAGGAATTGAAATTGAAATTTTTTTTGCCTTACTAGTTTGCTGAGAAGAAATTTAATGAAAAACTATTTTAGTTCTTGTTTGATTGATGAAAATTTGAGTTTTTATTTTTTGTGATGTCGGTGTGTGCTATTCTTTTGGACCTGATGATATTCCAATAGAGGTGTGGAAATGCTTAGGAGATGAAGGAATTTCATGGCTTACTAAACTTTTTAATACTATTTTGAAGACTAAAAAGATGCCAAATGAGTGGAGAATGAGTGTGTTAATTCCTATTTTTAAGAATAAAGGTGATGCACAAGATTGTACGAATTATAGAGGTATTAAGTTAATGTGTCATACTTTAAAACTTTGGGAGCGAGTTATGGAGCATAGGTTGCGGCGTGATACTAATGTTTCTCAAAATCAATTTGGATTCATGCCGGGTAGGTCGACTATGGAAGCCATATATTTATTAAGAGGTTTGATGGAGAAATATAGAGAAAATAAGGAGGATCTACATATGATATTTATTGATTTAGAAAAAGCATATGATAAAGTTCCAAGAGAAGTGCTATGGAGAGTTCTTGAAAAGAAAGGAGTGAATAATGCTTATATTCAAATCATTAAAGATATGTATGCAGAAGCTATTACTTGTGTTCAAACACAAGGTGGATTGACCAAGTATTTCCCTATTTCAGTTGGATTACATCAAGGATCAGCCTTAAGCCCATATCTTTTTGCTTTAGTCATGGATGTTCTCACTAGACATTTGCAAGAGGATGTACCTTGGTGTATGCTTTTTGCTGATGATATTCTTCTTGTTGATAAGACTAGAGAGGGAGTTAAGGTAAAATTGAATTATGGAGGTCAACCTTAGAGTCTAAAGGTTTTCGCTTGAGTATATCTAAAACGGAATATATGGAGTGTAATTTTAGTATTAATAGACCTAATGAGGGGATTGTGACTTTGGGCGATCAAGTCATTAATAAGAGTACACGTTTTAGATATCTTGGATCTATTGTTCAGAGTGATGGTGAAATAGATGGGGATATTATCAGCATAATTCAAGTTGGATGGTTGAAGTAGAGGAATGCATCGGGCTTGTTATGTGATAGAAATGTACCCCTCAAACTTAAGGGAAAATTTTATAAGATGGTAGTGAGGCCTGCAATGCTTTATGGTGCCAAATGTTGGCCATTAAAAGAGAAGCATAATACTAAGTTAAGTGTGGCAGAGATGAGGATGCTCAGGTGGATGAGTGGCTTTACCCTTAGAGAAAGGATACGAAATGTGCATATACGTGAAAAGGTTGGAGTAGCTCCAGTAGAAGATAAGATTAGAGAGAGTCGCCTTAGATGGTTTGGTCACATAAAATGGCGGCCTTCCGATGACCCGGTTAGGAGAGTAGAGGTATTAGATTTGACTTATGTAAGAAAGGTAGGGGTAGAAATAAAAAGACCTGGTTAGAAAATATTAGTAATGACCTTTCTTTATTAGATTTAAATGAGAATTTGATTTTTAATAGGACACAATGGAGAAAAAGGATTCATGTAGCCGACCCCACGTAGTAGGATAAAGGCTTGATGTTGTTGTTGTTGTTGGTGTGTGCTAGTCTCAATAATGACCTCATATTGTTAATGGGAAGATATTTTTGTAAAAAAAAAGCATTTGCTTGCATTTCATAGGTAAAATTCAATTTCCTGTTAATTACATTTGAGCCAAATGCTCAATATCTACTTATGAAATAACATTCCCTTTAATTTCTTCAAACCATACTGACCCTAAAAGTTTTTTTTTCTTTTTTTTAACAGTTAAAGTCTGATATGTTTGCTAGGTTAGTCATATAGTGATTGTTATCATAATTTTGCTGGCTTTTTGAGAAAATATTAGATTGTTTTGAAAAAAGATGCTTGAGAAATTTGGAATAGATTTCATGTTTCTCGTGTGAATGATAATCATTGCAATGATAGAAGCATTGATGTAGTAGTATGCGGAAAAAAACATTTTGGATTACTAAATTATTCAATTTAGGAATTAGTATTAAATAAAAAAGGGTTCCCACATTATGGACGAATGTGGACAAAGAAACTAATCTATGAAACTATAATTAAAAATAAACTTAGAATATATGTTCGCTTACAGATAAATTAATGGAATTAATATATAATATTATTTATAGAAAGATAAATGTTTTGTGCATTTAGGAAACTAAATGAGTTGGAGAGAAGATTAGGGAGATTGATAGTTTAGACTTTAAACTTTGGCATTTAGGTAGGAGTTGTACTAGAAATGGTGTAGTTGTGGTTATAGATAAAATTTTGAAAGATAATGTTGTAAAAATTAATAGAATTAGAGATAGAATTATAGCTTTATAGATTGTTGTTGATGTCAAGATTATTAATATTATAAATATTTATGCTTCTAAAGTAGATTTAAATATGTGATTTAGAAGAATTAATATAAAGAATACCTCTTGAAGATAGAGTTTTTATTGGAAGAGATTTAGGCTTAGTTTGGGTCGGCTTTCGTACTTCTTAAAATAGCTTCTTAGTGCAAAAAAATTATTTTTGTACTAAAAAACTGTTTTAAGAAGCAGTAAGAAAGCCGTCCCAAATAAAGCCTTAAATGGACATGTTAGTAGGTGTGCTTCTCATTTCTCCCTTCTTCTTTCTCTCTTTTTATGGTGTCTAGTGTGAGAAGCTCTGCAATGGTTTAACAAAATCACTATAAATTCGATGTATTCTTTCTTTAGTTTTACTTACGCATTTAATTTCTACACTCGTTATTTTTTATGGTGGATTCTATTTTGGTTTAAGTTTTAAGTTTTTGATCGAAAGATTTTTTTAAATACCAATTCACCCCCCTCTTGGTTAGCCTCGGAACTAGTTCATAAGGGCTTAACATCCCCAACAAACTTTCAGATGGGCCCGCAGCGTGGGCAGTAGGACCCACAATTTGGCTACCTAGAGTGGCGCAAAAAGGTGGGAATTGGACAGAGGAAAGTAAGGAAGATGCCGGAGGGAAAGAAGCATCTGGAAGGATTTCCAACAAGGGAGTCTTATTGCAAAGCCGGCGAGCCAGCGCGGAGGAAGCTGGAACACCTACCACTCCACCTGCTTGAGCCAAGGGGCAGGAGGCCTTACCCAAGGTGCCCAAAACCTCGACGGAGCAGGAGGCAGTGCCATTGGTACTACCCGAATCTGAGGAGGTCGAGATAGGAGAGGCCGAGCTTGAACGTGGTCAAGCCAGAAGCTGAGCATCCGAGGTAGATAAAGAGTGCATTTCATCACCCGAGCAGGAAAAAGAGCAACCTCGGGGCCCCGTACCGGCAGACCTAAGCACTGGAAAGTGAGAAGAAGAACGAGAAGACCCGTTCGACGAGGACAGAACACCCCCATCAGGAAGATAACCGTAGGCCGAGCAACCGCCACTGGCATTCGATCCCCCATGAGGAGGTGACCGACCCCCCTCCAAGTATTGCACTAACTTAGTGTCTCTCCTTTAGCCTCTACAGCTAGGCGGAGAAGCCCTTACAAAAACTCATTTCCACCAACCCTGGTGCGGCAAAGAACCGACTCCTTTTGCTTCCTCCTAAAGCAGGCAGAGAACCCAACTCCTTTTGCTTCCTCCTGAAGCAGGAGGAGAACCTCGATTAATTGCTGAAGAAGATCTCCCTTGAGCCTCCAAGAAGAGGAATGACGATCGAAGAAGACGCCTTGGAACCTTGCTTGGAGCAACCCTTGTGAAACCCCCTCATAAGCACCCCCTCATAAGTTTCTCCCTATCTCTCCCTATCTCTCCCTCTCCTTTAGGCTCTCTTAGGTCAAGCCAGCAGCAAAGGATCCTTGAGCTTGAGAAAACATGAGCCTTTATATAGATTTTCAAGAATCGACTTTATCATCTAGGACGATATTACTATCGTCTTGTATGATCAGTACAAATTAAGCTCAATCAGCCTGGACGACTTGGAACGATTAGAAGATTTTTTTTGTTCATATCATCCAGGACGATACGATATCGTCATGTATGATTAGTACAAATCAGGGAATATCGTCCAGAACATCGCTCTGGATAGGAGTATGGATGAAAATAAAATGACTTGATCGTTCAGGCTGATCTCGCGATCATCCTGGACGATTAGTTCAAATCTGCGCAAAATCATCCAGAGCATCGCTCTGAATAGATGATGTATGATTTTTTTCGTCCAAGAGCAATCAAGGTTTTTGAACTAATCGTTCATGACGATATGATCAAATCAATTAACTTTAATTAATTTCCTTAATCACCAGATCAATTTATTCATAATTGAACCCCATCGTCCACAATGATGTCCTGGACGATAATTAAAAATTAAAACTTCTTAAATAGATCCAGCAGCTGATTCTTTCTGATTTGAGCATATTGTCCCGGCCGATAAAAAAATCGTTCAGGATGATATGCTTAATGACGGCTGCTTTAACCAGGATATCCTAATTAGGGTTTCTATTTTTGATCGATCATCAAAGATGTTTTTTGGATCGTCCTAGACGATGTTAGCAAAATCAGAAAACTCTAAGTTAGACAAAAAAATTCACCCAAGTGTGTATGTGCAGGGTTACTTAGCATCAGACACTACAAATATTACAATTGATTCAAGAAAGAAAAAGGTTTACAAACTTACTCAAACCTAGTCTTCCCAAATTTGAGCTGGTTCAAATTATAGTATTGATCCTGTGGACCAGAAATGTTAGTTGGTAAGCCAGTCGTAGTAAAATAGAAGTGTTTGCAATCATCAAAATTCTATTTCTGAAAATCAGATATGCAACACCACCTCCCCCTGTTGGGCTTGCACTCCTGCTGCTTGTTAAAAGATGCTTGAGAAATATGGATGATAAGCATTGCAATGATAGAAGCAGTGATGTAGTAGTATGTGGAAAAATAAATAACATTTTAGATTAATTTCATATTTTCTAAATTATTCTAATCTTTTTAATATTTTCATTACTATGTTTCTGTTTTCAAGTATTCAATTTAAGAATTAGTATTAAATAAACAATGGTTCCCACATTATGGATGGATGTGGGCAAAGAAACTAATCCATAGAACTATAAATAAAATAAAAACTTGGACTATATATTCACTTACAGACAAATTAATGAAATTAATTGAAATTATTATTCATAGAAAGATAAATATTGTGTGCATTTAGGAAACTAAATGGGTTGCAGAGAAAACTAAAGAGATTGATAGTTTTGGATTTAAACTTTGATATTCATATAAGAGTAATATTAGAAATTATGTAGTTATGTTTATAGATAAATATTTGAAGGAAAATGTTGTAAAAATTAAAAGAATTTGAGATATAATTATAACTTTGTAGATTATTGTTGATGTCAAGATTATTAATATTATAAATGTTTATGCTTTCTTAAGTAGATTTAGATATGTGTTCAAAATTAAAATTTTTAAATAATTTAGAATAATTAATACAAATGATACATCTTGAAGAGATTTAGGCTTTTTTGGGACGGCTTTCTTACTGCTTCTTAAAGTAGCTTCTTGGTGTAAAAAAATTTTTTTTACTAAAAATATTTTAAGAAGCAGTTAAGAAAGCCGTATAAAAAAAGCTTTAAATGGATATGTTAGTAGAGTGGTAGAAGATCTTAAAAGCTTTCATGGTGCCCATAAGTTTAGAGAGATTAATGAAGGTGGTAATATCATATTAAATTTTGCTCCAGCTTATGATTTTGTAATTGCTAATACATTTTTTTAAGAAAATAAAGGAGCATATCATCGCTTATAAAAATGGATATAATAAAACTCGAATTGATTATTTTCTTATAATAAAAATAGATCGTTTATATTGTAAAGATTATAAAGTTATTTTAAGTGAAAGTTTATAGACCTAACATCGTTTATTAATTTTAGACTTTAAGATGAATGAGCGAAATATGAAAAATAAAATAAAATATTGTCCTAGAATTAGATAGGAGAATTTAAAGAATGTCAACAAAAATATTTTTAAGAGTAAGATTCAATATTTTAAGATTTTGATTGTGCATTAGGAAGCTAATATTAAGTGAAAAAATAGCTAGTGATATTAAGAATGTTGCAATGCATGTGTTTGGAGTATCAAAAGAAAAATCGACTAATAGTAAAAATAGTCAGTAGTATAATAAAAATGCACAAGAAAAATATAAAATAAGAAGTTTTATTATAAAAATTGGTTTAGATGTAAAAACTCAGAAAATTGATAAAAATATAAAGGGGCTTTGTATGTTGAGCATAGGTTATGATGTAATACTAATGTTTCTCAAAATCAATTTGAATTCTTGTCGGGTAGATCTACTATGGAAGTTACACATTTATTGAGAGATTTGATGGCGAAGTACAGAGAGAATAAGGAGGATCTATATTTGATATCTATTGATATATAAAAAGCATATGATAAAATTCTAAGAAATGTGCTTTGGAGAGTTATAGAAAAAAAAAAGGATTTAATAATTCTTATATTTAAGTGATTAAAGATATGTATGCAGGAGCAGTTGCGTTTAAACACAAGGTGATTTGACCAAATATTTTCTTTATCAGTTGGATTACATCAAGGATCAGCTTCAAGCCCATATCTTTTTTTTTTTTAGTCATCGACGTTGACATTTGTAAGAGGATGTGCCCTAATGTTTCCTTTTTGCTGATGATGTTATTCTTGTTGATAAAACTAGAGAGGGAGTTGATGAAAAACTTGAATTATGGAGGTTAATCATAAAGTCTAAAAGTTATTTGTTTGAGTAGATATAAAATGAAATATATAGAGTATAATTTTAATAGTAATAGGCTTAGATTGTAACTTTGGGCGATCAAGTCATTAAAAAGAGTACACATTTTAGATATCTCGGCTTTATTGTTCAAAGTAATGGTTATATAGATTGAGATATTATTGGTAGAATTTAATATGAATAGTTAAAGTGGATGAATGCTTTAAGCCTATTGTGTGATAGAAAAGTACCCCTCAAACTTAAGGGAAAATTTTATAAGATGATGGTCAGACCTGTAATATTTTATGGCGTAGAATGTTGGTCATTAAAAAAAAAGCATAAAATTAAATAAAGTATTGCATAGATGAGGATACTCAGGTGGATGAGTGTCTTTACTCTTGATACAAAGCAAAATGAGTATATATATATATGAAAAGATTGGAGTAGCTCCAGTGGTGGATAAGTTTAGAGAGAGACGCCTTAAACGGTCACATAATACATCGATCTTCCGATGGCTCGATTAGATGTATTAGATCTGGCTAATGTTAAGAAAGGTATAAGTAGACCTAAAAAGATTTGGTTAGAAAGTATTAGAAATGAAATTTTTTTTATTAGTTTTAAATGAGAATATTACTCTTAAGAGGGCACGATGAAGAAAAATGATTCATGTAGCCGACCACAAGTAGTGGGATAAAGTTTTGTTGTTGCTATTGTTGATAGAATTTTCAGGGTTTATCTATATTTAAATTTTATATTAGTTTTATTTTAAATAGGGATTTGAATGTTTATAATTTTATTATATATTGTGAATTGAAATTCAAAGTTAAATCCTCTTTTTCTCGTTAATTCCCCCAAACCTCTCTCTCTCTCTCTCTCTCTCTCTCTCTCTCTCTCTTTCTCCTCTCTCCCTCTCTCTTCTTTCCTCTCTCTTCACATGAATCTCTCTCTCCTCACCTATTCTTTTCATGAGATTGCTTTAGGTGTAATTTCCTATTTTTGAGAAACCATCACATGAAAATCCTCTTTCTATTATAATTCCCAAGGTGTCAAATGTCATGCCCCATCTCAATGCAAGCTCTTCACAATAATTGTTCATATTGACCTAGGGTGTAGCAGATAAGCAGAACTTTGGTCCATTCATTCAGTACCAACGTATTCTTATCTTTCATATATAGCCCCCTTCAAGAGCTAGGATAAATTAGAATATGAGCTTTTTACTTTTTCAAATACACATAAAACAAGCTAGAGCCACTAAACTAAATCATTAAAGTATGATAATGGATAAGATAGCCATTATTACATTTGAGTCAGTACTGTTCATGCTTGCCAATTCATTTACATAATTTAATTAGCTAAATATGTCGATCTTAGATGTGATCATGCTTGCTGAATCAAGAGCCTAGAGAAGATATCAATGTTTTGCCATGATAAATAAGTACATTCTTATTATGAGATTTAGGTATTGTTTGGGACGGCTTTCTTACTGCTTTTTAAAGCAGTTTTTTACTAAAATAAATTTATTTTTTATACTAGAAAACTGCTTTAAAAAACAGTAAGAAAGCCGTCCCAAACGAAACCTTAATTATCATTTTATTTTATTTTTCAGATTTGTATTGATGGATTTATCATATTCGTAGGAAAAATGGCGAAAACACGAATGAATCTTCAGTGGCAGCTCATAAAACTTCAACACCTAAAGTGGTGGCTGCAGTAAATCACAAACATACAACTGATGATGGCTATCAATGGAGGAAATATGGACAGAAGGTTGTAAAGGGTAACTCTTATCCAAGGTTAGACAAATCAGCTTGATTTACTCATTTGTTTTTTAAAATCTTAGGCTGTGTAATTCAACCAATTTGTGGAGAATAATTTTCACTTTTATTCTACTAGTCCTTAAATTTTCAGCTTTTTCTAAAAAATTAGGAGAACTAAAACTCCTAATGATTTCCATTAATATCAATTCTACTAAGGTTTCACCAAACCTTGTAATATTATCAAAGGGTCCAGCTAAACTTTCATAATTTTACTTAGATTTTAGCAAATTATCAGGTCTGGTATAACCCTTAAATTCCTCTATGAATCAAGTAGCATATCAATCATATATGAATTCATGGTATAACCAAACAAGCACTAAAAGAAGGAGAATCCTTTAACTTCTATATAACCATGACAAGCTCAACTAACTTCTTAAATTATAGCGAAATATGAACTAACAGATTAAGGCTTCGTTTGGAACGGCTTTCATACTGCTTTTTAAAATGATTTTCTAGTACAAAAATTTCAAATTCAAAAAAATTTTGTATTAAAAAGCTATTTTAGAAAGTAAGAAGAAAGTCATCCCAAACGAAGCCTAACTTAACTCAATAGTATGCTTCTTGAAAAGAGTTTTCTAATCCCTGACCCTATAGTTATAAATTTGAGGGCCATATTTGCTAAGACTTTATCAGAATGTTGCTAAGACATTATCAGAATGAAAAGAAATATCACTATTAGAAGCTGTAGCATCTCCTTCCTCTTCTACAATCTCATCTTCCTGGGAAACCCTTAAACTCTTCAGTATTGATAGGATTGTCAAAAACCTTAGCTTCATGAGCACCATCAGCCTAAAGCTTCATTTGGGATGGCTTTTTTACTGCTTCTCAAAACAGTTTTTTAATACAAAAGTTTTAATTGTTGAACTAAAAAATTATTTTAAGCAGCAAGAAAACTATCACAAATGAAACCTAAGTTAAATTCCTAATGTTTCACTCTCCTAATATAAATTTCCTCTATAAATGGGTTAAATGATAATATAATTGTTTCTTGCAGAAACTATTATAGATGTACCAAACAGAACTGTAGCGCTCGCAAGTATGTAGAGAGGGCATCAGATGATCATGGTTCATTTATCACAACATATGAAGGGGATCACAAGCATTAATGGAACTGATGGAGATGACAAGAATGCTTTTGGCATTAGACTCTTATACTGCTGCTCTTTATAACATTGGAGGAAACTTTTGGGTTATACAAGGCTTAATTACTTGGTTCATTAATTTCTTATTTTTAGTTCTCTCTGATAAACTTGAATCGGATCGATTTAAAATTATTATTTTTTTTTATTTCTAAAATTTTGTCTCTCAAACATAAATTTTTTTCTTACTAACTATTTTTCTTATTGTAAAAATAGTTAAATATTGTTTCATATCAAGCTTTAGGCTTCATTTAGGGCAGCTTTCTTGTTGCTTCTTAAAACAACTTTCTAGTATAAAAATTTTAATTTTTATACTAAAAAGTTATTTTAAGAAGCGATAAGAAAGCCATCCCAAACAAGACCTTAATCTTAGTTAAAAATTAATATGATCATTATATAATTTTTAAATCTTAATTTATATATAATATGTATGGCGCTTCAAGGTTTAATTTGAAAGAATTGTTTATTTTGTCTCTTAATTAGTATATAAGAGTTACTAATTTTCATTTATTTAAATAAAAACTAGCAAAAATGACTATTGGCATCAAAACATTCAATATATTCATCATTTATCTAAAATTTATTTATAATAGTTAGAAGTTTAATTAATACAACAATGCATTAGTGTTTTTTTATTACTTCTAACTATAAAACAGTAAAATTAAAAATAGAAAATGCAAAATTAAACCTGAAAATCTTGTTTAGCCTTACTCTATTAGGTTTTGATCCCTTCTTTAAAAAATTGTAAAAATTATGGAGTGAGCTAATAGCTCAGTATGTTACTAGAACTTATAAGGTAAACACTTCAAGGCAATAGAAATAATATGCATATAATCATTTGATCTAAATCAATATAAGCGTATAGTATGAATAAGTAGCAATATATATGAACAATATCATTTCATATAAGTAATGGAAATCAATGCAAGCAATGTAGCTTATAACTAGTAGCTATATATTGAATCTATGCATGTATATACATAATATATATATCATACAATATCATTGCACATATATCATATTCTATATCAATTGCAATGTATCATATATATCACATATTTTATATATATCATATGTCATTGTATCGATCTTCTCAATCTTGTCATATGCTTATGTTAGTCATGTCTTTTATCATATTATATCATGTCATTTATACAATTTATCATATATATTCATTTTTTTTAAAATAATTTTTTTTTGGATATATATATATATATATATATATATATATATATATATATATATATATATATATATATATATATATATATATATATATATATATATATATATATATATATATATATAAGCATTATATGACATCTAACTATCTGTGATATTTTTCATTTATCAAGTCCTATAAACTATTCAGATTAAATAGGAAGAATATTAATCGTATTAGTCATGTTACTCGGAATCAGTCTTATATCACAAGTGTGATGGCTTTCATGTAAGAAGTCATCATTTCCTGTCAGTTAGAGTGTCATATTATATTAGTCAATCTACTTATACACATATTTCTTGTTATATAAATTCTAATAATAGACAACATGTACACATAATATATAATGATCATAACATGTAGATATATCAAGTGAGTTCATTAGTATGTATATATTATACTAAAATGTATGTCAGGCCAAATAAATAGCAAATTAATGCATATCATGTGTTCCATATCTAAATGTGGTATGCTAACGCCTAATCATTTAGTGTTTCTTATTATTCTATTAATTTTAATTAAAATGACATATATGCAAAGATAATCAATGAAATTTTAATATAAACAAGTCAAAATATTCATGATGATAATATCCGCAATATATTAAAAGTTTCATGCTGAAAGTTCACTAAAATATGTGATATTACATTTAAATCAATTTCAGAAGGGAGAAAATAAATAAAACTCAAAATCACTAAAAACGTTTGATTAAGGTTACTTTTCACAATCAGAGTACCATTGCTAAAAAATGCTAGCCCAAAGCCTGCTTTCTTATTGAAACCTATGAGCTTAATTAATCTATTATTTTGATGATTTTAAACATTATTAGTTAAATCACTTATATATATATATATATATATATATATATATATATATATATATATATATATATATATATATATATATATATATATATATATATATATATATATATATATATATATATATAGTATTTTTGTTATACTAATACTTCAAGTACAATATATAAGAAGCTAAGTCAAAGAAGATAACTCAAGAATTGTAGATTTGAATCCAGTTAAAACTTGTAATAAGAGTATGTATTTTTTTTTTTTAGTCTTTATGTATTTAGGTGTATGTTGGCAAGACAATCGAATCCACCACGAGTGAGGATCACAATTGAACACCTAGTTTCTCTGTTAAATCGTATTGTACTATCATAATCGTGTTATATGATATGTTGTTTAAAAATGAAATCAAGTAATTTATAAAAATTAAGAAAATAAATTTTTTTTTTTTGATAAATGGTAGTTTGAAACTCTAGATTTCTAAAAATAGATAAATTTAAAATTTGAAATTTGAACTAATTGTGCTATACAATCTTGATCTTATTGTACGTATATTAATAAACTTTGCCTATTTTGATTTGTCAGTCAGGCAATCAAATCAAATCAAAATCATAATTGCACTTTGTACAATACAATACAATACAATCAATACGAATGCATAGAATATTTGGTGGATGAATAATGGTTCATCTAGGATGATTCCTGAACTAATTCAACAAATCATATTGTACGATTCATATCATACAATGTGATCCTATAGAACTTAAAATCAAGTATTCTCCCATATTTTGTAATGTACGATTAGTATATTAAAATTTAAAAATTAAGTTTTTCTATAAATAACTAAATCAAATTCTTTTGACCATGTGAGTGTACAAATGAGTAACCAAAGATGTTTTCTTCTTGAGAGAGTCCTTGGAGAAAAACTTAAATTTTCTGTCAAACCTTGACTTAGCAAAAGGCGCGCGCGCGCGACCGCCTTCGCCCAACGCGCGCCTTCTGCCTTTCTCGTGTCGGGTCTGGTCAACCCGGCAACCCGTCAGGTCGGGTCCGGGTTCGCATTTTTGACCCGTTTACCTAACCGGGTCGGGTTAGGGTCGACCCGTTTGAACCCGGGTCAGTTCCGGATTCGACCCGAACCCGACCCGTGACCCGAAATTGACACCCCTATTTCTAATAATGCTTTTTTTTATTATTTCATTAAATTTTTTTTTTCTGACCCAACGCCTCAATGCTCATGACCCTAGCATCACTGGGCTCGCTCAAATTTCAGAAAACTCGAGAGCTTAGCACTATAACGTCCATTAGGCTCAACGCCACTGTGCTCCCTTGATCAATTTTTATAAATTTTGGTGAAATTAAAGTCGAGACTATTACAATATATGCTTCCATTTTGTAAAGCTATTTTTGGTGCATTGTTTTTTTAACAAAGCCCTATAAGAATTTCTAAAAGTGAGATAAATATTTGATTAAAAAAAATTATATAAGAATTTCTACCATTTTACAATAATAACAAATAATTTTATTTTTGTAGGAATTTGAGTCATCAAACTTAAATTTAGAGGTCGAAATAATACAAAACAAATTAATAGCACACTAATAGATCAATTTATTCACATTTATAAAGACAAGAACAATTTTTTATTCATAAAAATACAATTGAAGACACAAAATCATGGTTGCCTTAAGGTCTAAAACATAGAGTGAATTATCTTCTTCTGTGCTTTGTTTTAGATGTGATGATAAGTACATCTTACTCATTTCTGGTCATAGAAGAACAATGAAATCTTCTTGATATAAATCATTTGAGATATTTCAAGCAATATACTATTCTATAAAGTTTTTAGACTAGTTTCCTTTATGTCTTAGCTTTCATTTATGAAATGAAAGGAGTGGGCTTCTAACTATTTCATCACAAGAAAGGAACCAATTCAAGAGAAGAGTGATATTAACTTGTGAAAGCTTCTTACTCTAATTTGATGAGAGAGGAGAGAGAGATATCTCAATACCATCGTTGGGTAGGGGTGTCAAAAGGGTCGACGTGTCGGGTTTGGGTCCAACCCGAGTTGACCTAGGTCCAAATGGGTTGACCCTAACCTAAACCTACCAGATTTTACAAAAGGGTCAGTATTGTCAACCTGAACCCGACCCTTGTGGATAAGATCTCGTGCATTCGTGCTCGCTGTAGGAGCCAGGCGAATTGGAGACGTCTACAGCCGACCGAAGGCACAACGGTAGTGCGGCCTTGCGGTTCTAGCCAACACGGACGGCGTCAACAATATGGATGGCATGACCACACGTGATGGAACGATGTTTGGCTCTCAGCCTCTCACTCGATGAGACGTCAAACGCGGTCAAGCACTCAACGACATCAAACGCGGTCACACATTGTCGCACTCACGCGGTTGGATGTTGATGAGATGAGACAGCAGACGCGGTTCTTGTGTCATCCCAGATTGGTTTCGTGTTTCTGAGCGAACCAGAATCCGACCTGGTTTTACAAATGAGTCAGAATCCTGAACCCGAACCTTACCCGTTTCTCCAACAGATTGACCATAACCCAAATTTTTTGGGTTGAGTTTTCAAGTCGTGTCAAAAATTAACTCACTTATCGTTAGGCCACAACTTTCACCATTATCTGATCAGTACAATGATATTTTTGACTTGAGGCTACAAGCTGTTGATTAGAAATGGCATGGATAGCACAATCATCATCATCATCATCTAAATTTTAATATTTCTCACAAATTTCCATCTAATGCTTATGAATGATTGTCACCTTTCAGCCACCAAAGATTGATGTTCATCTTCATCGTCACATGATTATTAGATCCCTCTCTCTTATCACGATGTCAGAAGGCTTATTATCTGTCATTGCTTAAACTTGAATATTTATCGTCCATCGTGATAATCAATATATGACTTAAGTCAAATCAGGCATTGATTTGATTGATTATATTTAATAATTATCTTTTCAATAATGAAGAAATTTTAAAAATAACAAATTAATGAAATCAATTTATTTTTTTATACAATGATACATTTCCAATTAATAAGATCACATTTTAAGTCATACAACACATAGTAGCTGCTTTCCTTCAAATAAGAACACATTTTCATCCTAAATCATACCTTTTTTTTTTTTTGCAAATATGATATTTATAATTACAATTTATTGCTCTTCATTTTTAAAAATTTACAGGCAACACAAGTAAATTAAGAAAATTGTTTTGCTACCTATCATAGTATATTTGGCTAGATGTTAAATGCAAAATTAAATTTTAAACGAAGATCGAATGTCTAATTTTATTGAAGATTGAGTACGAAAGTGCAAAATCATTTCAGTTAAATTAATAAGAAGAATTAACAGCTCAGCAAAGAGCAAACACATCACTAACGGTAAATATTTTAAAGCAATTTCTGAAAGTTGGGTTGGAAGCGAGTCGGAGCAGGTCAAATTTGTAATAAATGATTTACACACATTCGGCTTTAAAAAAATTATACTTTCTTTTTTTTTTTTTGTTTTTTTTTTTAAACCCTAAAATTGGGGCCAAAGCCCATATATTACTATCAAAAGAAATTACAAGTAAGAGAAAAGACTACCCATCATAAGAAATAAAATCTAAACTTATGAGGGTCAAAATAAAAACCTATACCACCCAAAATTTTCCTTTACAACAATAAAGAAAACAAAATAATGGTAAAAACAGATGTAGAAGTGGATACAAAATCAGATTGCTGTAACCAGATATCATCCAAAACATCATCCAAACAGTATGTCCAGCTCCATATAACAGCATGACACAGCAGATGTCTTCCTTTTCAAAGTGCCGCCTAGCCTGAATGAGAGTATCCGAAAATGCAAGCCAAACAACAGACTCCCATGCCCATAGATACCTGGACTCAGGAAAATAATTAGCAGAATAGCAGCTCAAACTCAACCCTAGTTGCATATGGAGAACCATATGCCATCCAAGGGTAAGTGAGGGGAGTGTCATCATCGTCCAGGAGAGCATAGCTGCATATGCACGAAGGGACAACAGAGATACAACAGCAAGATTGCAACGAGATACAGTGCGAGACAGCCTCATAATCTGTCCAGGAAATACATAGCATTCTTCCATTGCATAGTTTTCTCAAAAATAGCTCTCTTGATGCATAAAAGTAATGTTTTATGACATTGAAATTGCTTGCCAAAAATTCTATTGTTTGGCTCCTTCCATATGAAATAGATCAAGGTAGAAATAACCAGCTTGTAAAAGTTTAAGACCTCCAGATTCCCATGATATTTCCCATTTATCCAATCATATACCTGCCAAATATTAGGCCTAAGCAGAAAACTAGACATCTCTGAGAACAAATCAATCAGCATATTGAATGAGAAAGGACATTCAAAATATATATGTGATACAGATTCATCACCATTATAACAAAGACTGCATTGAATTGGAACAGAAATATTCTTAATTCTAAGTGCATCAGCCGTCTTGAGACCTCCCACATTAGCCAGCCATGCAAAAACTGAGAATTTTAAAGCATTTCTCTTATGCCAAACCATCTTATACCAGCTGCAATCTGCTATATCAGAATAAAATTCATCAATATAATTTTTAAAATGGGATTTTTTCTTTATCATACCAGATCAGACAGTGCCCCTCTCCCCCCATAAGATGAATACCCGAGCAAACATCTACAAGGCTGCGAGTGAAATATTCAGGAAATTTCCAAGCATTATTATAAATGATTTTAGAAAGCATAATATCAGGTATTTGATCCATAGAAGCAATACCAAGAAGATCAACAAGATTGCTACCATCAGCCCAGTGATCCCATTTCAAAGATATAGGAGAAGAATTATAAATTCTGAATTTAAAAGCATGCTTAGCACAGATAGCCGTATAACAGATAGATTTCCAAAATCTGGAGGCAGCAGCTGTGAAAGGTTTCCAGGGGGAGCAGTATTTCCTTAACAGCCAAGAGGAGAATGGAGAAGTAGAGTTGTACATTCTTAAAATCACCGAGCAATTGAAAGAGAATTGTAAAGCTGGTATAGAATATATACCCAACCCACCTTTAGAATAAGGCATGCATACCTTATCCCAAGCCACCATATGTAATTTCTTGCTTGAATTAACATTCCCAAAGAATAAAAATCTAGAACTAGATTTTTTAAAATATTTGTGCACAGCTTTGGGTATAATTGCACCTCTAATCCAATATGCAATAGTATTTTGGATAGTAAATTTCAAATATTGCAATCTACCAGCCATTGATAAAATGTTAGCTTTCCATCACGTAAGTTTTTTATTTATACTATCAACTAAAGGCATATAATCCTCCATTTTAAGCCTATAGAAAGATAATAGAATTCCCAAATATGTAATCTTGGTAGTCTTGTTCTGAATGGATAAGGCATTGCAAATAACAGTCTGATTGTGAACATACTTGGGAAACATCAAGGCACTTTTTTCATAGTTTACTTGTAGCCCAGAAACAGCAGCAAAGTCTTTAAGGATAGAAGCCAACATATTGCAATTTTCAATGGAAGCTTCACCAAAGATGATAACATCATCTGCATATAGCAAATGAGTGATGGTATAATCATTTATAGTAATCCCCTTGAAACCTCTTTCCTCTAATAAATTGGAGAATGCATCCATAACAAGACAGAAAAGATAAGGGCTCATAGGACATCCCTGTCTAAGCCCAGCAGAAGAGGTGAAGAAGCCCTCAAGAGCCCCATTAATGAGGACAGAGAAATTGACATCAAATATGCAAGCTTTTATCCAGTTAACCAGACAACTAGGAAAACCTTTTTGAAGGAGTCTAGCAATAAGGAATTCCCAAGAAACTGAATCAAAAGCTTTCTTAATGTCAAGTTTGGCACAAAAAATCTTAGTTTTTCCTTTTTTTCCCGCATGAAACAATATATCAGAAGCCAACTTTAGTCAACTTATTTTAGAGTGAGTGAGGCCGTAGGCTTGGTTGAATTTAATCTTTTTTAAATAAACAATAAAAAAAATTGCATAATCGGACATCTCTCCTTTTTATGCAAAATTAGAATTTAAACTCTATTATGCTTGCAGAAACATAATTATTTAATAGAATATATGTATTTTGAGTGAGTTTTTTAAATAATAATTTTTAAATAAACAATAAAAAAATTGCATAATCGGACATCTCTCCTTGGCTTGATGTAATAAATACGTGTTCGTTTGGTTGGAAGTCTAGCGTCAGGTAGAAATTCGGTGACGGTGGAAGTCCGATATTGAGTAGAAGTCCGACGAAAGTACGTCGATAGGCAAAAGTCTGGCATTAGGTAGAAGTTTGACGAAAGTTTGGCGTTGGGTAGAAGTCTGACAAAAGTCTGATGACTGACAAAAGTCCCACAACGGGCAGAAGTTCGATGTCGGGTAGAAGTCTGACGATAGTCCAATGACGGGCAGAAATCTGATTATGGGCAAAGGTCCGTCATCGGGTAGATGTCCGATAGAAGTCCGGTGACGGGCGAAAGTCTGACATTGGGTAAAAGTCCGACAAAAGTCTGGCAACAGGCGGAAGTTCGACGTTGGATAGAAATCAGACGAAAGTCTGGAGATGAGAATAAGTCTTGCAAAAGGTGAAAATTCGACATCAGGTAGAAGTCCGACGAAAATCTAGTCGTGGGCAGAAGTCCGAAGATGGGCAATAGTTCGACATTGGGTAGAAGTCCGACAAAAATTTGACGACTAGCGGAAGTCCGATGTCGGGTAGAAATCCGATGATGGGCTGAAGTTTGGCATTGGGTAAAAGTCCGACGAAAGTTCAGTGACGGGCAGAAGTCCGACGACGGGCGGAAGTCTTACGTCTGATAGAAGTTTGGCAACAGGTGGATGTTGGATGAGGGTAGAAGTCTGGCGATGGATGGAAGTCCGACGTTAGTCGATGGCCGGGAGGTGGTCAAGGAGGAGCTTGGTGACAAGAGAAATATCTGATTTCTATGATTTTCCTCTCTTCTTTCCCTCCTTGCATCGGCCCCCCTTCATGAGAAATGAGTGGTACATTTATAATTTTCTGATAGTGGCATGACTAGTAAATAAGAGAAAAATCAAGGGTAATTTGGGAGTGGTTTTGAATGGACGGCTGATGTGGATTCCCTCAATCATGAATTATTTATTGGGCATTTAAATGTCTTAATGATATTAAAATTCAATGATCTTGGGCTTGTTAGATCCGTCTCGTTGAGCAGCTCGATTTGACTATAAGCATGTCATGTTTGGAAACTGTTTGTTCATCCAAATCATGGTTTGAACTTTTCAAATATGCTTCAAGTCTTTGATTTGGACCCATTTGGGCTCGGGTTGAGTCAAATTTGGTACCATTGACTTCGTCTTTTTAGACGTTAAGTTCGACTATAAATTTACTGAAATCGGAGTTCAAATGGTCAACGATTTAATTTTTTGAAAATTTCAACTTGATTTTCCCTCGAGATTCATGCCCGATCAAGATATTTTTTTATGATATATTAATAATATTGACAAATAGGCAACAACATATAAATGAAAAAAATATTTAAATTCTCATGAAAAATTTTATGCGGGTCAAAATCATGAACATAGGGGAAGAGTTCACTACATCGAAAATTTGATGAGAGCAGAGAATGGAGGCTCACATTTTTTTTTTAAGTAACTATTTGGAGGCTCACAAATTGTGTATTGAAAAGCCCTAATTAGGGATGGATTAAGGGATGTAGCATGCCAACCGCTGTTTGTCCGGGTGGTGAAGAACCGGTTGGACAAAGTCTAGGCCCCTCGTTCGAATCTCTTGGCAAGCAATGAAAGTCTTAAGTGTTGGCCTGTGTAAATTGGTGTGGGTTGCATGCTAGGTCGACCGGGGTTTTCACTAGCCTAAAGACAGTGTTTCCTCGTCACCCAAAAAAAAGGAGGATGTAGCATAGATGGTAGAAAAAGAAAAAATAATTGTGATATGAATTATTGCAAAGTTTTTGCTCATCGATCTTGCTTTGTTAGTAATTGTTTTATGAAACTGACTAAGTGGTCTCTCTTTACGGACATTGCAGAAGAATACCCCATTGTTTCAATGTAGCTTATGCTTCGTTTAGTAAGAATGCCGCCCCAAACAAAGCCTAATCATCATTAGTTTTGCTTGCATCAAATTCTTTTATTTGATTAATCACCAAAATTAATGCTTTGAAGAGGCCTAATCACGTGCTTAAGAATCCGATTATATTTGGATTATGGAATGATATTAGAAACAAAAGAAAAGGGTAGCTTTTTTGGGGAATAAGAAAAGGGAATCTAATAAATTTCTTCCCTTCATTTATGCTGAAAGTGAGAGAATATTCCTATATGGGATTCCTTACATAAATGAAGCGAGGTTAATTTTTTCAATATTTAGATTTATTGTATTAGTAGGAATAATTTTTAATTAATTTTAAGCTTTTTAAATGAAAAAAAAAATAATATTTGTGTAATTTAGGCTTCGTTTGGGATGGTTTTTTTTACTGATTTCTAAAACGGAGTTTTAATACAAAAATAACAAAATTTGTACTAAAACTCCGTTTTAGAAAGCAATAAAAAAGCCGTCCCAAACGAAGTCTTAGTCTCACAGTATCACGTTGCCTCAATTTTTTAGTCTTGTGACTGTATTAAATTGATCCAAATAATCCTTTTAGGATTAAATTGTATCAATTTTATATAGTGGATGGAATAAATTATATTAAATTTTATATAACAATTATAACATGAGAGATTATTTTGGATCAATTTTGTACGGTGAAGAGGTTAGGACTTCATTTCGGATAGTTTTCTTCATGTTTTATACATAAGCTTTCTAGTATAAAATTTCTTGAAAGCATCAAGAAAGCAGTAGCCAAAAGCTATTCCAAACAAAGCCTAATTTGAAGCAACTTGATACGTTGCAACTAAAGACATATTTGGGATAAATGCAGCGTTTTATAAAGTTGATTTTAAAGTTGTTGTGGAGAAACTAACTTTGTTATTATGATTGTAGAAAGTAACTTTCCAACACATAAATTTTTGAAAAATCATAATAAAACAACAAAAATAAATCTCTAATATTTAATAGTTCATCACTCCTAACAAAAATAAGACTAAGGCTTCGTTTGGGACGGCTTTTTTACTGCTTTCTAAAACAGAGTTTTAGTTCAATTTTTTTTATTTTTGTACTAAAACTCCGTTTTAGGAAGCAATAAAAAAGCCGTCCCAAACGAAGCCTAAATAACACATTAATTATTAATGCTTATTGTCCTTAATATTAAGAAAATCTAAAATTTGGAAATCAATCTTATTATATTAATTTATGACGAATTACTATTTCTTAAACTACATTGAAAATTATTTTGTAATTATCGGTAAGTTAAGCCTTTGTTTTAAAGTTTTTAGTTATTAAAAAAGAAACATCTTTAATTAATATAGAAATATACTTTAAAAAAATATTAATTTGCCAATAATTTATCTCTCTATGACTTGACAAGATTAATTATGTTCTAATCCATGAGATTTAATTACTCCTCCTCGTATGAGATTTTCGCTAATTACATAATTAATTAAGATTTATGACCAAATTTCTCCTATCAAACGTGTGGTATATTTTAGTTTAATTTTTTATTTCTAATCCATAAACGCCTTAAGAACTTCATATAGGGGTGTCAATTCGGGTCAACGAGTCGGGTTTGGGTCGAATTCAGAACTGACTCGGCACTATTCGGGTCAACCCAAACCCGACCCGTTTTTAAAAATGGGTCAAGTTTCCATACCAGAACCCGACCCGATTCGGGCCTGGGTCAACCCGACCCAACACGAATGATCCGATGTTGACCTAAAATTTCTAGTTTTCGGTTCAAAAATCAGGTCAATCTTCGATTTTCAGGTCAAAATCGGATAAAAAAACGGGCCGAACTCGGGTTTTCGGATCAAATAGGAGTTTTCGTTTCATTTTCGGGTCATTTTCGGGTTGCTGGGTCAACCCGAACCAGACACGATTTTTAAAAGGTTTGATTTGTTGAACCCGAACTTGATCAGTTTCTAATCCGGGTTGATCCTAATCCGAATTTTTTTGAATAGGAGTCGGGTCAAAAATTGACACCCTTAAATTCATAAATGGATCGGTCATAGGTCGGTGATCGGAGATCCCAAGGGCTCCCCTCTCTCTCTCTCTCTCTCTCACACACACCTCTGCTACCTCTTCTGTCCTTTCTTTGTTTCCTCCTCGCTATCTCTAGCTGTCTTCCACTGTCTTAACCTGTTCGTCTTCGCTGCAGAGGAAGAGGAGAGAAAAAGAGAACGAACTTTGGCTTGTGAGGGGATGGGTGGTTTATGCGCCAAAGAAAGCGGCAAGAAGACTAAGAAGAAGGATCAGATCGCAAACGCCTCACCCCCTGGTAGTAGAAATCTAGTTCAACTTGTTCGGATTCCAGTCATTTTTCGATTGGGGGATTCTAGAAATGGAAATATTTGGGTTTTTTGATCTGTTGGGAGATCAAGTTGGAATATTTTGGTTTTATTTAGACTGTATCAGATTGAGTTCGGAGTGATTCTTTGATTAATCAGGAAGCGCTTTCGTTACAATTGTTTTTTGGGTTTTTTTGTTTTGATTTTTCAAAAATTTTACTTTAAATTTGGGGTTTTGATAGATTGTAGAATTGTGATGGCTTTTTTTAGCCTGTGTTGATATGGTTGTGTTGAAAAGAATGTACAGATTGCTTTGCATTGATGAAAAATGATTGAATCATGCCATTGCCTTTTTTGTTGTTCACGTTGGGTTTCTCTTTCTATTATATTTTTGCACTGTACTTTTTATAAGTGATTGAAATTTTTCATCAAACCCTAGGGAGCATGTTATGTGCAGGGGACAAACTAGTCTTTTTTTGTGGGTGGGCAAAATAGGATTGTGAAATGCTTAATTTTATTTATGAAAAAGAAAAAGAAACATTTTTCTTAGAATTTGGGCAACTGCGTTTATTGAAGGTGGGCAAAATAGTTAAAATGTTTTTTCTTCTAAAAGAAAAAAAGATTTCAAGGTGAGCAATTACCCAAGTGGTTCCACCCCTACTTATGTGTGTATTATATAACTGATCCGTGCACATTTGGTGCTTGAAAGAGTTTGATTTGGGTCTAAAATAAACATAAAATGGCAGTCTTCCAATGACCCAGTTTGGAAAGTAGATGAATTATATTTGACTTATATTAAAAAAGGTAGAGGTAGACCTAAAAATGTTTGGTTAGAAAATATTAGAAATGACATTTCTTTATTAGATTCAGGTGATAATTTGACCCTTAATATGACACAATGGAGAAAAAAGATTCATTTAACCGACCCCACATAATAGGATAAAGGCTTATTGTTGTTGTTGCTTGAAAGAGTTTGATCTTGTTAGTCATCTTAGTCATTTCATCAGTGAATTACTATTATTGATTGCTTGAGGTTAGCAAATAGAGGAAATTAACCTTAGGTCCTATGATTGGATGCTATTTATTTATTTTAGTCCTATTAAATTTATTTTTCAAATTTTTAATAAATAATTATTTCTGATATCATATGCATTTTTTATATACCTCTCATGAATAATTTGAGCTTTGAATTTACCTGTCGTCTGCTCACCACCTCTCTCTCTCTCTAAATTGGGTTATTGCTTGAAGATGTTTGGTTATTTCTTCCTTGTATATGGCTATTACTGTATGCCTGTTAATAAACGATTTCAAATTTTCAATAGCCAGATTGAAGAAATTCAATAGAAATATTTAGTCTTTTGATGACCATATACTAACAGAAAATAATCATATTGAAGATGAAAAACAGAAGAAATGATAGGATTAAAAAAATAAATTTTAATGACTAACAGGTTTTCTTTATTTTTTATTTTTTGAAAATGACTGGACTAAATATTAGCTGTAGTTAAATTCTAAAACCTTAAAGCGCTTCTTCCTAGAAATTTTTTTTAAAAGCAATGTGCTTTACTCGATTCTATCATTTAATTGTTGGATTCAATTAAAAATCAATACAGATTTTCATCTCTATGAACACAGTTAAAATCCTTAAAAAACGAGGATTTCAATTTACAGTCAAAATGAGAGAAAAAAAGTCATCATTTTCTAAAACATAATTTTAATCCGAAAGAAAATGAGCTCTTAATGCAGATTTTTAATAACCTTATTCTGCTTGATTCTAATATTACAATATTTTGATCATATTCTATTGTTAATTTCATCAGTAGAGAAGTTTGCTAAGACAAGTCAATCAGTGGATAACAAAAAGGAAGATTCTGCTGAATATAAGGAGTTATTATCAAATAGTGGGTCTCAACAGATTTCTGCTCAGACATTTGCCTTTAGGGAACTGGCAGCTGCAACAAAGAATTTCAGAGCCGATTGCTTTCTTGGAGAAGGTGGATTTGGCAAAGTTTATAAGGGTAGGTTGGAGAGCTCTAACCAGGTTAGTTTGTAACTTCAGTTCATCTATTTGTTCTACAATGCTCTAGATTTTATTTCCAAGGCAAACTCATTACTGCAAAAGTTGACCATTTCATTCTATTTTTCTTTCTTTTTCTGTTTTATATTTGCTCTGATGCTTTTTATTATTCTTTAAAGCCATCATGGTTATAATAAAATGAATTCACGGTCTTGTTAAGATAATAGGCTTCTATACCAAGTTATTTGAGACATGAAATGGTGTTGTAGTTCTTCTTGTTAATTATATTGAGGAATTTATAATGAAGGAATTTGACCTGTCCAAAGTAGAGTTAGTAGTTAATATGAAAAATGAATGTTATCACACCCCAAATAGCTGTCATAAAGCTAATATGATTATGTATTAACTAAAAAGTATTTTATATTCATCACATTTTACTTAATGTTTTGTTTATTATACATTTTTTTTATTATATTCACCACTTATTGTTTATTATGACCTTGCACAAATTGCTTACTGTTGTTGAACACTAAGGTATAAGATAACTATTTAGTTTTATTGCCTTTTTCATTAGAGTTTTCTATAAATCTTATGTAACCTGGACTATTTCTCCTACAGATTGTGGCTATAAAGCAACTTGATCAAAATGGTTTGCAAGGAAATCGAGAGTTCTTGGTAGAAGTATTGATGCTTAGTTTACTGCACCATCCTAATCTTGTTAATCTAATCGGTTATTGTGCGGATGGAGACCAAAGGCTTTTGGTCTATGAATATATGCCGCTGGGATCATTAGAAGACCATCTTTATGGTGCGCAATTTCTCATTTCCTTCTTCCTGCATAATTTGTATGCTTTAGGAGTATTTTTGTAGCTTGATATTAGAAATCATATTTTGAAAAGCAATGAAAGTTACTAGATTCTGTCATTTGGTTGAATTTACTTAAAAATTATTGGAAGTTTCAAGATTTTGTTATTAGGTTGAATGTATTTTGAAAATAGTATTGATTTTAAACTCTACAAACACCATCAAAATCCCGGTGCATTTGGATTTCTTACATAAAATGAGTGAAAACAATGAACTCTTAATTTTCTAAGACATGCTTTCTACATACAACAGACTGAATTGAGCCCTAAGAAGATTGTTGTTTATGTTCATTTGAATTTTGATTTGTATTTATCTCATTCATCTAATGTGACAGATCTTTCTCCACAAAGGAAGCGACTTGATTGGAATATGAGAATGAAAATAGCTGCTGGTGCTGCAAAGGGGCTAGAGTATTTACATGATAAAGCCACTCCTCCAGTAATATATCGAGATTTGAAATGCTCGAACATTTTACTCGGCGATGGCTATCATCCAAAGTTATCAGATTTTGGTTTGGCGAAGCTTGCTCCGGTTGGTGATAACACACATGTTTCTACTAGAGTGATGGGTACTTATGGATATTGTGCCCCTGAGTATGCAATGACTGGGCAATTGACAGTTAAATCAGATATTTACAGCTTTGGAGTTGTGTTGTTAGAGCTAATCACAGGAAGGAGAGCCATTGATAATTCTAGAACTGCTGGGGAGCAGAATCTAGTTGCATGGGTGAGTGTATAACACCCCTCGTAAATTTATGAAATCTGAGTTTTATTTTTCTCTATAATATTGTTATGCTTCTTTCCTGAATGAGTTTTAACAGACTTCATAAATTGTTAAACATTTAGTTCACTGCTAATTCATTGACTATGCTTATCTGTTGCCTGACTTTCTTTTCTAATCAAACTGAACATTTTACTTGATTTTTGTTTTGGTATAAAATTTTGGTAATTTGTTCTGTTTTCTCGTTTCCTCAATTGAATTGAATGAAAAATCGAACAACATTCAATAATCCTAAATCCTCACTACAATCCGGAAATTGGGAAAAATTATTACGTGCGGCGTCCGGACATGTCCGGAAGCCAATCCGGATGTGCCATGTCACCCAATGCACAATGCATTGATTGACGTGCCACATGTGAATTGGCCTCCTGATGCGTTCTGATACCGCACAGAATAATCTCTCGAAAACTGGACTGTTTTTCAGATTGTATACCCTTTCTGTTTCTGAACTGCTGCAGTTCGGAATCTTGATTCTATGAAGTTTGCTTTTAGCACTATTGAATGGAGCCTACTGATTGTAATGATGTGGTTTGGCTATGGACTAGACTTTAGTAGGTTTGGTTTCAAGATTGGTGAAGCTGAAATAGATCATTAGGCTTCAGTGAACTGAACTGATGGAACACTCTGAATACTTTCCCCTATTAGATGGCAAGAAGAATTTGCCAATCAAATCTATGTCTAAGCACAGTTTTATATTTCAAGGCATACCATTCAATTCTTATGATTACCTGCATGTATAAATATTATTACCTGCCTTTTTCTACTAGTAGATTAAGGCTTCGTTTGGGACGGTTTTTTTCTTGCTTCTTAAAATGGAGTTTTTGTACTAAACTTAGGATTCTTTTGGGACGACTTTCTTATTGCTTCTTAAAGCAGCTTTCTAGTACATAAATTTTAATTTTTGTACTAAAAAACTGCTTTAAGAAACAATAAAAAAGCCGTCCCAAATGAAGCCTAAAACTTAAAAACTCCGTTTTAAGAAGCAAGAAAAATGTCGTCCCAAACAAAGTCTAGGGGTAGAGAAGTTCTCAATTATACTATATGCTGTAGCTTCAAACTGCAAATCCTTGAAGAGTTTGTCATGTAGATATAGAGGGAAACATCATGTGCGCTGGCAATTAAAGTAGATAAATAAATAATTAACTTAATGGAATCAAATTCCTTTTTTGAATAAAGAAGTGTGAATGAAGATTGATGGAACTACAACCTACAAAGCATCATAGTAGCTTTTTTACTATTTCTTTAAGCAATTTTTTAATACACATTGTATTAAAAAGCTACTTTAAGAAACAACAAGAAAGTCGTCCCAAGCGAAACCTCAGTTTAGGACATCATTATTGTCATTGCTCTTTCAATTCAGCTTTATGAATTATCTTTTTTTATTTGCTTATTCATATTCAGTGCACATGAGATTAGAAGAAAAAGAGTAATGAACATTGCTATAAAGATTGTCAACAATGACTAAATGCTAAAATGTTATACGATTGTAGGCCCGCCCCCTCTTCAAAGACAGAAGGAAGTTCTCTCAAATGGCTGATCCAATGCTTCAGGGCCAGTATCCTGTAAGAGGCTTATACCAAGCCCTCGCCGTCGCCGCCATGTGCGTACAAGAGCAACCCACCATGAGGCCTCTGATAGCTGACGTTGTAACTGCACTCAACTACCTTGCTTCCCAGCTCCATAACCCCCAGATTCAGCCTGCTCAAAGCACTTCTCGATCTGTTTCATTTGGCACCCCTCCTCGCATGCTTAAGGGAAAGCAGGGTGAAAGTGATAGCCAGGAGAAATCACTCGAGAATTCCTCAGTAAATCAGTAGCGATTTCAATGTATATTCTTTGATCACCAATCTTTTTTCGTAGTGTAAGCTGATAAGTCGAGTTTGAGCGCGTTTTCATTTTCTTACAGTTACAAACTCAACTGTTATCAAGATTTCAATTATTATTATTTTTATTTTTTTGAATCTTTGGCAGGTAACGGTCATGTCCTTTGTTTAAATGAAAATAGTTTTTGAAGTGACGGTTCATTTGTTGCTGTACATGTGAGCTTCTGTAACGATATGTACAATGTAATGAACAGCATTCATCTCCATTGGTATGATTTTGGTTAGTTAAATGAAGATATAGATCTGTGTAATTTCATCAAGCTGCCTTTTCTTCCTGCTGCTCTTTCAGAACTTCTGCAATGCAAAACTATGGCAAGTAGGAGAATATTGAAGAAAGCATGACTATGTAACTGTAGTGGATAATGTGATGATAATGTGAAGGTGTTTTTTTTTTTTTTTTTTTCACATCATTTATCTAGGGGTGTCAAAATCGGGTCAAGGGTTGGGTTTTGGTCGAACTCGGAATTGACCCGGGTTCAATTGGGTCAACCCGAACTCAACCCGATTTTGCAAACCGGTCGGAATCCCGAACCTGGACATGACCTGTCAGTTTCAGGTCTGACATACGCGACATCGACACATGAAGGTAAGGATGATGTTGATGATGATTGGGAGTCTCATCGCAACGGTCACGCTATCACTCACTCTCATGTGACGTCAACGACACGACCCATTTGTATGTTAGGGCTTGCAGGGCCACTAGCAAGTGGATCGCAGCGGTGCGACGACGACTGGACACCGCATTGTGCACGATTGCAAGGCACGGGGTTGGCTCACTCACGAGATGAATGAAATGACTCTTATGATGTGTCGACGTCGGATCGTTTGACTCGGATGCAGATTGCGATCACTCAATCATGCGACGAGTTGGTTCCCAGGTCAACCCATGTTGGTTTCAGGTTTGCGTGTCAACATGAACCCGACCTAGTTTGATAAACTGGTCGAAATCCCAAATCCGAATACAAACGGGTTGACCCTAACATGAAATTTTCAGATCATATTCGAGTCGAGTTTTCAAGTCGTGTCAAATATTGACCATCCTACTATTACCCATTAATAACAAATTTAGATGCTTAAAATTTGATGTAGTTAAGAGATGATATTTCTTTATTTCTTTAATTAACAAACATTTTTTAGATATTTTAAGTTTTATTTATTCAAATTGCTTTGTATACTTTTTATATTTATTTATATACTACTTCAATTAAAAAAATGAACAATTTGATGTAATTTAATGATTTATATGTTATAAAAATAAATATAAAAAAAAAATTCAATTGATATATAATATATGAAAATTATGGGTTATATATGTAAATCCTTCATTAGTTAATTGCATGATGATAATTTTTTAAATATTTTAATCAATAACTCATCAATGTTGAGTTGATATTATGGAAATAACATTATTTTAAATAAAATAGGAGAGTGTAAGAGCAGTTATATATTAAATTTTGAAATTGGTTAGATCCTTTTTAATTATTTAATTATTTAAAAAATATATATTTTTAAAGTGTTTTAATGTCTATTTTATATGAATGCCAATAAAAAAATATTTAAAATAAATATATATAATTATCAAATATTAATTAAAAAAAATTATTTTGGATTTGGTCCAGCTTCCAGCTAAGCCAGCTAAGCTTATTGACTGGACCCAGCTATATGAGTCCAAAATTCAATGATAAAGAAATGGTCAGGCCAGTTTAGGTCCTTCCAATGGGCCATCTGGTGCATTATCTAATATCCTGTGGGCCCTATCTGACTTCAGCTTGAATTTGGCTCAAGTCAAATCAAATCAGGTTGACCTTTTAAATCTTGCTTGCAGTTAGTCAGAAGGGATTAAAAGATTAATAATTCAAGCTAACATTATTAATAATTTGACAGTAATTATTCATGATATTGATTAGATCACACTCAAATGTTTAGGTTTAGGTGGCTGAATATATTTATATTTGTTGAGAGCTAGAAAATTTATAACGATAGAATGAGAAAGTTTTGCGTCTTAGTTTTACACGAAGATTCAACGCATAAATAGATAAATGAAAGGGCGCGCATGGATAATACTAGAGTTTTAATGTGGTGAACATAATAAAGGAAAAAACTACAGGCCTTGCAAGACTGAGATGATTCCACTATGTGAGTATTAGTACAAAATTGGCTCATCCCTCTACTTAAAATAACAAAATGATTAGAATTTGGATAATTGACATAAAATGTGGCAGAGTTTGTTTTACATTTGAGGTTGAATAACAACATGTTTGACATTATTGATTGGGTGGTAGTAATTTGATGATAGCGATCGCTGAGGAAAGTCCAACGGCGAAGGTTGTCGGGTTGCAAAACGTTTGATGTGGTTGCTGGCGAAATGTCTGATAGTATTGGTTGTCTCGTGGAGGTCTAATGGTGGCAGTCAGCCTTTGTCCAACAACAATGGTTGGTCAATTGGGGTCTAATGGAAACAGTTGACCAATGAATATTCATTAGTGGTGGCTATCGGTTGGAGTTCTAGGATTCTTCAAACCTTTAAGCTATCTTGAATCTTTAGCCTAGGGTCTCCTTCATGTAGAAAGTAATATCATATTTATAAATTTTTTTTAGAGTGACATGACCCATAAATATGAAGAAAATAACGAATACTAAATTGGACATTTTATATTGATTATCTTAATCATAAATAATTCATTCAGAATTTAAGTATCTTAACATCGTCAGAATTGAAAGATCTTGGACTCGTTGAATTCATTTCATCAAGCCGCTCGATTTGACTATAAGCATGCCAAATTTAGATGTCATTTGATTCTCCAATTAATATTCTAAAATTTCAAATCACGCCTCAAATGTTTGATCATAGTTCATTTGGACTTGGATCATATCACTGTTAGTGTCTTTTGATTTGTTTGGTTGAGCCAATCAGTTTGTCTGTGAAGTTTATTGAAATCATAATTTAGATGAACATGAATTTAATTATAGAAGCTTCCAATTTAGATGTACATCGAGATTTGTGTTTGATTGAGCTGATTTTTTGATGAAGTATCAATATAAAAAAAACCTATAAATTATGTATAGAAATATTTAGTTGATTGAGTATTTTGATCTTAATATTACAATTTAGGTATTGAGTACATATCCTAATAAAATTTGATTTGGAAGAATAAAATTTAATGTAATAGATATTCAATCCAAAACAATGATGATAAAATTTTAAAGTTTTTTTTTTCTCAATTAATTGATAGTTGGTAGTAAGTTCGAGTGCATAAATAAATTTTAAAAAAATTTATCAAAAAGAATATTATTAAACAAAGAAATTATAGTTATCAAATTAAAAGTACATTTCATTTCTATAAAATTAGCATGATTAGCACAAACATTGTGATAATATAAATTTGAATTTAAAAATTTTGGAATTAAATTCAGGATGATTTGCTCCAATTTCAACTAACTTACAACATATCCGAATTGAATGTATCGATGAGACTAACCAATCGACACCACAAGTGATCTTAGGGGTGTTAATATTCGATACAATCCGAAATCAGATCTGAACTCGAATCGGGTCGGATTCAGGTTAATGATTTCAACCCATTTATAAAACCAGATCGGATTCGGGTTGACCCAGAAACTCGAAATCAACCCGGTTTGACACATTTTTAATTAATTTAGGAGGGTTTTAAAAGATTGTTATGAAATAAGTAAATGCTATTTTCAGAAAAGAATAAATCATATTGCTCAAATTGAATTAAGCTTGATTTATTTTAAATTGATTGAAGTAAATCTTACCTTAATTTAATTTAGGTTTAAATAAATCAAATTAAATAAAAAAATTCAGTAAAACATAACCGAAGCGGGTCGATTTCAGGTCTAAAAAATCGACCCGTTTGCAAAAATGGGTTGGGTCGAACAATGTCGGGTCAATTCCGGGTTGAACCCAAACCCAAACCCGTGACTCGATCACATTCAAAATGAGCTCAAATCAAGCACATGGATTATATTTGAAAATTATTTATATTAATTGAACGTGTCAAATCTTGGAAATCGAGCGGCTCGATGAAATGAATCTAACGAGTCCGAGGTCACACGATTCTAATATCAAAAGCATTTAAAAGATTGATAAATGATCTATCATCAAGGTGATCTAAACTATGGATTATGATGAGTATTTTTATTTTGATTAAATTTATCAATGTCCCTTTCAAAAAGGCTTAAATATGGCTCTATTTTCTACAAGAACTCTATTACAATTTTGAATGATCAATGTCAATGACCTCCATTAATAATACCTACCACCATTATCAAACTACCGTCATCTAATTATTATTGATTGAATATTAACATAAGACCCTATTGTTTGACTTTAACAAACTGATTGCGAACAACCAAATTTTTTATCCCTATAAGGTGAATCAGAAAATTGTTCTTAACTATGTATAATCTCATCTTATTCAATTATGATGAAGATATAATAAATTTACATAGTTTTTTTTTTCTCATACATCTTATTACTTTATATATTACATATTGGGAAATTTGAATTTAGATATCATATAATAGTTATAATTGATCAAATATGCCTAATATTTGTTTTTTTATAGAATAAGATTATTAAGGTTAGGATATTCTCTTTTAGTTAAGGCTAGGATTGTTGATAATAATCTCATTATTAAGGCTAGGATAATCCCCTTTTTTTGCTCATGATCTCATTATTAAGGCTAGGATTAGGGGTGTCAATTTCGGGTCACGGGTCGGGTTCGGGTCGAACCCGAACTGACCCGGGTGGAAAACGGGTCAACCCTAACCCGACCCGGGTAGAGAAACGGGTCGAAAATCCGAACCCGGACCCGACCCGGCGGGTTGCCGGGTTGACCCGACACGACCCGGAACCGCGACGGCGGCAGCGCGCTGCAGCAGGCGTCGGCGGCAGCTCGTGGCAGCGCGAGCGGCACGCGGCACGCGGCGGGGCAGCGAGGCAGCGGGGCAGCGCGCGGCACGCGGCACGCGGCGGGGGCAGCGGGGCAGCGGCGCGTCACGCGTGGCAGCGCGCAGCGGGCGGGCAGCGGGGCGGGCACCGGGGGCAGCGGGGCGGGCAGCGTCGCGTGGCAGCGGGGCAGCGGGCAGGGGGCGGGGGCAGCGGGCAGAGGGCGGGATTTCGAAATTTTTTGAATTAAACGGGTTGGCGGGTTGACCCGGCAACCCGGCGGGTCAACCCGAACCCGACCCATTTTTGAAACGGGTCGATTTCTGGAACCCGAACCCGACCCGTTTTGAAATCGGGTCGGGTCCAACCCGGCGGGTCCGGGTCGGGTCCGGGTCGGGTTTTCGTGTCGTGTCAAAAATTGACACCCCTAGCTAGGATATTCTCTTTTAGTTATTAATTACTACTGATGATTGTTGCTAATAATCATAATGAGAGATACTTAATTATGTTCAACATTGAATCAACGAACAAAATATTTAGAGTTACTGAATTTGCTCTTATCGCAATTCTCATTTGAGGAGGAATTTAAGAAGATGAGTAGAAGCAAATAAGCAATAATTTGTTAGTTAACTACTTAGGCTTCGTTTGGGACTGTTTTTTTATTGCTTTCTAAAACGGAGTTTTAGTATAAAAATAAAAAATTTTGTACTGAAACTCTGTTTTAGAAAGCAATAAAAAAGCCGTCCCAATCGAAGCCTTAGATGATAATAAGATTTCATGCAAATATGGAGAAAGTGTCATACCCAGTGAAGTATTATGCATTTGTACATGTTTTTATTAGGTATGGTAAGGGTAAATCACTAAAAATTTTGCATTTATATCTCTTGCATCTGTATATGAGTGTTATGGATGCATGTGTGTCTGAATCTATTTTGAAGTAGGACACAAGAGTTTGTGTGCTTGAATATAATATTAAAAAATATATATTGTTTTGGGAGCGCCGCAACAGCTGGGTCGGCGACACTACGGCGTTAAGCTCTATGTCCTTTTCAGAAAAATAATTGAATGTTGCGACACAAGGGTAGGCTCTATGCACCGTGCTCTTTGATGGAGAGTGACACGGAGCTGCGAGGTCGAACGACATAGTGTTAGGGCCAAATCTTATATAATATCAAATTTCACTCATTTTTTTTAATCAAAAATTATTTTCTCCACCTAAAAGTAGCTGGGGGTAGAGAGAGAGAGAGATAATTGAGTTTTCACAACTCCCGTCCATTTTCTTTAGTCAGTTTAGTTCTAAAAGTTGTCTAAATCGAGATATGTTATATTATGCCAATATCAAAAATACAAAGATTTTGAGATTTTTTTTTTTAAAAATTTCAGTTATAATTCGATCTGTAGCCTAAAAATTGAGATAAATTTACACCTACTAAATTTTCACCATATAATTTCTTGTATGTTTTATATACGACTATTATGCACATTGAAGCATTTTTCTAAAATTTTTTTCTAGTGTGCGCCATTTTTATACAATTAAGAATAATTATGATCTCACAAAATAATATTATAGTACAATTAAATCTCTAAAATAATAGTTTGAATAATCCTACGTAATATGATGAAACTTTACAACAACAACAACAACAACATCAAATCTTTATCCCACTAGTGGGGTCGACTACATGAATCCTTTTTCTCCATTGTGTCATATTAAAAGTCAAATTCTCGTTTAAATCTAATAAAGAAAGGTCATTCATAATATTTTCTAACCAAGTCTTTTTAGGTCTACCCCTACCTTTCTTAACATAAGTCAAATCTAATACCTCTACTCTCCTAACCGGGTCATCGGAAGGCCGCCGTTTTATGTGACCAAACCATCTAAGGCGACTCTCTCTAATCTTATCTTCTACTGGAGCTACTCCAACCTTTTCACGTATATGCTCATTTCGTATCCTATCTCTAAGGGTAAAGCCACTCATCCACCTGAGCATCCTCATCTCTGCCACACTTAACTTAGTATTATGCTTCTCTTTTAATGGCCAACATTCGACACCATAAAGCATTGCAGGCCTCACTACCATCTTATAGAATTTTCCCTTAAGTTTGAGGGGTACATTTCTATCACATAACAAGCCCGATGCATTCCTCCACTTCAACCATCCAACTTGAATTCTGCTGATAATATCCCCATCTATTTCACCATCACTTTGAACAATAGATCCAAGATATCTAAAACGTGTACTCTTATTAATGACTTGATCGCCCAAAGTCACAATCCCCTCACTAGGTCTATTACTACTAAAATTACACTCTATATATTCCGTTTTAGATCTACTCAAGCGAAAACCTTTAGACTCTAAGTTGAATCCATTGTCTATTAGTAAAATATTATGTGAATTTTTTTATATTGATTTATTTATATTTTATTTACTACAATACAATGATATATGTACTTATCTGCTTGAAATGTGTGATTTAAATATGATTTTGGAGGAAATTTTATTGTGCTAAATACGTAGGGAGCTATAAGAGTGTGAATTTCTAAATATCTGATATGTGTTAAACATTAAGAGACATAAGAGTTTATTTTTCGATATGCTATCATATGGAGTCATAAGCACTCATAAGCACCTGAAATTCGATATCTATTTTTGATGTGAGATATAAATGCATGAGAAAAATATATTATTTATGAGTTTTGATTGAATAAATATGAACCGAAAAAATAATGAGATAAGCTAATCAATAATTTAATCTACGAAATGTGAACAAATCATTTACAATTTAAACTATAAAACTGACTAATCTATTTTCTTATGAAATCCTAGTTATACTTTAAGAAGAGAGATTATCACTTATCAAGATCAAAATTAATTTTTCATATTCATCACATCACAAGATATTATGAGAACATAGATAAGCATCTTCATCAGCTACTTCCCTACGTCCTCTTCTTAAGTCCTCTAATTGGATATTCCACTGCCTCTCCATGCAAGGCAGATAAGCCTTTCTCCTTCATCGAGTATTGGACAAACTCCTACGTATCGTTTTCTCCACGAAAACCAAAATTATCGTACCCCACTAGCTAGATTACACAATATCAAAAAAAGCTTAATAAGATCAATAAATCTCTTCCAATCAAATTATAACAAGCTCTTATATTAGAGCTTAGACTTTAATATTAGAGGATTAAGAACATGATGAAATTGTTAATATAATTAGAATACACAAAATGATTAGCTAAAGTCAACACAATCGATAATATTTGTGATCATCAAAACTCGGATAAGCTAATGGGCTCATGGAGTTTAACAAGTATTTACTAATCTTCAATGAAAAATCTTCTCGAAGTTAAATGTGATCATATACGGTTCTATAGAGATCGTTTGTGTGCATATATTTATTGAACGACAATTCAAATCCATAGTTCCAATAAAAAAATATTGAATTATTTTGTAAATATTTTTTGTTTCTATTCATCAATTCATTAACTTATCAGATGCAGATTTTTTACCTATACGATATTAAATCAAATCCCCTTGATATTTCAATTTTATGAAATGTATAGTATCCTTTTATTGAACAATTATTACGTCCTCCGACCGGACCTAGAGGAATGTTCGGTCGGAGGCCAAATCGCGTCAAAAAACGAGAAATACCGAACAATACCAAACAATAACGAGGAATATCATCACGTGAAGACCCAATACCGAGTTATACCGAGCTATGCCGAGCAATACCGAGTTATACAAAAGTTGTACTGAGTTTTTCCTAGAAAAAACTCGGTACAACTTGGTATTGCTCGGCATAGCTCGGTATAACTCGGTATTGGTCTTCACTGAGCGGTATTCCTCGTTATTATCAAATAATACCTAGCAATACCAAGCAAATATCGAGTTTTTTCGCGGGATTTTGCCTCTGACCGGACCTTCCTCTACGTCCTTACACCGGACCTAATAAAAGTTCCCTTTTATTGGTTGGGAGCTTTGACCGAAAACGACGAGGTCTTGAATTGAGTCTTATTTATATGATGTGTGTATGAATTTGACTTAATTGATATAAATGCCCAAAATAAAAATAAATAAAGGTAAAATATCACCTATTGCTTTCTATTTTGTGTTTAGGAGTGTCAATATTTGACACGGACCAAAAATCTGGCTCAAATTTGACCCCAAAATTTCGGGTTATGGTCAACCCGTTTGTAAAACGGGTCAAGTTTGTGTTCAACAGACTGACATGTTTCAAAAATCGGGTCAGGTTCGAGTTGACCCGGAAACCTTGAAAGGACTCGGCTAAAGCCACTGCTCACGTCGGCTGCCCTCTTCGAGTGCCTATCGCGTCGAGTCGTGCCTCTTCGCGTGAGTCACCGCTCAAGTCATTGTCCATGAGTCTCGTCTCGTCTCTCGTGTCGTGTCTGCAACCTCTACCGACGCTACTGTTGTCGTGTTGTTGCCTTGTTTGCTGGTCGGGTTTGATCAACCAGGCAACCTACACGGATCGAATCCAGGTTGAAATATCTAACCCGTTTGTAAAATGGGTTTGGATTTGGGTCAAATCAACTAGTATCGGGTTAAATTTGAGTTGAACTCGAATTTAATCCGTGACCCGATTTTAACAGCCCTATTTATATTATCATCCTTTAATTTCACTATTTCTTGATCTGATCCCCTCTAACCAGCAACCGATGCGATAGAGGATTTTTTTTTTTCTTTTCAACTCGGCAGAAATACGGAATTATAGAAAAATGTATTCTAAAAAAGACGTGTACAGCAGTAACTGTTTCCCCGATTTAAACCGGAAACGGCGTAATGAAGCCGAAACAAACGAGGCCAATGACTACTCTAAACCCCGACGATAAGA
This sequence comes from Dendrobium huoshanense, assembly GCA_016618105.1. Classification (NCBI taxonomy): domain Eukaryota; kingdom Viridiplantae; phylum Streptophyta; class Magnoliopsida; order Asparagales; family Orchidaceae; genus Dendrobium; species Dendrobium huoshanense. The sequence goes on from CM028347.1 coordinate 17,757,963, forward strand.
TCCTAAGCTATGGCGACGTCGTCCTCCGCCGCTCCGATCTCGATATTCTCCGCTCTCCCTCCTTCATCAACGACCGCCTCATCGATTTCTATTTCGCCCACATCTCGTCCTCCCACTCCTCCGCCGGCGGCGGCGAAGGTCGCCTTCTCCTAGTCCCACCCTCCATATCATTCTGGCTCTCTAACTGTCCGAACATTACCTCCCGAATTGAAGCTGCCACACCTCTTGGTCTCCACGATCGCGATCTCGTCCTCTTCACCGTCAACAACAACGATGATGTAACCCTAGCCGAGGGCGGTACGCACTGGAGTCTCCTGGTATACGATAGGGGCAACAATGTTTTTGTTCATCACGATAGTTGTAATGGACTGAACCATCAGCACGCTCGGCGTCTGTATGATGCCGTGAAGAGCTTTTTTGGCGGAGATCCGAGATTTATGTGGGGGCAGACGCCACAGCAGAGGAATGGGTATGATTGTGGATTGTATGTGATGGCGGCGGCTAGGGTGATTTGTGAATGGTTTGAGAATGGGAAGGACGGGGGTGAAAATTGGTTGAAAAAGTTGGACATGGAGGTTGGTGAGGAGGCGATTGCGAGTTTGAGGCTAGAGGTGCTGGATTTGATCGCCAGTTTGGGCGGGAGAGTGTAATTAGCAGAGCATAGCGTGAGGTATGCTGTGAAAGAGAAGGAAATTCTTTTTTTACCTATCTTTCTTACAATCATATATGTGAATGTTAGTATTTGCTTAAATAATGCATAGTCCACGCTTTTTAGTAATCTTGGTGGCTTTTTTAGGTGTAATTTTGTGCTTATGCTTGTTATCTCTCTTAGCAGCTGTTTATTATCCTATTTTAGGCAGAATTTAAGCAAGATTTGGGTTAAATCCTGACTAACAGATTTAGGAGATTCTACATCCTGTTGTTTTAATAAAGCTCATTTCGACTCCAGCATTGCTTAATTCCAGTATTTGTTAAATCCATCATTCACATGATTTAACAGATTTCTCCCTCATAAATCATAAATCTTGAAACAATTCATCACGATTTAACCAGATTTAGCAATTGTCATTTCACATATCAAAATTAAATTCTCTTAAGTTTTACTAACTTGAATTTACAAGATGTATTAAAACCTACTTGTAGCCAAATAGCCCTTTGCCCCCCCCCCCCCCCCCCCCCCCCCCCCCCCCCCTACTTGTAGCCCCTACACCCCCCCCCCCCCCCCCCCAACTTGATGTTCAAAATGTTTTGTGAAATTGGCTTAGTATTGTTGACATAATGAATAATAGCTCACCTGGGGCCCCCAAGGGGGGCAGAACTTCCCCCTTCTCATGCCCTTGATTCCGCCCAGTCACATCGCTGGTTTGGCTTGGGTTGGGCCGGCCGAGAAGCGGAGAGGCAATCTTTGATGAAGCAGGGAGAGCGGAGAATATCGAGATCGGAGCGGCGGAGAACGATGTTGCCGTAGCTTAGGATCTTATCGCCAGGATTTAGAGTAGTCATTAGGAGGGTTAAGGTTTTGATGTGAAACAATGATTGGGGTGTTGGTTAGATGGGGTCGGGTAGAGAAATAGTGAAATTAAAGGATGATAAGTAAGCAATAGGTGATATTTTACAATATTGAAATATGTAAGGGATTTGATTTGATATGTTTTAGGAATGAATGGAAAATGATGATACAAAGAATATGTAAAAAAATTTGTGTATTAATCTGTCTTTTTGACTTAGCATCATTATTCCCTATCCTAATTGAAAATGAATTGGTTGTGTTTATTGCTAAATGGTCAAATTATTGAGGTTATTTTCCTGTTCAATTTATAAATGAAGGAATCGGAGTAGAAATAAAAACTTAGAAAAGCATCATTATTCCTGTTGCATCCAGGAGTATTCGCGGCGGTAGAGAAATATAAAGTTTATCGTCTTAGCGTTGTACGAAAATCTGGCACGCAATTAGATAAGAGAGAGGGTCTAGCATTTATGAGACATCAAGATTTTTACGTGGAAAACCCCTGAAAAAGGGGGAAAAACCACGGGGCCTAGCCCAGTTTGAACGAATCCACTAGTATTTGCAGTCGATTACAAATGAGGCCCTTCCTTGGGAGAAGGCCTTAGCTTGATGTACATCTTATAGAGTACATTACATGATGTAAATAGAAAGAGCTACTATTGACATATTCGTTTTGTTGGAAGGACTGTAGTTGGCGGGCGACGGAAGTCAGGAGGACCGTAGTCAGTTGGCGACGGAGGTCGGAAGGACTGTAGTCAGCGGGCGACGTAAGTCAGGAGGACCGTAGTCGGCGGGCGACGGAGGTCGGAAAGACTGTAGTCGGCGGGCGACATAAGTCAGGAGGACCGTAGTCGACGGGCGACAGATGTCGGAAAGACTGTAGTCGGCGGGCAACGTAAGTCAGGAGGACTGTAGTCGGCTGGCGACGGAGGTCAGAAGGACTGTAGTCGGACGACGAAGATCAGAAGGACAGCGTCAGGTAGAAGTCTAACAATGGAAAGAAATCCATCTTCGCGTAGACGTCAAGCGAAGTCCGATAACCGGCAGAAGTCCGGCACCGGGTAGAAACTTGGCGAAGAGTGAAGGTTCGACGTCAGGTAGAAGTCTGACGTCTGTTGGTGGCAAAAGAGAACTCCGGCTTCACTTGGGCGGAGTTTCGGCGTCAGGATGGAACTCTGTTGCAAATTGGGAAGAATTTCAGCATCATGTGGAAGTTGGGAAGAATTCCTGCGTTCTGCCGAATATCACGCAGATCCCGGCGTGTTCGGGCGACAGGAAGAGCTCCGGCGGTGGTCGAGGAGGAGGGGATTCTCCTTTTCCCCTTTCTCTTCTTCTTCCCTTCTTCTTCTCTCTCTTCACTTGAGTCCCCTTGGTGTAGAATGAGAGCTCTATTTATAGTTTTTTTAGAGTGGCATAGCCCGTAAATAGGCGTGAGATCATGGGCGAATTGGGAGTGGTTTGAATGGACGGCCGATATCAAATCCTTTGATCATGCACCATTCGTTGGACATTTGATGGCCTTAATGATGTCGGAATTCGGTGATCTTGGGCTCGTTGGATTCGTCTCGTCGAGCCGCTCGATTCGAGTATAAGCTCGTTAAAATCGGAGACCGTTTGGTAACTCAAATTGCGGTTTGAACCTTCCAACAGCGCTTCGGGTCCTTGATTCAGACCCATTTGGACTCGGATTGAGTTGAATTTGGTGTCGTTGGGTTCGTATTTCCGAGACGCTCAGTTTGACTGTAAGCTTGCTGAAATCGGAGTTAAGATAGCCTCTGAATTTATTTTAGAAGTTTCCAACTCAATTCTGCATCGAGATTCGTGCCTGATCAAGATAATTTTTTGACGATGTACCAATTCCCTATCCTAATTGAAAATAAAATGGTTTTATTTATTGCTAAATGGTCAAATTATTGAGGTTATTTTCTTGTTCAATTTATAAATGAAGGAATCGGAGTAGAAATAAAAACTTAGCAGTACTATTTGAATATCTAAAGAAAATAAGATCACCGATGGGCTTGATAGGGTGAGCTATAAGGTAAATTTTCTTATTGAAGTACCATCTTAAGGCTCTTAATATATCTCTGGGTTAACTATGAGTGTTTTATGTTGACCCATGGAAAAGTTTGTTTGATATTAACTGGATCATACCTTTCGACTCCATTTCTGATTGGCTTTACTACCAAATTTCAGAAAAAAAAGAAAAGAAAAGAAAAGAAAAGAAGGCTCAATCTTGGCTTTTTTTGGGGGTACCCTACAAATTTATAATCTATGAATCAGATGTTATGCTAGTTGAAATCGAGGAATTTTGGACGAAAAGAGGCTTGAGATTTATAGAGTTCCAATTTTTTATAACTTCTATTTGTGCTTTGGGTGACACATGAAAGTGGTGTGGGATGGGTGCTATAGATTTAGCAACCTAAATGTTTTTTAAGAATGACTGTATTTGCTTCTGAGTTCATTCCCATCTAAAATCCTCTCATAGTGAGTTTCCTTGTAAAGTTTAGCCTTGTTATACTTAAGGCGTTTCTTCTTTTGTGAATTAGATTATAACATCTTAAAGTGTAATGGTGTTACTCTTTCCTTATCTAGTCTAAATTTCTGTTTAGATTGCCATCTTTAGAATAATCTGATATTTTTTAGCCTTATGCGTTCGTCACTGATAGCCCAGACACAAGAAAATGTCTTCTTAAATTTTTTTTCTTTTTATGCAGACTGGTTGATTGAATTTCTTAAGTTTGGCATTGAACCAAGTAATTATAATACTTTATGTGCTAGAAAATTTGTGTCGGTTGGAAAAAAAAGTATTTACCATTTTGGCTTATACGGAGATTCAATGCTCGTAAATAAAAGAAGAGTTGGAAGAGAGATTAATATTTTTTGTAGAAAATTTGTACTTGCCCTAATTGAAATAATTCTACTTGTGTATGTAATCGGTTACAAATTACACATTTTGTTTTAATCGAGAAGTTATTGATACAATATGATATACATTAAAGGTAGATAATGAATTTAATGGTGAATATTGGAGGAGCTTTGAGGTATAATAGATTTGTCTTCAAAAGCTCATTTGTGGTTTGTTCGGTCATTCTTTTTTAAACAAAGAAGGCTATAAGCCAAGAAGTTCAGTCTAAATATTGATCTTTAAGTTGAGAGTTGGAGTTGGTATTGATGACATATATTAGCCTTGTATGCAATAATATGCGTTGATTTTGGTGGAGATGGGTGATGATCAAGTTGGCATGTGTCGATGTTGGTATCAATGATGTGCATCGGTCTTACCGGTAATGAAGTCAACAAACGCTAGTGTTTGTGTTTACCTTATAGATGACGACGTGCATCAATATTGATAGTGATGATGGGCGACATGTGTTAATGTTGGTGTTGATGGTGTGTTTAGGCTTTATAGGTTGTCATCCATCAACTTTAGTGGATGGCTAATGAAAAAGTGGACGGACGTCAGTGTTGGTGTTGATGATATGCATCGATCTTAGATGTGATGACATTCGTCGATGTTAGTGGTGATGGTGGGCAATAAAGTTTATGGGCCTTGGTGTTGTTGTTGATTGCATGAGTTGATGTTGGTGGTGATTGCGGGCGATGAAGTCAACAACCATTTGTGTAAGTGTTAACGACATGCATCGTCTTGAAGGTGATGGTGGACGTCGGGCATTAATGTTAGTGATGGTGTATACAATCGACACGTGTCGACATATCTGGGTGGTGGTGGTTTGTATATTGCAGTCATTGTCGAGCTATGATGGTTAGAATATTGTAGTTGGGCGACGGTCCTCAAGAGATCGAAGTTGATTAAACATGTTCGGGTGAGACATGTGACAATGACCCAGGGATCGTGGTTGGGAGACAATAGTTTTGAGACCTTAGTCGAATGATAGTGGTCTGAATATCATAGTCGGTAGATTGAAGTCAGACAATGGTGGTTGGGGGACTATAGTCGGGCAATGGTAGTTAGGAAACTATCTTCGGGAAATGATGATTGTACAATAACTATTGTTGGGCGGCGGTGGTGTGATGACGGTGGTTCGATGGTGACAGTAGTGGTTGGATGGTGATGTTTGTATAATTATTGTTTGATGATGGTTGTTGGATGGTAGTGGTTTGATGACTGTGGTTAGATGATGGTAGTTCAATGGTGGTGGTCGGAAAATGATGGTCTAGTGGTGGCGATTTGAGTCTCATTATTTTAAAATTTACCAAAGTGTTGTTGTCAACACTGTGCATTGATATTATAAGTGATGGTGTGTGTTGACATTAGTAGTGATCATGGGCAACGAAGTTAGCAATCGTTGGTGTTAGTTTTGACGATGTGCGCAGGCTTTTTAGGTGATGGTGGGCGACGAAGTTGGCAAGAATCAACATAGTTTGGCGCTATTGGTCAAGAGACCATAGTCACGTGACGGTGGAAAGTAGGTTGTCGTCGAGCGATAGTAGCTAGGAGATTCTAGCTGGATGACAATGGGCAAGATTTGAAGTCAGGTGACAGTGGTTGAGGGACAGTACTCGAGCGATGGTGGTCGGGTGATTGTAGTTGAGCGATGGTGGTCAGGTGATCGTAGTTGAGCAATGACGGTTGGTGGACTATAGTCGGGCAATGGTGGTTGAGTGATTGAAGTTAGGTGATGGTGGATGGGGGCTGTGATCAGACAATCGTGGACGGGGGCCGTAGTTGGGCGATGATGGTTGGGATGTGTTAGGCATGCGACGATGGCTATTTGGTGGTAGTGGTCCGACAATTGCATCCTACGATAGTAGTTGGGCGACAATGTTTAGATCATGTTGATTGGATGTTAATGGTTCATTGATGGTGGTCGGATGACCGTAACGATGTTGGTTGGATGGTGGCAACGATGGTAGTTGGATGATTTTGGTCAGACAACAATGGTCATATGATAGGAAATACTTAGATCCAAGTATTCCTATCGCTCCACGCGGAGAAAATAACAAGAAAGTGGCTGTTTTCTACAGGAAATCAGCCCAAAACATATGAAAACAGTAGAAAATCGTAGGAAAACTGAGAGAAAAACGTTCAATGGACTTATATTCCACTAGTAGATGATCAAAGCAAAAGCAAAATACAATGTTCTTCGATTCGAGAGGAAGAACAACTCTCCGATCTTCTCCGGCAACGCCAAGAGCCCAAGCAAGAAAACCCTAGATCTCAAATTACATTCAAATTCAAGATGATCCTAATTTCCCCCCCATCTCCCTAATTAAAGCAAAAGGAACAATACAAATTACATAAACACCCTCCTCATTCAAAAATTCCCTCCAACGAAACGCTCCAAAACCCCCTAGCCCGCCTCTTCTTCCGCCGATTCTGCGAACGGGTTCCGCCCGGCTTTGGACCGCCGGGCGTAGAACCGGACCGGTCCAGCTGGGACCGGTCCAAGCGTAACATTACCGCCCTCCCAAAGAATCACCTTGTCCTCAAGGTGAAAATCGGGAAACTGATGTTTCGTCCTCTCGTATGGTTCCCACGTGGCCTCGTAGTCAGGAAGGTTCTTCCACTGGATCAACACTTCCTTAGTTTTATCTTCTTTTTGGCGAACACCCTTCAGCTCCAACGGTTCCATTATCACCTCTAAATCCTCTGTAAGTGTGGTCGGCAGCTCGGGAATGGTGATGTGATCACCAATGGCCTTTCTCAACTGTGAGACATGGAAAATCGGGTGTATAGTCGCCGATGGGGGTAGTTTCAGTCGATATGCTACTGCCCCAATCTTTTCCATCACTTCATAAGGACCAAAGTACCTTGGAGCCAGCTTTTCATTCCTCCTGTTGGCGAATGTCTTCTGCCTGTATGGACGGAGCTTCAAGAACACCTTATCCCCGGCCTCAAACTGGATATCTTTCCTATGCCCATCTGCTTGCTTCTTCATGATTTGCTGCGCCCTCAGCAAATGCCTCTTTAACTCTTCTAACACTCGGTCCCTCTCCTCCAAGTATTCTTCTACCGATGAAACAGGGGTACTACTGCTACCAAAGTGTACCAAGTGTGGGGGATCCCATCCATACAACACCTTGAATGGAGTCATTTGTGAAGCTGAGTGAAATGACGTGTTGTACCAGTACTCAGCCCAGGATAGCCACTTTGCCCATAGCTTTGGTGTCTCTGAAACAAAGCATCTTAGGTACGTCTCCAAGCTCCTGTTTACTACTTCCGTCTGGCCATCCGTCTGTGGGTGGTAGGCTGTGCTCCTCTTGAGCACTGTTCCCTGCAGTCTGAATAACTCCCTCAAAAAATGGCTGAGGAACACCTTGTCCCTATCTGATACGATCGCCTCTGGTACTCCGTGTAGTCTAATCACTTCGCTGATAAATGTTGAAGCTACTGTCACTGCAGTGTAGGGGTGTCGGAGTGGAATGAAGTGTGCATATTTGCTCAGCCGGTCCACTACTACCAGTATCACCGTGAACCCTTCTGACCTGGGTAAGCCATCGATGAAATCCATGGACACTTCCTCCCAAACTCTGTTTGGAAGTGCCAATGGTTGTAGTAAACCTCCTGGAGCCATGGCCATGTATTTGTTCCTTTGGCAGACCTCACAACCTGCCACCATCTCCTCCACATCTTTATGCATCCCTTTCCAATAAAGTTCTGTCGCCAGCCTCCGGTATGTCTTCTGAACTCCTGAGTGACCTCCAACTGAGCTGCCATGAAATTCCTGTAACAGATGAGGAATGTGTATGGAAGTTCGTGGCATCACGAACCTCCCCAGATACAATAGTCTCCCCCCTTCCATGTAGTAACCAGGATGACTACTGTCTTTCTCCAGATCCTTCCTGATCTTCCTCAGCTCCTCGTTCAGCATACTTTCTTCTTTGATGGCCCCCCAGTCTACTACCAATGGCACCGACACAACCAACTCCTGAATCTCCCCAACGCATCTGGATAAAGCATCGACCGCCTTATTCTCCAAACCAGGCTTATATTGGATCTCAAAATCATAGCCTAATAGTTTGGACAACCACCTCTGATGCTCTTCGGTCACCATCCTTTGCTCTAACAAATACTTCAAGCTCCTCTGATCAGTCCGTACAATGAAGTGTCTTCCCAAGAGATACGGCCGCCACTTTTGGATTGCCAAAACAATGGCCATCAGCTCCCTTTCATATACTGACTTCAGTATAGCTCTAGCTGAAAGCACTTGACTGAAGTACGCTACTGGCCTGTGATTCTGCATCAACACCGCCCCCAGCCCATAACCTGAGGCATCTGTCTCTACTACAAAAGCCTGATCAAAGTCTGGTAGAGCTAGAACAGGGACCGTCGTCATGGCCTCTTTCAACCTCTCGAATGCCTGGGTGGCCGCCTCTCCCCAACAAAAATTATCCTTCTTCAGCTGCTCAGTCAAAGGCCAGGCAATGGTACTGTATCCCTTCACGAACTTTCTGTAGTATCCAGTCAATCCTAAGAACCCCCTTAACTCCTTTAGGTTCCTAGGCATGGGCCACTTCTGCATTGCTTCTATTTTATTCTGATCCGCTGCTACTCCTTCTTGGGACACCACGTGTCCCAAGTACTCTACACTGGTCTGGGCAAAACTGCATTTCTTCAGGTTGGCTTGTAACTGGTGTTCCTGCAATACTCCCAAAACCACCTTCAAGTGTTCTAAGTGTTCCCCCTCAGTTTTGCTGTACACCAATATATCATCAAAAAATACAAGTACAAACTTCCTGAGGTACTCCCTGAAGACCCTGTTCATCAGAGACTGAAATGTAGCAGGAGCGTTAGTCAAACCAAAGGGCATTACCAGAAATTCATAATGCCCTTCATGTGTCCTGAAGGCTGTCTTTGGAACATCCGCCTCTTTCATTCTGATCTGGTGGTATCCGGATTTTAAGTCTAGCTTGGAAAACACCACTGCCCCAAATAGTTCATCCAATAGTTCATCAATCACTGGAATTGGGAACTTGTCTGGTACAGTGCCTTTATTCAGAGCCCTGTAATCCACACAGAATCTCCAACTCCCATCCTTCTTCTTGACCAGGAGGACTGGACTAGAGAAAGGGCTTACACTTGGCCTTATGATCCCTGCCTCCAACATTTCCCGGATCAGCCTCTCTATCTCATCTTTTTGGATCTGGGGGTAGCGGTAAGGACGAACGCTGATCGGTACCTCCCCTTCCTTCAAAATAATGGCGTGCTCCAGCTCCCTCTGAGGCGGCAAACCCTGTGGAGGTTGAAAAACCTCCCTGAACTGCTGTATGACCGGTTGCACTTCAAGAGGAATGTGTCCCTCTTCCCCCACACTGACTTTCTCCAATCGTTGCAGCTCCACCAAGTATCCACCCCAACCTCCTGGATGGTTCGGATCATGGACTTGAGAGACACCCCCGTCCTAGACAGGCCGACATCTCCCTGTATCACCATTCTCCTTCCCCCCACTACCAGTTCCATCCTCAGTTCTCCCCAGTTCACCTTGGTCTCCCCCAAAGTCTGTAGCCACTTCATTCCCAAAATCACATAAGTACTTCCCAATTCTAAGGGAAGAAAATCCTCCCTCACCTGTATTTCCTGAATGGTCAACACCACTCCTCTACAAACTCCTCTCCCCATTTCCACCTTCCCCGTGCCCATCATCACCCCATAGCCTCCGGTATCCACTAATGCCATACCAAGTAACTCAACCAGCCGGGTGGAAATGAAATTGTGGGTTGCCCCACTATCTATCAGAACCACCACCTCGTGGTCAGCTATCACCCCTTTCACTTTCATAGTGTGACTCGAAGTGAATCCCACTACAGAGTTCAGAGAGACTTCTGCCACATCCAGGTGCAACTTCTCCTCCTCCTCCTCCACTTCTGACCTGCTCCCACCTTCCTCTTTGTCTTCCTCGTCTTCGCAAACAAGGAGAACCTGAAGAGTCCGGTCCTTGCACCTATGTCCCGGCATGTACTTCTCATCACATCTAAAGCACAATCCCTTGGCCCTCTTCTCCTGCATCTCCTTATCAGTAAGCTTTTTAAAATTTCCCCCAGGCCCTCCTCCTCCAGACCTCTCCTTTGGTACTTCTCGTGTACCCCCCGGTGCAGCTCCCTTGGACGCTAAAAACGTGGTCGTCATCCTGTGGGATCCCCCAGAGCTGCTGCCTCGAGTCCCCCTCTCCAGATGCTTCTGGTCCTCGACCAACTGTGCCAACTCCATGGCCTCCCACAGGTCGTGTGGTCTCATCACTCTAACGGCGGCTCTGATTTCTGGTCTGAGCCCCTTCATGAAGTTCCCCTCAAGCACAGTATCAGAGAGACGATCCAACCTGCTAGCTAGGTACTCAAACCGGTCCCGAAACTCTGCTACTGTCCCTTCCTGTGTCAGTGCAAAGAACTGCTCGTAGAAATCCCCTCCGCTGCTGGTTCGGAAACGCTCTAGCAGGCAATCTTTGAACTCCCTCCAGCTTCGAATAGGTCGCCTCATGTCCCGCCACTGGTACCATGCCAGTGCCTTCCCTTCCAAACACAGTCCTGCCGCTGTCAGTTTCTCCTCCTCTGTCAATCCGTTGACTGCAAAATACCGTTCCACCTTGTAGATCCAGCCATGGCCATCTTCCCCTTCAAAGATGGACATCTTCAACTTCCTCACCTTCGGATCCCTTCCGTTACACCGGTACTCCCCATAACCTCCCATTCCTCGAAGATGAGGTGCTCCCCAAGTATCCCGGTCCTCCCTCCCACGTTGGTATCCGAGTCCATCGTCATAATCCCCTCTTCCCCTTTCAGAATCAGCACCTCGACGCTGAAATTCAGCACCTCGACGCTGATATTCTCCTCTTCTTTCGCCAAAATCTGCACTTCCCTCATATTCTCCTCTCCGGCCTTCAAAATCCACACCTTGACGCTGAAAATCAGCACCTCGACGCTGAAAATCTGCACCTCGACGGTCGTTCCCCAGGCTCATCTCCTCTCTAGAAAGTGGCTCTAGAGGTGGCATGTCGTCGTCTCCCTCAAGGATCTCCACAGCCGGATTCCTCCTCCCCCGAGGCGGGTTCGGATTTTCTCCTACGCCATGGTCGCCGACAGTCTCTCTTGCATCCGACGCCGTCGGATTAGTCTTCATCTCAAGTAATTTCTTCATCATCTCTTTTATGGCCGTGAATTTTCCCTCCAACCTTTTGTTGTTGGTGGTGATTTGATTTTGAAAATAAAAAAATCTTTCCTCCAAATCAGTTTTTAATTGACCGACTTCGCCTTCCAAGACATCCACCTTCTTTCCGGCCATTGTCCTTCTAACGGATCCACAAAAACTTCTTCCGGAGATAAGAAACTTGCTGAAATTTCAGAATTTCAGCCGCCGGTGGTCCCGAAACGATGCTCTGATACCAATTTGATAGGAAATACTTAAATCCAAGTATTCCTATCGCTCCACGCGGAGAAAACAACAAGAAAGTGGCTGTTTTCTACAGGAAATCAGCCCAAAACGTATGAAAACAGTAGAAAATCGTAGGAAAACTGAGAGAAAAACGTTCAATGGACTTATATTCCACTAGTAGATGATCAAAGCAAAAGCAAAATACAATGTTCTTCGATTCGAGAGGAAGAACAACTCTCCGATCTTCTCCGGCAACGCCAAGAGCCCAAGCAAGAAAACCCTAGATCTCAAATTACATTCAAATTCAAGATGATCCTAATTTCCCCCCCCCCCCCCCCCCCCCCCCCCCCCCCCCCAATCTCCCTAATTAAAGCAAAAGGAACAATACAAATTACATAAACACCCTCCTCATTCAAAAATTCCCTCCAACGAAACGCTCCAAAACCCCCTAGCCCGCCTCTTCTTCCGCCGATTCTGCGAACAGGTTCCGCCCGGCTTTGGACCGCCGGGCGTAGAACCGGACCGGTCCAGCTGGGACCGGTCCAAGCGTAACATCATATAACGATGGTTTGATGGAGGTGGTTAGATAGTGGAGCTAGGGTGAATGGTCTAATGATGATAGTCATATGATGATGGTCGAGTGTGGGTGAGCATCGGGCGCCAATTTTTTGGTGATTGAGATCTCTCTAATTTCATGTCAGCGTTCAAGCTCAAAGTTTTTTTCATGTAGAGAATAAGGCTTTATTTTGGCCGTTTTAGCTTTTCTTGCTTTGTTTTTAAAGCTTCTTTCTCGGTCATTGTATCAAAAATGATTTTCTAAAAATAGTTTCTTGAAGGCAAAATTTTAAAATAGGAGTGAAAAAGCTCTTTTTTAAACATTATATTTTGCTGACTATTTTTCTTACCAAGAAGTAGTTAAAAAAAGCTATTCTAAACAATACCAAAGTATCTATTTATAATTTTTTAGAGTATCATTCTCTGTAAATGTACTCAAGATCCAAAACACTCGATCGTATGACCCATTTTAATTTCCTTAATCATGTATATTTTTTGAATGCTTTTGCGCCTTAATGATGTCAGAATTAAGAGACCTTAGACTCCTTGGATTTGTGTCGTCAATATGCTTGATTTAACTATAAGTTTCTTAGATTTGAAGATCATTTAGTTCTTTAATCGTTGTTCTAATATTTCAACGATACTTTAAGCGCTTGATTTGATTCATTGAGACTTGGATTAGATTTTTTTTTGGTGTTAATGGGTTAATGGATTTGTTTCATTGAGACATTCAGTTTGATGATAAAATTGTTGAAATCACTATGAGATGTTCCCAAATGTGATTTTTTTTTTTTTTCATTCATATATTTCGAAAATTGTCGATCAAGTGAATTTTATGATGACATTGATACTACTTTTTATGCGCACAGATTTTTGAATCAAAATTCTTTATATTTTTACTATTTTTGTTGATTTTTTATTGAGTAATAACCATTGTCTACTATTTGTGTTTTGGACTATTAAATTGGTATCTTCTTGTTTTGTCATTTAGGACTATTGCAATAAATGTTTAGTTTAACTTAGGATTTATTTGGGATAGCTTTCTTATTATATTTTTTTTTTGAAATTTTTTTGATGGGAAGTTGCTTTGAGAACTAGATTGGGGGCTCCAAACCCTGCTCGTCCACCAACCACCCTAAACCTGGATGGTACAAACTGTTCTTTACTTGAAAGCTTAGCAGGTGATGTAATATTGGCTATTTTCCCTTTTGTGTTTTTCACCCTTTCCAATTCTCCATACAAAAAGCTCATTTGGTCAGAGGGGGTATTAATAAGCAAATTTCTCTTGTCATGAATACTTCAATTGTACAAAGCCTAAAATTAAAAAAAAATCAGATAAATTTCCAATCCTCTTGAAAATAGTGGTTAATAATTATCCCAAATGAAATCTTAGTAAATTATTTTTCTTAAATTTATATGTTGGACAGATTGTTTAACTTGCACACTCATTTGCAGAGTTAAGTTGGCAAATTTATGTATTAGATTTCATAATAAAATTTATTTGTGGAGTACGTTATGGTTCACTTAGCTTAGCCACTGTAATTTTTTTAAATTTCAAATAAATAAAATAAAATAAATATGGAAGATAACTTCATCTCTCTCCTGAGTAGGGTTGTAAACGAACTGAGCCGAGCCGAGTATTTGAGTGTTCATGTTTGAGTTTGTTTATCATTAGCTTGTTCAAATTCGGTTTGTGTTTGATTCGAGCTTTATTATTTGTGTTCATGTTTGGTTCGTTTAATTTAAGGGTGTTCATGTTTGATTCGTTTAATGTTTATCGAGCTTTAAACAAACAAGCCTTAACGAGTTATGTTCGTGAACATATTTAACAAACAATCTATTGAACAAACAAACATTAAATTTGTTCATGAACATCTTAAATAAACAATCTAGCAAACATAGACAAATGTGAAATGTCTTTTGTTCAGAAAATTAAATTTATAATAAAATCAAATTTCTATTTAAAATGAAAATATGTTTAATCTTTATGAATATATTCTTAAATGAAGCCTACCTGTTGCATTTCTCTCCATTCGATCTTTTATCGAGCTTAATGTCGAACTTGTTCACAAACTTCAAATGATGTTATTCGTGAACATAAATGAACCGAACACATTAGTGTTCAAGCTTGTTTATTTAATGATCGAGTATTTAAAATGTTGTTCATGTTTGTTTGTCTAGTTAGTTAAACAATCACAAACGAGCCTTAATCGAATCGAGCATCGAGTAGCTCATTGAACGCTTGGTTCGCTTGCAGCCTTGGATAAATTGAGGGAGGAAGGGAGGGAGAGGGAGATTTTTGTGGTGTTCATTAGGGGTGTCAAAATAGAGAGAGGTAATGGGCCGAGTTCGGGGTCTACTCGAAATTCATCCAACCTGAATCTAGTTAATCTATTTAAGAAACAAGAAAAAAAAAATTAAACTTGAATTCGACCTCCTAGTAACTCAAATTTGACTCGTTAATTTGTTTTAATTAGAAAAAAAAAATCTTTTTTATTAACTTATAAATCATAAATTTAAAGTGAATTGATAAAAATGTTTTGTTGCAATTAAATAAAATATTTGAAAATAAAGCTACTAAATGAATTTAAATTTTAACATAGTTAAACTTTAAATCTCTCTCTCTCTCTCTCTCTTTCCATATATATATATATATAAACCCAAATTATATTGGATTTTACTTTTTTAGTTTGAATTTTGAAGCATAAATATGATTAAAATAATTTAATTTTAAGATATTGATGATAATTTTTAATATTTTTATCAACTAAATTAATTGATCATACTTCTTACTAATCAATAACTCATCCATTTATTTGAATATTAAAAAATCACTAAAAAAATATTTATTTGCTTAATTCTATCAATCTCTATACTTTCATTGTCTTGGGTGTTTGTATTTAATTACATAATAACTAAAATAAGTCAAAATATAACATATAACTCACTTTAATATATGGCTTATCTTTCATTTATACTCTATCAACCATCACTTAGGTCCCCACTCTATAGTTATTAAAAATATGAGAATATATATAATTATAGTTATTAATATAGAAATATAATTATATTAATAAATATTAAAATTTACATATTAGATATATAAATATATAAAAATATATGTATATAAATCCCTTAATTATTAATGATTTTTACACATATTTTCATCTTCTTAATGAGTTATAGAACAATATTTATGAATCATATTGCATAATTTATATTCCAAATGAATTTAATTTGCTTAACCAAGTCATAGGCGTTTCTCCATATTTATTAAATCATTTATTTTTATTCTTGATAAATTATCATGAATATATTAAAATATTGTATATATAATATGCAGGCCTTACAACATTTTAAAAAAAAAAAATTTATTACTAATATATTTTATTTTGTTATTATTATTATTATTATTTTTTGGGACATTTAGGTCATTTAAGGCAAACTCACACTCACAACGCATACACATAGACTCGAACCTTGGACCTCTTAGTTAAAAGCCTTAGCTCTCAACCAATAGGCCAAGGAGAGTTGTGTATTTTGTTATTATTATCACGATCAATATGATGAAAGAAATTGATTGACATCATCGATGTTGTCAAAAACAATAAAAAATAATTAAATTGCTGTCTTCATCAAGAAAAAGTAAAAAGAAAAAAATTTCAGCTGAAAAGAAAGAAAGTTTTACTATTTTATTTATTTTTTGATTTTAATAGACTTATAGTCAAACTAAATGGTTGGGCTAAATGAACCCAATGACAACTAAGTGGTTCGATTTGAGTCTAAATGAGCCCAGATCAAGTACTTGAGGAATAATAGGAAACTTTAGGGCAATAATTGGTAGAACAAGTGATCTCCAATATCGCATGCTTATAATCAAATCAAACCTCTCGACAAGATGAATCCAATGAACCCAAAATTTTCTAATTCCCATATTATTAAGGTGCTTAAATGCTGAAAGCATGGCACATAATTAAGAGATTTAATATGAGTCGTTTGATGGAATATTCCAAAATATGGCTATATTTATAAGACATGACAATAAAAATCTTTAAATATGTCGGGTTGTGTTGACTCGTATTTGGGGCGGGTTGAGACTGGGTTCAGATTTCTGACCCGTTTTTGTAAAAGGTCTGGTTCGAGTTGGAGCAGTTGAGGGCGAGTCCGTTACAGGTTGGACCTAAACCGGACTCGAAAACCCATTTTGACACCCATACCATTAATTACAGTCCATCCGACCACCATCGTCGGACTACGATCCTATAAACAAAACGAACAGGCCAACACTCACTTGAGAACAACTCTTATATTACCAGATTCTTCTAACTCCCATCATGCAATGTGTTATATATGATGTATATTTGCTACATCGAGCCAATACGTTCCTACTAAAGAAAGGCCTCATTTGTAATTAACAAAAAAATTAGTATAATAATTTTAACTGGGTTATGCCCCGTGATTCTTCCTCTTTTTTACAATTTTTCACGTAAAAATCTTGGTGTCTCTTATGACTCTTGCACCCATTTCTTTCTACATGTTTGTTGAATTTTGTTACAAAATTTGATGTTAAATTCTATATCTCTCTATTTTCACAAATGTTCCAGGTCTGCAACAAATGTATTTCATATACGAGCACAAATTATGACCAACTTTAAAATTACCATAAAGTTTTTTCTAATAGTTTAGGGGTGCTATTAGTGATTTGATGAAAACATGTATGCATGTGTGCTGGATTTAATTGGATTGAAGTATAATACTTGATGTGTGAAATAATAATGTAGAATTATTAATTTGTTATATGTTGAATATTTTTACTTGTGTTCATTTGGTTTCTCACTAAAAAAAAGTGCTACTTAATTTTAGGGCTGCAAGCGAATCAAATGTTCGACGAGCTACTCGTTGTTCAGTTCAATTAAAGCTTGTTTGTGATCGTTTAATTGACTAAACAAACAAACTTGAATAATATTTTAAATACTTGATTTTTAAATAAACAAACTTGAACACTAATGCGTTCTCATTTATGTTCGCAAACAATATCATTTGAAGTTCGTGAACAAGATCAACATTAAGCTCGATAAGAAGCTCAATTCGTGTGATTGTTGTAGGTATCAAATATTACTTAACTTGCTGCCTAAGTAATTGTAGTTGTATATGGATATTTATTTATAAATCATTGCATTTATTAATATTGTTGTTAGGAAAATTCTGTGAAGATGAGATTTGCTTATAAATCATTGCCTTTGTTATATAGACAATTACTTTTATTTTAAATGTGTTTGTTTCATGAACATGTTTGTTTGATAGTTAAAAAAAATTCGTTAAATGTATTCGCGAACATGCTCGTTGTAATCATTTATTAGGAAGCTCGATAAAGCTTGTTTGTTAAGTTAATGAACATCTAAAAATAGAGCTCGTTCATGTTTGTTTGTTTAAATCTCGATAAGCACTAAACGAACGAACATGAACTGAACATGAACCGAACATGAACACTCGTTAATTTAAATGAACCAAACAATAAAGCTCGAACAAACATGAACCAAACTTGAACAACCTGATATTAAATAAACACAAACATGAACACTCACCTACTCAGCTCGGCTCGGTTCGTTTGCAGCCGTAGTTAATTTCATGAGTTAAAACTCCAATTATTTATACTTTAGATGCATTAGAAGGAACATAAAAAAGTTCTGATAACTCTGGACGAGAAGAACCATCCGATTATGAGTGTGCACATTATATAAAAACAGTGTATAAAAAATTGATATACACTATGTACACTCACATGTCCGGATGTACAATTCTTCCCTTCTGGACTCTGCATAAAATAATCTCTCATGTCAAGAAGGATTTATGAGTGGTGTACAAGAAATCATAGCCACTTCTTTTTTTTACATATCATAATATTAAATTTTCAAATTTTGAAAATGTATAAATTTAATATTTTATAAGAAATTACATTTATATAATAAAATTGAATAAAATCCCCCCTTAAACTTATATGAGAGGGAGAAATTATTATGTGCAGTCATTGGATCATCCAGAGGAGAATCAAGATGTGTCATATTACTCAGTATACAGTGATACACAATCCTGATACACAGTATAATAACGATGTGACGTGTCCTAATTCATCTCTGAATGATAACAGATGATCACACGTAATAATTTATCCATGAGATGAGAGTACAATGAGATAAAAGAACTTGGAAATTAATGAACAGACAGATTTTTTTTTTACTTTTTGGAGAAAGGGATAGAGTGGTGGCAGTCTTAAAGCAATGTTGCCGATGTGTTTGTTGTTCACATGGGAGAAGGATGTGGAAGCATTTACGTGGAGGAGAGAGATATTAATGGGTGAAAGAGCGACTGCCCTGCATTGCAGGTTAGAATGTGGAAGTGCGTTGGGAAAGACTAGAAGAATATAGAAGCTGTGGTGCTGGCAGTGAAGAAGAGAAGGGAATTAAGCTGGTGAAGATTTTTTTTTTCTTTGATCTGTTTGGGAATGAAGTGGCGTAAATGGGTGAGGTGGAGGGAGAAGTCGGCCTTCACGTGATAGCTTTCGTGGCAGAGTAAGCGTGTGTTTGGCGAGGTTTTCAGAATCGGACCAGACAACGAATCGGAGAAATGAGAGGTTCACGGTTCGACCGGTCGAACCGGGGTCAAACCGGATGACGTAATAAATAATAATATTATTTAAAAAATAAAATAAAATTCAAAATTTCCTGTAATTCATTCATTCATCATTCTATTTTCATAACTCATAATTAAAATAACATAAACATAACAACAATTTCGCGGCGGAACCTCTGTCGGGATCGTCCGAGGCGGCTGGGAGGTCGGAAGCGGAACCTCCGTCGGGATCGTTTGAGGCACGAGTCTCGTTTCGTGACTTCTCACTTCCGTCGTTCGCGTATGCTAGGGTATACAGGAGACGAGCGACACTTATACGAATACCGATACCCAAATATTCTAAGCCGTTGGATCGCAGATCAAGGGCTCAAATTACAGCTTTAACGGACCGGCCGGTTATTTCATAACCCCCCGGTTCGGCGGTTCAACCGGGATTTAAACCGGTTTTTACCCGGTTCTTAAAACAGCCGGTTAATCCTTCTCTCCGGACCGCCCGCCGGACCGGTTCGCGGTTGAACCGGCCGGTCCGGTTCGGTTCTGAAAACCTTGGTGTTTGGAATAGCTTTTTCATTATTTTATTTTATTACTATTTAAAAAAAAATTATAGTGGAATGTGCCTAAGTCATTCCATGCACCCAAATTTATTCTATGGGTGGTAGTCATGTAATATTAATGTTTTGAGTGTTAGATATATAAATAGCATAAAATAAAATGTTATGTATGTAAAACCCTCTTTTTTAGTAATCATGCACAACATTTATTTTAGATTGTCTTTCATCCAATTGTTTGTAATAGATTTACAGCTCTGCCCGTCCCTATTGTGATTTAGCAAAGTTAAAATGTTAAATTACATTTATATCTAAAATTTTATATTTAATATTAATGCTTAAAAAGTTTATATATAAACTTTATTAGGATGTTATTAAAAATTATTAAATTTGTTTAGAAATAAATGTAATATGTAAATAATTTTTTATTATAATTTTCTTAAAATAATTTTATTTTGATATATGATAAAAAAATAATCAAACATTTTTCAAGTGAGCTTAAAAACCTCTGCCACTTAAATTGGAGATTGGAGCCCTAACGGGTTTGCCCTGCATAGATTAGAAGATTATGGCTTCGTATGGGACGTCTTTTTTATTACTCTTAAATAAGCTTTTTAATATAAAAATTTTAATTTTTATACTAAAAAGTTACTTTAAAAAGCAGTAAGAAAGCCGTCCCGAACTAATATATGTCGGTTAGTGAGTCGGGTTTATATCTAATTCGAAGTTGATCATATCTGAATATGATTGATTGGATCAATTTTTTAAATTCATCCAATTTAATTTGTTTAGTTTATTTCATTATAAAATTTTATTAATGATCAATAATATATGCACATGATATTTGATTAAAAAACTCTATAATTGTTTTTGCATTATCTCCAACATAAATTTTTGAAAAGAAATAATAGCAACAACATATAGGATTCCTTTGGAGGAAACTTTGGTAATGTTTTCTAATGCATTTTTTAGTACTCAAAAATAATGTACTAAAATTTTTTCTACTAAAAAACTGCTTTAGAAAGCAATAAAAAAGACGTCTCAAACGAAGTCATAATCATCAAAAGTGATCCTTGTTGTGTCATGGAGTATTCGCCGCGGTAGAGAAAAATAAACTTTAGCGTCTTAGCGTTGTAGGAAAAATCTAGTACGCAATCAGATAAGAGAGTGGATGGGTGTTGCATTTATAGGAGACACCAAGATTTTTACGTGGAAAATCTCTGAAAAGGGGGAAAAACTACGAGGCCTAACCCAGTTTGAAT
Organism: Dendrobium huoshanense; assembly: GCA_016618105.1. Taxonomy (NCBI): domain Eukaryota; kingdom Viridiplantae; phylum Streptophyta; class Magnoliopsida; order Asparagales; family Orchidaceae; genus Dendrobium; species Dendrobium huoshanense. The sequence goes on from CM028347.1 coordinate 17,778,792, forward strand.
GAATCCACTATTATTTGCATTCTATTACAAATGAGGCCCATCCTTAGGAGGAAGATCTTGACTTGATGCACATTAAATATATAGTACATGGTGAAAATACTAAGAATCATTATTGACATTTTCGTTTGGTCAGAAGGACCGTAGTCGATGGGCGATGTAAGTTAGAAGGATCGTTGTCTGGTGACAGAGGTCAGAAGGACTGTTATCTGGTGATGGAGGTCAGAAGGATCGTTGTCTGATGACAGAGGTCGGAAGAACTTTATCAGGTAGAAGTCCAGCAATGGACAAAAATTCAGCATCGGATAGATGTCCAGTGAAAATCCGATAATGGGAATAAACTCGACGTCAGATAGAAATCTTAGTGATCGGGCGGAGGTCCGGCGTCAGGTAAAAATCCGACGTCAGTCGGCAGCCAGAGAGAACTCCGTTGTTAGATGATATTCAGGCAAAACTCCAGAGTTACTTGGAGATCGGGCGGAGTTTCTATGTCGCTTGGAGATCGGGCGGAGTTTTGGCATCACTTGAAAGTCGGGCGAAACTTGACCGTCACTTGAAAGTCAGACGGAACTCCGACATCACTTGGAAGTCAGGCAGAATTCCGGCGGTGGTCGAGGAGTTTCTTCCCTTCTATCCTTCTTCTCTTCTCTTCTCCTTTTTCTCTTCTTCTTCTTGCTTGGGTCCCCTCTCAAGAGAAATGAGGTGCTATTTATAGTTTTTTGAGGATGACATGACCTGCAAATACGAGGAGGATCAAGGGAAAAGGTGGAGTGGTTCGAATGGACGGTCGATATTGAATCCCTTGATCGTGGACCGTTTTTCTGACATTTGAAGGTCTTACTTGATACGTCATCATAAAATTATCTTGATCGAACACGAATCTCAAGGCAAAAATCAAGTTGGGAACTTCAAAAATTAATTCTAGGATCATCTGAACGTTGATTTTGGTAAACTTACTGTCGAACTGATCGTCTCAGACATACGAACCCAACGACACCAAAATCAACTCAATCCGAGCCCAAATGAGTTCAAATCAAAGATTTGAAGCGCTATTGGAAGGTTCAAACCATAATTTGAGTTACCAAACCGTTTTTAAACATGACATGCTTACAGTCAAATCGAGCGGCTCAACGAGACGAATCCAACGAGCTCACTGAATTTTAATATCATTAAGAGATTCAAATGTCTAATGAACGGTCCACAATCAAGGGATTCAATATCGACCATCCATTCAAACCACTCCCGATTTTCCCCTGATCTCTCACATATTTACAGGTCATGCCACTCCAGAAATCTATAGATAGACTCTCATTTCTCTTGTGAGAGGGGGACCGAAGCAAGCAAGAAGGAAGAAAGAAGAAGAGGAGAAGAGATGAATAGGAGGGAAGAGACTCCTCCTCGACCACTGTCAGAGTTCCGCCCGAACTCCAATTGACGCCGGAATTCTGCCCAACTTCCACAGGATGCCAGAATTCTGCCCAACTTCCACGGGATGCTAAAATTCTGCCCAAGTAACGACAGAGTTCCCCGCTGACGCCGAAACTCCACCCAAGTGATACCGGAGTTCTCCTTGGCCGCCAACAAGCGTCGGACTTCTACCCGACGCCGGACCTTCACTCATCGCCAAGTTTCTACCCGACGCTGGACTTCTACCGGTTATCGGACTTTCGCTGGACGTTTATCCAAAGATGGATTCCTTTCCATTATTGGACTTCTATCTGACGCCGTCCTTCTGACCTTTGTCGTCATACAACAATTCTTGCAACCTCTGTCGTCGGCCGACTACGCTCCTCCTGACTTACGTCGCCCACCGACTACAGTTATTCCGACCTCCATCGCCAGCCGACTACGGTCCTCCTGATTTACGTCGCCTGCCGACTACAGTCTTTCTAACATCCATCGCTCGTCGACTACGGTCGTTCTGACTTACGTCGCCTACGGACTACAGTCCTTCCGACCTCCGTTGCCAGCCGACTACGGTCCTCCTGACTTATGTCGTCCGCAAACTACAATTTTTTTGACCTCCGTCGTCAGACAACGATCTTTATGACCTCCGTCACCATACTATGGTCCTCCCGACCAAACGAACACGCCAACAGTGACTCTTGGTATTTCCAACATGTAATGTACTTCATATAATATACATCAAGCCCAGACCTTCCCCCAAGGAAGGGCCTCATTTGTAATCGACTACAATACTAGTGGATTCATTCAAACTGGGCTAGGCGCCGTAGTTTTTCCACCTTTTTAGGGGTTTTTCACATAAAAATCTTGGTTTCTTATAAATGTTAGACTCTTATCTGATTGCGTGCCGGATTTTCGTTAACACTAAGACGTTAAACTTTATGTTTCTCTACCGCCGCGAATACTCCTGGACGCAACATTACTGATATCGGAATTTAACAATCTTGGGCTCGTTGAATTCGTCTCGTCGATCCGCTCGATTCGACTATAAGCATGTTATGTTTGAAAACCATTTGGTAATCCAAATTATGGATTGAACCTTCCGAATGTGCTTCAGGTCTTCAATTTGGACCCATTTGGCTTCAGATCAAGTTGAATTTGGTGTGGTTGGGTTTGTATTTCCGAGACGCTCAGTTTCACTGTAAGTTTGCTGAAATCGGAGTTTAGATAATACAAGATTTAATTTTTGAAGTTTCCAACTTGATTTTTTCTTTGAGATTCGTGCTTGATCAAGATAATTTTTTGATGATATATCAGTCCTAATGTATTAGCTCATCAAATTTCCGTGTCGTTAAAAAATTCAATAAAATTTTTTGATAAATTTTGTAGATAAAATTTTTTGAGAATTTTTGTAGCAAAGTATTTTATCTAAATTTTATAAAGTGATATTTAAAATGAATAAATTTATTTTAAAATAAATATTAATTATCATTATTCAATTTAAAATTATATTATATTCATCTTGAAATAATTTTATTAAAAAAAAAAAAAAGGATTTCCACACCCATTCAATTTCATTGATTAAAAAATTAAGTGCAAATGTTGCAAAAATTGTGAGGTATTGTCCAATTCAATAGCAAAAAAAAAAAAAAAACGACTGGAAAAATAATATAGACTCCATCCAATTCAATAGGAAAAATTCAAAAAAAAGAAAAAAGAAAAAAAAAACAAAAAATAAAAAAAAAACCAACAGGGATGGTATAAAAAGCAGTAGCTGAAAGGTATTCAAAAAGAGTTTAGCTTTAATTTTTTTTAAGGGTTTAAAAAATAGACTATATAAATATATTTTGCCATACTCCAAAAAGAAAGTGTCAACTGAAGGAACATAGAGCCGAGCTTGTAACATAGCATTGATATGTCATCAAAAATAGTCTTGATCCGATACAAATCTTGAGACATTTTAATTGGAAAATTTTCATATTCAATACGAGACCCTTTGAACTCCAATTTCAGCAAACTTATAGTCAAAGTGAGCGTGTCGAAGAGACGAACCCAATGCCATCAAAATCAGTCCAATCCGAGCTCAAATATACTTAATCAAGGGCTTAGAATATATTTGGAAGCTCCAAAGCATTAATTGGATGATCAAATGATATACAAATGTAGCATATTTATAATCAAATCAAGCGACTCGACGTGACCAATCCAATGAGCCAAATGATGCACTTAAATGTTGAACAAATGCTCCATGATTGGGTGAATCAATATTGGTCATCCGATAGAGCACTCCAAATTCATTATGTATCTTTTCATATTTATAAAACATGACAAACTCAAAATCTATAAATAGACCCACTCTTCCCACATCAACCGGGCTTAGATTAGAGGAGGCTTCGACCTTGGGCTATAGATGAAGATGGTTATAAGGCTTGAAGCATCTCAGAGCTCCACTAAGCACCACCGCCAGCAAACCCTTGCCACGAAGCCAGCCCTTATAGACCTCTACCCGTCCATGCATCTCCGTTGGACCTCCGTTCGATAGCCATCAACGAGCCTTCATCCTACCTCCATCGCCTGCCAACTACGATCCCTCCTACCATTGTCGCCAATAGACTACGATCCCATTGACCACCTTCGCCTGCCAACTATGATCCATCCAACAACTGTCACCCGCCGACTATGGTCCCTTGAACCACCATCGTCTGCCAACTAAAGTCCCTTTGACCACCGTCATGCACCCACCGACTGTGATCCCTCCTATAGTAACTCATATTTCTGAAAAATACTTGAAAATGAAAATTTTGAATTTATGGTTGAACAACACACACATAGATATATATATATATATATATATATATATATATATATATATATATATATATATATATATATATATATATATATATATATATATATATATATATATATATATATATATATATATATATATATATATATATATATATATATATAGAAAAAGATGGTAGAGAGAAGAAGAAATATGATTTTTCATTCCTCGTTCTCTTTCCAATTTTTTACGAAAATTGTTCTAATTGAGGTAGATGACCATAATACTATCTTTGTTTTCAAAATTTTTTATTTTGACTGCTTGATTCTTCCCAAATCTGATTTTACTATATTTTTCCCAATTTTATTGAATTTTTATTGCGTAAGTTTTATATGTTATTGTATTGAATATTTTGAACATTTTGATTGTAATATTTTTGAATTTTACAGGATAGGATGAAAGATATTGTATTTTGTATGAATTTTCCTAAATATAAATTGATAGTTTATTTTATGCATTTTGCTAAAACGGGCATTAAAAATGAATATCGGTATGTGATTGATTAATAGCGAATCATTGTTACTCTTGTAATATTGTGATAACAATAAGTGTGAAGACCAATAAAAGATGGTTTCAGTGATGTTGGTTGGAGATTAACTGACTTATACATAATGGTGGGCTAAAGGTCAGGCTTTCATTTAAATATTGTGATTTGATGTTATCCTCTACTAATTCATACGATTCACGAATTGGAGTTCTAAAGAGTTATTATAGTACCAACAAGTAAAGAGTGATGACTTTGTTTACTGAGCAAATGCTTATTAACAACTAATTTATTTAAAAAAATGTCTCTTTGCCTGGACTCTTTACTTGTATAGGTAATTACTGAAATACATATTACCGTTCCATTGAACTGTATAACTTTACTATTTCTACATCGATTTACTGTCACTATACATATTTATTGTTACTATACTACTTCATTATTACTTTTATCGAAGATATTGTTACTGAATTATTGATTATGATATTGATTCAATGATATTATTATTGGTTACTGGTCCACTGTCACAAATTATGGGACATACTGACCTTATGATTACGATTTTGACGATATTCATCGAGGCATTAGTTTTACTGATTTATATGATTTCTTTACTGATTAAATAATATTATTATGATGACTATTTTATAGACTTGGCACATGTACTGATTCCCATATTGTACTACTTTACTAGCTTTCGTATCATACCATTTTATTATGTATAGACTTTACTGCTACTACACGTGAGTTCTCCTATTTTGTATTGATTCATAATCATTAATTGCCACTGTTATGAATTTATTGTTAACATGTATATTATTTTTTTACCGTGCTTTGAATTTAGTTATAGGACTCAGTGACTTGCTGGGCTATTGAGCTCATTATATGTGGTTTAATTGATTTCAGGTCAGGACAGGGATTCATGAAGGAGAGATTAACCATAATTCCTAAGGTTCCTTTTCTTTTTATTTTAGTTATTTTTTTGTATAAGGTGCATAAAGCATTGGCAAAAATGATAAAGAAAAATCAGTCACCAAATCACACAAGAGAGACAAATGAGGGCTTATAGGATGCATTCAGTCTACCATAGAATCATTTAAAACTAGTTAGAAGAATTACAAGATCAAATCTATATGCATTTGGATCTAATTTACCATACATACAATCATTAAATAAATAAATAAATAACAAAAAGAATACGAGGGCTTATGGGAGGTGTGCCAAGCGAAGAGGAAAGAAAGGGTGTTGAATAGTATTTGTGCTGGGTGGAGTTTCCTCGGTCTCAGTAGGGATTATTCTGTGCGGACACCAGATGGGAGAGCCGTCCGGTTCCGCGCTCGGTATCAGGTACTCGGTATTGAGCGCGGTACTTTTTTGGAGGCAACGTGGCTCATTTTTATTGGTCTCCAAAAGAATCCGAACCCGCACGTAATAATTTTTCCAGTCTCAAGGGCTTGTAGCCGATCGTTGAGCTTGCAAACAAAGTCTGTATGGCGAATGGGGAGAAAGAAACACGAGTAGTAGAACAAAATGAGGGTTTAAGGATTGCAATAGGAATTTAGGTTTTCTTTTATTTTGATGTGGACCGATTAATCAAAATCCAACAGCTTAAATTTTCTTTTGTTTAAACCGCGTGTTTTGGAAAACTGAACCCGGTTCTCGGATTCGCCTGTTTTATCGCCGGTTTGAGCGGTTCTCTGGTTGTTCTTTGCAAATCCAAATTCATATTCAAATCAAATCGGTTGGTCGGCCGGTTCACAATTCAACAACTACAACCAATTTTTCTCGTTTCTTCAAACCGGTATCATTTTTAAGGTTTCCTCTACGATTTTGCTTCATCTTAAATTTAATATTTATTAAACTTCTTTAACAAAAAAATGGCTGGCGAAGTGGTAATAGGCTTATTTACTTATTTACCCTTCCACTGTGTTCAGAAAGGGGCGAAACGGGGGTTTATAAGAACCGGCGGCTCCGCTAGGCGCTAACAGTAAAACAGGAGACCGGCGGGGGAGAGAGAGAGAGAGAGAGAAAGGGAGATCGAGATCTTCTTTACCGGCGATCCCTCTTTGATGGTCCTTTCGACGATTTATCAATCAATAGACAGCTTTAGCAGTTTGCTTTCGTCCGATCCTACGATCTTTGATGATTTGTTGGCACACGCCGCGAGCTCGATCATCTCCTGCCGCCGGATACCTTCTCTCCGTACGTTTTAGATTGGGGAGGAACAGATGGCTCGTCCTCTAATGAAGATCGTCGGTACTTTCTGTGGCCGAAGCTTAGATACTTACTTCGATTGCGGAGGCGGGAGAGATGAGCTCATGTGGTGTCGGGACCTAAGCCGTCACGCCGCGGGGGAGTTTTCGATGGCGGTGGTGCAGGCTAATAGCCTCGTCGAAGATGCCAGTCAGATCGAGTCCGGGACTCACGGAACGTTCGTGGGGGTATATGACGGCCATGGTGGGCCGGAGGCGGCCCGTTATGTCTCTGACAAGCTTTTTCAATGGATTGGAAGTAAGTTCTTCTGAATCTTTATGTTCATGTGAATTGGGAACTTTTGCTGATATATTTGATTTGTTGGTCTGTTTTGTGTAAGATGTTGAACTTCGGGTTTCTCAGGGTTAGAAGGCGCCGATGGATGAAATTTTTCCCGTGTAGATAGTTTGATGTTTCAGGATATGTTGAAATAAATATTTCTGATTCATTCAGATATAACAGCCCTGTTTCCACTACTTACCCCATATGCTGTAGATGATTTAGTTTTTTATGATGAAAATTTGACATAGAATGATGTGTAGCCTCAAGAGTTCTAGAAACAAGCATATATTTTTTGAAATAAGTTGATCAAATGTAGATGCAAGAACTTATGTTCTACAATACTAAATGCTGATGCTGCTGATTCCAAAAAAAATAAAAGAAGATTTAGTGATAGAAAATAATGTATTGATGCTGACGAAAATAGAATAGATAGTAGTGAATCTTAGACTATCCCCTAGATTCTACATGCTTCAAATCATTTTTTGTTGTACTTGTTCAACTAATCATTTTTGCCAGACTTTCAAACTTGTAATGCACTGAAACTTTCAATTATATGATTTTACTCAACATGATTTAATGTGATGATTATCATTTTCTGCTCTTTAAAACCACTCTTCATTGTAATTGTTCAAAGCAAGCTTTTTTGCTTGACTTTTGAACAATGGAACTTGCAATTCTATGATTTTTTTCTGATAATATAATGTGATGATTTTATTTTGTATTCTTCAAAATCTCACATAATTAATTTATATGTATAAATGATGTTTCTCCACTTTAGCATTAATGGTGTGTAGGAACACTATAGTGTATGATGTCTTGAGTTTTAAGCAATTAGGTTGCCTTCAGTGTACTTGGTGCTTTTTAAGACACTGAGTATAAATGGGAAAATCATAGCATAAGAAAACTTTTAAGAGATAGGATGGTTAGAGTGAGGGTTAACTTAGGCTTCGTTTGAGATAGTTTTTTTGTTGCTTTCTAAAACTGTTTTCTAGTACAAAATTTTCTTGAATTAGAAAATTTTATATTAAAAAATTGTTTTAGGAAACAGTACGAAGCTGTCCCAAACGAAGCCTTATGCTGTACAAGATGAGCATCAAAATTATTCTAGTATTTTCAAGATGTTTGTAATATATTTTTGGATTACTTTTAGTATTTTTATATCAATTTTAATTATATGATTTCTTTATTTTAAATTTGCTAATAGGATTTGAAGTGCTTGTCTAGAGTTGAGTTTAAAATTATTTAAATTTCTTTTTTAAAAAGGGACTTAAGTGTTTGTATTTTATAAATCCAAGCATGAATAAAGTTTGAAAATATTCTCTCTCCTACTGCTTTCTTCATATATTTCTCTCTGTATATTTAATATTTTATAAATCTTGAGAGGCTCCTCTTGCCCCTTCTAAAGAATTTTTCTCCCAACTCGGTAATTCACAATTATGTAGCCTAATTTGGAATCAGTATGGTTAATTAGTTTAGAGTTTCCTACAAAATGAGACTTGGCGATGATGCCCCACGCCAGATAGGTGGGATGAAGGTCGTAGTGATATTTTTGGTTTCATGTCTTCTTTATTTGTTTTTTTTTTTTTTTTTTTTTTTTTTTTTTATGTTTTTTACTTTTACCCTTTAGCTTTGTTAGGTTTATTCGGCTTAATATTATTGGTCAGAATCTTCACTATTGTTCAATATTTCGGTACAAATTCTTTGTTTCCTTGAAATTTCTTCATTGTTATGATTCAAGGCACAGAATACTTATTACATTTATCCTTGTGACATGAAGGGTTTATAGATGAAGAGGAGGGCATGTCAGCGGATGTTTTACACAAAGCACTCTTGGCAACAGAGGATGGCTTCCTATCAATTGTCAAGAAGAACTGGTCAAATATGCCTCTATTAGCAACGGTTGGATCATGCTGTTTAACTGGGTTTATATGTGGTGGGATGCTTTATGCGGCAAATATTGGAGATTCTCGTGCAGTGTTGGGAAGATTCAACCTGCATGAAAGGGGTGTTATGGCTGTGCAGCTTACACCTGAGCACAATGCATGTCATGAATCTGTTAGACAAGAACTTCGGTTATTGCATCCTGCAGATCCAAAAATTGTCGTTTTAAAAAATAGGGCTTGGCGTGTTAAGGGGATCATACAGGTCAGGACTCATTTCTTTTACCATTTCTTTTGTGTTTCAGCTTATCTAGTTTTCTATAGTTTCATAGTAAAGCTACGTAATAAGTTTCTGCGGGCTAACAAAACTTCTGAGTTTGGAATATGCCTTTTGTTGAGATCACAAATTTGAGTGATATTTTTATCCTTGAATCTAGCAAAGCACATATTTTTGGTATATAATCAAGGTTATGAACATTGGATCGGACATTGAATTGAAAATATGAGAGGTTCAAGGTTTAATGGTTCGACTGGGGTTTGGACCAGTGAACCAGTGGTTGAACTAGATGATGTAATAAATATTATAATTATTTAAACAAAAAAATAAATAAATGATATGATAATTATATAATGATAGAAATTTTTGTCTAAAAATAAATTTAGTTTATAAACTTATAAATTTAACATAAATTATTTCTAATTTATGTTAAATTTGATGTAAATTATTATAAATTAGTGTAAATTTATGTTATATAGTAAGATAAATTTTACAATCATAAATTATATATTACATTGACATTAAAATTTTACATCTATAAATTATTCATATTAGATTATTTAAAATTAAGAAATAGATAAAAATTAATTTTTAATAATGTATATTTTAAAAAATAAACTATAAAATAGATAAATAATTAAATATAATTAACTAATAAAATAAATATTATTTTTAATATTAAAAAACAGTTTAAAAACATAAAATGTATATATTTTAAAGTAGAAATTTCAACTAGTTGCTTAGACCCACATCACTTGGGAGTTTTGTCTTGCGTTGTATATATAACTTTTCTTGTTTACCTAAGTTAAGAACTCATAGGGATGGTGGGACCATGTGGGTATGAATTCTTAGTTTTTAATTGATACATAATCATTGTAAAGTTTATGGATAGTATTAAATAAAATGTGTAATATTTAAATTAATTTAATATTTTGTATTAAAATTTATATTTAAATAGATTATGAATTGAATCGGCTAGTTCTTAAAAATTGGGAGCGATTCACCAGTTGAACCAGTAGTTCAAACCGGTTTTCATGAGGACCGAACCGGCTATATGACCGGTTCATGGTTGAACCGGTCAAACCGGCCGGTCCAGTCCTGTTTTCTAAACCATGTATTTAACTCAAACATTGCATGACGATGATGATGTAAATTTGCTCATAAATATTTGCAAATTAGCTTTACCCTTTCAATCATCAAATGATTTACTGATATTTTCCATGACATGACTTGCTCTAAAATAGCAAATCCTTTGAGTCCTTGACATTCTGAATTTGACTTGTCATGAATTATGACATAACATGAATGAAAACTAGGCATGCATCCAAATTGACTTCAAATTTTCTTCACTCCTGACGTTGCTTTACAGTTATTTTTTCGCCCCTGTGATTGTAATTTATTTTTCTGTTGGAACATTGTTCACTCATGATGTTGTAACTTTCTTTAGTATTGTACTATTTTATTTTTCAGGTTTCCCGATCAATAGGAGATGCATACTTGAAGAAAGCAGAATTCAATAAAGAACCTCTTATTGGAAAATTTCGTCTGTCTGAATCATTTTCTAAGCCAATCCTACTAGCCGAGCCATCAGTAGTGACGCATAAGATATGCCCACAAGATCAGTTTGTGATATTTGCCTCTGATGGCCTGTGGGAGCACATAAGCAATCAAGAGGCTGTGGATATGGTTCAAAACTCCCCTCGTAATGTAAGATTCTTACTTTTGTAATACTTCATCTTTTGTGGAATGAACACGTTTACTTTTGAGGTAGGTTTTAGGCACAGAAAATTTTCTGAAAAACTTACACTCTTCAGCAATATTTCAATATTAACAATCTTGTTAGGTTAACTTAGACAATCATATTGTATCAATTTAGACTTCGTTTGGGACGACTTTCTTTTTGCCTCTTTAAGCAGCTTTCTAGCACAAAAGTTTAAATTTTTGCACTAGGAAGCTGCTTCAAGAAGCAAGAAGAAAGCCGTCCCAAACGAAGCTTTAATCTTCCTCAATAGTATAGGTTAGAGAGACATCCTTTTTTTTCCAAAATTTTTTATTGAAATGCATGATGCATACGTATTATCTCGTTAAGTGGAGAAAATTGCTTCAAGCCAAATCTGTTGAATTTTCCATAAAGATTATGAAGAACACATCATTATCACCAGTAAAATGAATCTAATAGACTGATACAGATCTAATTTTACCAAGTTAAGAAGGGTACAAAGATGCATAATTTTGCTGCAAAACAAAGCTGTTGATTCTTCCTATGGATTATTGGATTATGAAGAGCAAAAGATATTATTTTCAGTTTCACTGTCCTAATCGACATTAATAATGTTTCATAGTGCTGTTTTTGTCCGAATTTCACGTTATGATTATCTTTTTTAATTTTTTATCATCTTATGACTTGTTGTAGGCTTTTCATTCTTTCCAATAGGAAGCATAACCAAGTTTAATATCAGAAATTCCTTCCTTTTGTTTTATTAAATGCTGCAAAGTTTTCAAATTATATATATATATATATATATATATATATATATATATATATATATATATATATATATATATATATATATATATATATATATATATATATATATATATATATATTAATTTTCATAGTATTATTGCGGGCTTATAAAAATTCTGTGAATACGGTAATGTTGTACTATATTTAGTTTATAATGTTAGGATGCGATGGAGATGGAAAAATAATTTCATTGCCTTTGAAAGATATGTCAAATCATCGAGAATAATCATCAGAAGCGTATTTGAATCCATTGAAATGCATAATCGAGATTTTCGATCTTCCACGTTTGAAGCGGCGTTCTCCAAGAGAGTAATAGACCCCTTCTTTTCACTCAAGACGGGAAATGAGAACTTAACCGCTTAAACTTGGACCACAACCTCTTTATACCTTAAATGTATTTATTTTATTTCAGCTCATCATTAAAATAAAATAAATACTCTGCCTCTACATAATAATTAATTCCATAAAAATTTAATTTAGATCTCATATAAGCCAAATAATAATTTAATACTTAAATAGATCATAAATTTAATTTGCTCAATTTTAGATAGCTTCTAATGTATAATATTTTATTTATTTGTATAAATACATGGCCCCACATACAGAAATTTCCCAACATATAATCCAAGCATTAGCAAAAAATAATCAATCTGGAATCTGATAATGTGCAGGGAATTGCAAGGAGGCTTATTGAAGCTGCATTGCAAGTGGCGGCCAGGAAAAGAGAGATAAGGTACTCCGACCTTAAAAAAATAGATCGTGGCATCCGGAGACACTTTCATGATGACATAACTGTTATAGTTTTGTTCCTGGACCACTCTCTTGCGAGCAAAAGTTCTTATACTGGTCCTGTTCTTTCACTAAGAGCGGGCAAATAAGCAGTTAATTACTGACGATATTGATGCAAACTAATGACTATCACTTACCGTTATTCCAGCTCTTTAGAATCCGTAATGTGAATTCCTCTCGCTGTTTTTCATGGCGTTCTGCGAGCAATGGTCCTTCTGGATGGCAAGTAAGCCCAGCACTCAGATATAGCCTTTTATTGCATCTGAGTTAACTTTGTGATTCTAAGGCTTCGTTTGGGACAGCTTTTTTACTGCTTCTTAAAACAGTTTTTTAGTACAAAAATTTTAATTTTTGTACTAGAAAGCTGCTTTAAGAAGCAGCAAGAAAGCCGTCCCAAACTAAGCCTAAATTGTATCTTTTATTCAAGTTATAAAAAGTAGCTTCACCCTATGATTGTCATGGAGATGGAAGCTATTTTGACTGAAAACTTGCCAGAACCATAAACCTTTGTAACTGCCAAAAAAAAAACACCTTTACATGCGTTGATGTTGGTAATATCCTGTAAATAGAAGTTTGGAATAATTCAAAATGTAATTTGTTTTTTTGATGAAGAGGTATTCTCTGTGTTCTAGTTTTGCAGTTTCTTCCTGGCCAATAAATCAACAGAAATTTTTATAACTGTAGCCTGTAGGTATTCATTTTCGCAAGACATGCATGGGAACTTCGTATGTTATTATTAAGACTTCGTTTGCGACAGCTTTCTTTCTATTAAAAAATTGTTACATAAAACAGTAATAAATCTATCCCAAATGGAACCTAAGGACACTAATTGAGTAAGTTATCAGTAGGCTCATTTCACTATCATCTTTAGTTTTATATCTGTGCCCAAAATGGATTTTGATAGTCTTTGAGGTATTTTGAAGCTAACCAAATAAAGAAAAAGAGTTGGTTAAGCAAGTGGGGAATTTAACTTTTTTCAATGGGTAAAAATAACAATTCCTGAAGCAGTTGAGAACTTTTCTATAGTTTCCTTTAACATCAAGCAATAATTTTGCTGCAAGTAGATTAGACCAAACATGCCTGTCAAGGAAAAAGGCTGATGTCATGTGGATGCCAATCTAATCAAATACTAATCTTCTAACATTGACAATAGCTACCGAAAACATTAATTAACTTGAGAATCAGTCGGTAGAAAAAGTCTAGCAGATAACTAATATTATTAATTCTATCCCAACAGGATAGGGACAATGGATCTAAAGTTGTTTTCTTTGTTATATTTCATAAAGGACATACTGATGAGCTCCTTTCTTTTAGCTATCATGATTGACTCAATCATGATAGCAATTCAAATTGACACGTTTAGATTATATATGAAACAATGTAATGAGTCTGAAACAGGAGAAATTATTTTGTGCGGACACCGGATGGTCTGGAGGTCAATTAGAGCACACAACGTCGCCCGGTACATAACGGGTACACAACCGCGATACACAATAAAAAGTGACGTGACATGCTCTGATTCACCTCCGGACTGCGTCTGATGTTTGCATAGAATAATTTTTCTTGAAACAACCCTATCTTCTCTGCTCATTTTAACTAATTCATGTATTATCACACCTTATACAATCACTAAAAACCCCATGTCAACATAATGAGCATGATGAAACCTGAGGTTTGTAAAGTGAGAGAATGAGCTTGGTTAATTTGTTTATTATTATTATTATTATTTATTTTGATATTGAGTTTGTAGATTTGAGACATAGAAATAATCTTTTGAATATTGAGAGATAATTAGATAAAATTGTACATCAATCATTCAATCTCTCCGTGTATGTCATATTGACGACAGAAGCTTCACATTAGGTACATCTTTTGTTTTGTAAAGCACAAAAAGATAAAAAAAAAAAGGGTGAGAAGAATTTATTATTTTTAGATCCACTGTCTTCAAGGAGCCGTTATTACGTCCTCGGACCGGATGCAGAGGAACCTCCGGTCGTAGGCAAAATCCTGCCTATACCGAGGTGTACCGGGTTTTTTTACACCTCGGTATAGGCGGTATTTTGCTTACGACCGGATGTTTCTCTGCATCGGGTCAACCGAACCAAATAAAAGTTCGTCTTCAAGGCATGTTTTTTGCCCAATTTTAGATCCTAGTTGATAAAATCTCTCTATAATACATATATTGATAAGGCATCAAAAATCCATTTCAAGGTTATAATTCAATATTTAAATAGAAAGTTTTCTAAATTAAAATTAGAAAATTTGATCCTTCATTTCAGCAAACTTATAGTTGAAATAATTATTTTAAAGAAACAAATTTAATGACAAAGGTGTTTCGATCTAAGTTCACATAAAGTCCAAATTAGGCACCTAAAATATAATTAAAATTTTAGTGATATTAATTGAAGGATCATATAATTTATAAATATTGTGTGCTTATAGTCAAACCGAGCCTCTCGGAATGAGACGGTTTGGACAAAAGGGGATAATATCATATATAATATAGCATGGGAGTGTTACAACAACACATGGCTTGACCCATAACTTGGGTCATATATAATACACGGCTTGTAATACAAATTGGTCATCCAACAACATATAATTAGTCCAAAGTACAACTAAACATACACTAGACAATAAACATTTCACAAAAAAATTGAAAAATAAAATAAAATATAACCACGTGATCATGGATGCGAAAGACTTATGCTTCATTTCGGATAGCTTTCTTTCTGCTTCCTAAAGCGGCTTTCTAGTACAAAATATTAATTTTTGTACTATAAAACCGCTTTACGAAGCAGTAAGAAAGCCGTCTCAAATGAAGCCTTAGGCTTCGATAGGAACTAATTTTTGTATTAGCAAGTCCCTTCTTCATGATTGCTTAAGAAATACTTGCACTATCTTACTATTACTACTTCCACACCTTCATCATGGTGTTTAAGTGTATATTCCAAGCAGGCAATCTCTTGCTTTCTTTTATATTTTGTGAGGTAAGGCAAACTTTGGCTTAATAGAGAGACATTCCGGCTTCGTTTGGGACGGCTTTCTTATTTCTTTTTAAAATAGTTTTTTAATTTTTATACTAATAAGTTGCTTTAAGAAGCGGAAAGAAAGCCATTCCAAACGAAACTTCAATCACTACATCCACACTGGCCTTTTGACTCGCTTTATAGAACACCTGCTTTTTACCTAAAGCTAATCAAGGTTCAGTGAGTGTGAGATTGATGTAGGATTGTCTCGTTTTTATAGAAAAAAAATGGCAGACCTATATAAACAAATGGTAATGACAAGTTGTGAGAAAATCTACTTGATCAAACACAAACTTTGATGCATAATTGAAATTGAATTTCTTTAAATTAAATTGGGGATCATCACTAACAATGGATATCATATGATTGATAGTTTCCAACCACCATATGACTATTATCACCTAACTACTGTTGTCCAATCGTCATCTTCTATTTTGTCTTCATTTGATCTTCATCGTCTAGCCATCAACACCCGATCGTCATAGTCCATTCATTGTTATACAATTCTTATCATCATACTATCATCGCCCAATCAACCTCACATGTTTGTCTTCGTCCTACCACTACAGTTCACTTCCATTATTTGATTGCCATATTTCGACCAATCTCTCTAACATTAATGCCCGATCGGCATTGGCATCATTGACTGTTGCCAACAACCTCCAAAACTTCGCCAGTAAAGTCTTCTATAGTTACAAAAGGCCAAACTTAAGTTCAATGTATTCTCTAAATTAGTTCACATAATTATGAAATAGTATTTATACTATGCACTAAAAAATGTTGTGTTTTTTATTATATATATTATATGAAAACAAAATCATAAACTTCTATATAGGGTTAAGCATGTATCTTTAGGACTATCAAGTAAGCCCATAGGCCTGACCATCTAAAAATCTTAATGGTTAACCTTAATGGATATGAGCTTAGTTGAGCTAACCCTAATTAGTTGAGGGGTTAGCTCATGAACTCATTTATTATTTATAAAACTCAATATATCCTCCACCTATCAAGCTAAAACAATTAAAGCATAGTTTTAACCCATAATATCTTAAAAAATAAATAAATAAACTCTTGCTCAATAAATCACATTCTTATATCATGAATTAATTATATAACTCTTTAATTGAGACATCATAAATCAAAAAATAATTTAAAATGATTTTCACTCTCTCTCTCTCTCTCTCTCTCTCTCTCTCTCTCTCTCTCTCTCTCTCTCTCTCTCTCTCTCTCTCTCTCTCTCTCTCTCTCTCTCTCTCTCAAATTTAAATGGCTTAATGGGTAACTAATAAATATTCATCACAAATCTTGAGGATCATAAATTTAAGCTCGCATAAGTCCTAAATGAAATTCAAAGAGCTTAAATGAATTGGCTAATATTGACTTAAACAAACTATTTAACACCCCTATTTTTATATCTCCTTGTATAAATATAGTGTAAAATAAATATCATGCAATTGAAATGTTTGGAATTTTTTAGATGAGTGTAAAATAAATATGTGCTTTTTTTTTTGTTGCTTGAAGTAAAATGAATGTAGTGTAAAGTCCAAAGATGTGGTGGTTGGTGGCCAGTAGAAGGGGGCGGGCAGTGGCAGGTGGCGGTCAAGGATGGTGCAGCTACGACAAATGGAGGGGGTAACTGGTGGTGGCTAATGATAATGATAGTGGGCAGTGGCGGCCAATTACGCTTGGTGGTAGCTGACAGTTGCTAGTGACAATGATAACAAATTAACGATGGATTTGAAAATCACCCAAATCTAATGATTTTTATATTCAACAAATTTTTACTATGTATTTTCTTACTTCAAGTCAACCACTAATTAATATTTTTAAAATCACTACATTTGAACTTTACACCCTTTTTTTACTTGGCGATATTATTACGTGCGGTCACTTGACACCGTCCGGAGGCTAATCAGGATGCGTCACATTACTAATATGATGTGTACTGTTACTGTGTATCACTGTCTATCGGGTGACGTGGAGCATCCTAATTGACCTCCGGACATGCGGTCTAATAACCATATGTAATAATCTTTCTTTTAATCGGCACCCAATAGCCTATATATTCTAAATACATTAAATTTATTCTTTCGTATTCGCCATTCAAATATGAGAAAAAACTAGATAGGTTAAACAACAATCATTCTAATGCGAATCTTGATGTTGCTCAAATACTCATTCTCTTTCCAAATGATCCTTTCTTATTTTCTGAAACTTGATTATGCTTGTAATTAATCTTTAATCATAAGTTATTAGCCTAATCCTAGTTCCCTGTATGAACATAATCTCTTATAATGGAGTGTTTTTTATTTGTCCCTTTCTGCTAACAAATGTTACCATTATATCAGAATTAATCTTTAAAAAAATTAATCTCATCATAATATAAGTATTTATATCAACTAATGTCAATTCCTATTGAGCTTTGTGCTGAATTTCCCCACTAATTCATACAATGTCTGAAACCCGGCCCAAAAAAACCTGGGTTCGGGTCAACCCGTTTACGAAACGGGTCAGGTTCGGGTTTGAATTTTTGACCATTTGAAAAAATGGGTCGGGTTCGGATTGACCGGACAACACGCGGGTTGACACGACTGACCCGAAAATTTGATCCGTAGCGTCATGACAGCACTATGCTGCTGTCGAGTCTCTCAGGCGACACAGGCGGACAGGCAATCGCATTATGACGACTCCGCGTCTTCGCTGCTCCGCCTCGCTCCGCTGTCGACGCTCAGCTGCGCCGCCTCCGCCTGACCACCTCGATTGCACTAGAGTTCCTCGGTTCGACCCAACGCAGTCACACAGGCCGCTCCACCTCGACCAGTTGACCTCGCCTAGCACCAGCATCCACGCAGAATAGGCCCGACACTTCTATGAGTCCGTGAGTCGCGACTCAGCGATTGCGTCCGTCTGCGGGTTCTCGGTCATATCAGGTCAACCTGATAACCTGTGCGGGTCGTGTTCGTGTCAAAAATAATTACCTATTTAGCTAAATGGATCGGGTTCGAGTCAACCCGTTTATGCTCGGGTCAACTTGGATTGGACTCAAATTGACACCCCTGGTGAAAGTTGGTGAACT